>PYHW01009766.1:2476774-2491069 GCA_013186435.1 Turdus rufiventris | reverse complement strand
ACTGATGGATTAAAAAAAAAAAAAAAAAAAGATATTTTTATGCTAGATTTACCCAACAGGTTGGAATTGTTGGATTTAATTTAGATTTTATTGACAGACAGGTCGCTGGAGGGGAGGTGCCCTCATCAGGTGAGACCAGTCCCACCTAAATTCCAAGAGCTGTTCTTAAACCAGCCATGAACACGAGAATTCCAAGATGTCATATGAAAACAACACTAATTTAAGGAAAATACCATTCAGACCCAGAGAAATATTTCATTTTATTAGCGTGGAATTGTCACATTTTGACACTGCCAGCAGAAAAATATTTATGAAAAGGGAAACATCTTGTTCCAATCAAGGGAAATGTTTTATTTCTGCTTTCTCTGTTTGACACATTAGAGCATGGAGTTACTGTTCCACACATGTGACACCTCATGTAAAATTAATAACAATGAAATTGCAAAGTCAGGGAGGGATTTTAAAAAGCTTTATTTTGGCGGGATTTTTTTCAACCTAAAATTTGCTGAAGAACAAATACTTGGATTTTATTTCTGAAATCTCCCCTGGCTTTGATTCAAAATAGAGTTTGTGTTCCTCAAAGTTCATAACTGGACCAAAATCTGCAATAAATTCATCTCTCTCCTACATAATTTCCCCCGCTTATATTTACAGGTTGTGATAACAAAATCACTGAATAATGGCAGTGGTTGTTATTTTAAATGACTGCTATGAAACACAAAGGAAAAAGGCTCTTCTGAGCAATTACTCATGGAAAAACACTGTAACAATTCATCTTAATCATTAAAATATTCCATGGGCTGGGTTGGAAGGGATCTTCGAGATCGTCCATTTCCATGGGACACCTCCCACCATCCCAGGGTGCTCCAGCCTGGCCTTGGACACTTCCAGGGATAAAAAAATAAACAAAACCACAAGGTAGGGTGGGATAATCCAGAGTGAGAACAGTTATTTGAAATTTATAATAATAATTTATTAGTTCTCTCTATCATTTCTCTCTAATCCCCACCACCACCTCCACCGTCGTGAGAATTCAGGAATAAATCATTTTCTCTAAAGCATTTCCCTATTTTGCCATAATCATTTTTCCCCTATGATTTCCCAACCAGCCCCTGCACCAGATAAAATCTTCTCCCATGTGTAATCCACTCTTAGGAACGAGTTTTTCCTCGAGCTCCAGACTTGTTTACACACGTTCCAACGTTCACTTGTTGCCACGTTCGCACTTCGCTCCAAATCAGAGGAAAATTTCGTAACACCAGAAGCTCCAACAACTGCTGGAAGTCAGATTTGCATTCTATCTCTGTTTTTCCTAATGAAGATTGACTGGGAACTTGGAAAGAGAGAATTTTTTTGGATTTGGTTTTGTTTGGGGAATTTTTTCCCTTCAGTCTGGAGCTCAAGAACATTCAAACAACAGGAAAAACCACGCAGGAAATACTTTGAGATTTCCAGCAAAAATCAAAGGAAACAAATGCATTTATTTAAATTATTTCTGGGGCTTAAGTATTGATGAAAATAATCTCAGATATTTTCGACTGGAAAAAAGAAATAAAAGTCTTCTCCTTTCAACTTTCTCATCTGCATTTGCAGGAGCTCTTCCAGAAGAAAATTTAAAGGTGGTACCTTTGATTCTTGTGAAATTTGAAGTCATCGTTATCTTCTCTTTATTTTGGATTTTAAATGCAAATTTTAAGATTTAAATCCTATTATAAATCAGGAGTCATCTTTATTTTGAGGAATTTTGAAAGTTCACTTCAGGCATTTTGAATTTTTTTCAGTGTCACAGCCCTTGCCTGAGGCTTCCTTCATTCATCCCACTCTATCCCCTGCCTAAAACTCCAGTCTGAATCAATGGGTGCTCATAAACCCAGTTTAAGTTAAAATATTTTATTTTATTTTATTTTATTTTATTTTATTTTATTTTATTTTATTTTATTTTATTTTATTTTATTTTATTTTTAATGTTATTTTCTCTGCTGACAGAACAACGTGGAGCATTCCTTGAGGAATCCTCCCAACATTTTTATTTCTGTTTTCTCTCCGTGCCAGCAATGTTAGGAACCATCCCCACAGCCGTTTTCCATAACAGAGGGATGAGATTCACCCCTGGAATCCACAGCTCCTGATTTTTCAGAGCTGGCAGAGCAGGTCCAGCTCTGAGCTGGCCATGAGCATTCCTTGGCAGGGATCCCTGGGAGATTTCAGGGATTTGGATATTACTGACATGGATTTGTGCTGCCTCCCATGTTCCCACACATGTGCAGAAGGCAGAAATGCCGTGCTGAAGGGGAATTGGAGAGGTGGGAGAAGATCCCTGAACATGGGATAATCCCACACAGCAGATGGGAAAGAGTTCCAGAGTCATGGAATCACTATGGATCCAAAAGACCTACGAGATCATCAAGTCTGAGCACTCCCATGTCTACTAAACCATACTGGAAGTGCCAAATCTGCTCATTGTTTTAATTTTTCTGCTCTTTGTTTTAATGTTTCCAGGGATGGTGACTCCATCCCTTCCCTGGGACGTCTGTTCCAATTCTTATTCATTCTTTCAATGAAGAATTTTTTCCTGACATCCAGCATGGCCCAGCTGGAGGCCATTTCCCCTTGTCTTGTTGTTCCTTGGGGTAAGAGGCTGATCCCTGCCTGGAGCTGGCTCCTTTCAAGGAGTTGCAGAGAGAAATAAATTCTCCCCTGACCCTCCTGTGCCCCTCCTTGTGCTCCAGTCCCTTTCCCAGCCTCATTCCCTTCTCTAGACATGCTCCAAACCCTCAGGGTCTTTCTTGTGCGGGATCCAAAAGTGATCCCAGGATTTGAGCACGGGGGATGTGGCAAAGGCTTTGATTCCTGACAAAATAACTCCTGCACACACCTTTTCCAAAGAAAATCTTTTATTTAGACCAGGCACTATTTCCTACCTCAGGGACACGTGTTCAGCTCTATTTGCACAAGAGGAGACACAGCTCTTGGTAGGGGGTTGTTCCACAAATTTTTGTAACTTTAAAAAGTCACTTCATATCTCAATTCTGTACCTGCCCGGTAGGAACAGGCGTTTTTCTGTGGTTTAGTCACTTCACCACAGTGAGGGTCTTGCTCCTCAAAATTGTACAGGGTGCATGGGATTAAAACCTTACTGAGACTTCCATCTACTGCCCTTAAATTTAAAAATCTCCATATTCCCAGCGCTGGGAGCTCCAACACAAACTTCAACCATTAAAATGCGACCGAGTGATCCAAACCCTCAGACCTGGTTTGGTAAATGTGCAGCTCTTGGGAATAGATATTCCCAACAAATACTTGTGTCCACCATATTCCTTACAGGTTGTCTTAAACAATTCCTGTGCCAGGACTTCCACAATTCCTCCAGGATTTCCAAAGGAACTCCTTTACGCCCAACAGTGTTCCCAGGCTTCACGCTGCCCTTTGGTTCCCGCGGCAGGATAACGCTCTTTTCCACCACCAGGTTATCTCAGCTGCCTGATAACGACCCAAACTATCCCAGCTTGTCTCAGAGCCAGCCTTGAAGCTCCCTGATAACTGCAATGATAACGGATATTTAACAGCTAACGGCTCCCCAGAGGTGAAAGTGGAAAATGGAGCCCTTGAAGCAAAGGCATCCAAGAGGCAGCACATTTTAAGATGAAAAAATGCAATTTAGAAGAGCCAAGAGATGTTAATTCAATATTTGGTGATCACCTGTGTTAAGACAAAAAATGCAATTTATAAGAACCAAGAGAGATGTTAATTCCATATTTGGTGATCACCTGTGTTGGGATAGTGGAATTTTTTTCTCAGTAACATCTCTGTAAATCCTTAATTAAAGAGTCAATGAAGGAATTAAGCCACTTTTTGATATTTAGAGCACTTCAGTCTGGCAGCATCCCACTCTGACACAGCCCAAAAAAGGGGAGAGGCTGTTGAGAGCTGATGGCTTCGTCCAACATCTTTCACCTGCCTGACAGGAGCAGTTGCAGTGAGGTGGGGATGGGTCTCAGTGACAGGACAAGAGGAAACAGCCCCAGGATGAACCAGGAGAGGTTCAGCTTGAATATCAGGAAAGATTTCTTCACAGAAAGGGTGGTCAAGCACTGCTCCAGGCTGCCTGGGGCAGGGATGGAGCCAGCATCCCTGGAAGGCTCTGAAGTCATGTGGATGAGGCACACGTGAGGCTGTGGGTCAGAGCTGAAGATGGTGCTGGTGCCAGGCTGGCGGTTGGATTTGATGATCCTGGAGGTCTTTTCCAACCACAATGATCCCGTGGTTCTGTGATTCCAGTGTGTTCCCAGATCTCCTTATCTTTATTGCTTGTTTGTTGTTCCCAGCTCTGTGCATCAACTCCTTCCCACAGGTAAGGTTTATAACCCCAATAAACAACGGTCTTCCCTCTCTTTCCAGATCACAAAATAACTGTTTCTCATCATTCCAACCTTTTCCAAGTAATGATGCCAGCTGAAATCCTGCCATTCTCAGCAGCATCCCGCACCATCTTGAGTGGCTCCTACTCTAGCAATATTTCCCAATTTCCCTATTCAAATATGACTCCCCTGCTCTGTGATAAATGATTCCTCTTTTCTTTCTGGAAGTCTCTCCTCGAGGGACTGCAGGCTGTGATTTCAGAGTGAGACCATGCATTGTGACCTCACTCCAAGGCTGCTTTCCTCAGGAAAATAATCAGGGAATTGGGATTCTCCCATGGTGCTCATGCATATCTTTGGGGTAATAAAGGGCCTGGGAGTGAGTGCAGCATCCCAGGGTGAGTGCAGCATCCCACACTGAGTGCAGCACCCCTCAGTAAGTGCAGCATCCCAATAATTATTGCAAACTCCCAGGGTGAGTGTAGACTCCCAGAATTATTGTAGACTCTCAGGATGTGTGCAGATTTTCAGAATTATTGAAGACTCCCAGCGTGTGTGTGGATTCACAAAATTATTGCACACTCACAGAATTATTTCAGTCCCCCACAGATGAGTGCAGACTCCCAGAATCATTGTAGACTCACAGAACTATTGCAGACTCACAGAATCATTGCAGACTCCCAGAATTACTGTAGACTCCCAGAATTATTGTAGACTCACAGAATCATTGCAGACCCCCAGAATTATTGCATTCTCCCAGATTTATTGCAGACTCCCAGGTGCTCTCTCCAGCCCCTCAAGGGGATGGATCTCCTGTTCCTGCTCCCTCACATCATTCCAGGGGTGTCCAACCCAGCTTTTCCTTGGTGGCTCAGCAGTGCCCAGGAATGCCCCAGCTCTGCTCTCTGTCCATCCTCACCCCAGTTCCTTTCTCAGAACAATTCTTTTTCTGCTGATGGAGAGTTGGTTTCACACCTCCATGCCCAGAGAGGGATAAACTGCTTTTCCCAGCTCTGCTCTCCCGTGATTTCTCCCCTCTGTGTCTATCCCTTCTTCCCTGCTCTGTTCCATCTCTCACCTTTCCCGGTTTTTGCTAATCCTGCTCTCCCCTCCCCTGATCCTGCTAACCTCATCCCAGGCCACACCAGTCAATTTATTCTGTTTTATGCCTCCACTCACCTTCTTTGCAGGAGGGAAGCGCAGGGAAGGTTTTAACGAAGAGGTTTTTACAAAGCTTTTTTCAGACTTTAATCCCAAATCTGACCTGCTCCAGCGGGAGTGGGAGAAGGAAAGAACCCACCTAAAAATCAAGATTTTCTTTTTAGAACCAACAGAAATTAGATAATTTTTATCTGTCCTCTGCCATGCAACTTGCCATTTTTGTCCGTAACCACACCAAAAAAAAAAAAATTGGTTACATCTTAATCTAAAATTTAGGAACTCATAGAACTCATAGGAGTCCAGCAAAAAACAATTCCAAGCTCATGGCAGATTCCCTGGACTCTTCTTTCCATTGGGTTTCATCTTTAATACAGAGAATTTTTATAATGCACGAAGATCTGAACTCATCTTCAAACATTCATAGAAAGTCCATGATGGAAAAGCCTTTTGGGGTCCCTGCCTGGGGAATTCCTGTTTTGGAGGAGGCAGAAGTGAAAGCAAAGTGGGGAAATGAAGAGGAGGTGACGCTCAGGGCTTTGCTCTTTGTGATGAGCTGACCCTCGGATGTCACTGCTCCCTTCCTCGCTGTTTCCTTGTGATAACCTCACTCTGCTTTCCTGGAAAATCCTGCACTTTGGAGAATTACTTATTTAGGCTTTTTTTTTAGCTCACTCTTCAGCTGTGTGGACACAAGGAGGAAATAAGATCTCCCCATAATAATTTTTTTTTTTGCAGCTTCCAGGACCTCAATGCTGTCTCTTATCTCCCCCTCCTTTCTTCTCTGATTTTTGGAGCCTTTCAGGCTGCAGGGAAACTTTTTGAGGCCTGTGATATGTGCAGGACATTCTGTGGATTGTCTCCTGCTGTGTTTGGAGGTTTGGGATGGCAGGACTCCGAGGACCTCAAGGACTCCTACTTTTCCTGTGCTCTGGATTTGGTTAATGTCCAGGACATCCAAAAGGGAGAATCTGCTCATTCTCTATTTTTGGAATTAAGGTCTATTTACAGTTGCTCTGGAGTCTTGAGTCAGTCCAGAGCGTTTTAGCAGATGCTTTCTGAGGTCTTTGAACTCTTGCAAGCCACGAGGGAAGGAAAAAAAGCAGAGGAGATTTCTGCGTTTTAGGGCCAAGGGCTTTTCGGATTATTTAAAACCATCTCCAACGTAAACCAGCCACATGATTTCCATCCAGCTCCTTCTGTCCCAAGCTCAGCTGCTGGTGTCAGGGATGCCAAGCACTTGGAGATGATGACAGGTGAGGGAAAGAGCTGCAGATGGATAAAACATCGCTGGTAGCACTGGGTGCTGCCTGTGCAACGGGACGATGCTGTAATGGAAGAGCGGCCACTCTCCCTGGCTCCAGAGCCTTGGTGGTCCTTCCAGATCTCCCCAGAGATTTTGTCTGGCATTTCCAGCCTCAGGCTGGGCAAGGAGAGTCCTCGGTGGCCTTGGAGGAACACGGAGAGGTTTCACATTGCTGTGGCCACCGAAGGTTGGGAATCACCGAGCTTGCGCCGTGTGCCCCAGGGGACACTGATGACAGCACAGCTCGAGTGCAGCTCGGCCTTTCCCAGCTTGCCTGTGGTCAACCACACAATTTGTTAGCTAGGCTGAGCCTGAGGAAGTTCCCAGTCCGGGCCAGCAGCAGCTTTGGTTGAGGGGTGACATCAGCCACGATTTGAGGGACGCCAAGGGAGACGTGACCCTGGTGCTGATGGCAGCGCTGGGAGTTCCTCTGTGCCCTGGCTGCCCTTGGGATGTCCCTCCAGCCCTCCATCCCCTGCACTCTGGCTCCCAGAGGACTCCCACAAGATTTCCTTTCCCTTCCCAGAGCAGGAGATCCCAGGAGTGACCCCTATTCCATGTTTTTTTTGCTGTGTGCCCACCCCTCCTTTGCCCCTGTCCAGTGAAAAACCTGGAGAGTTTTAAACACCCCCAGGACAATTCCTGGCTGACTGCACTTTGGAAACCCAAATTCCCTGTAGGGAGTCAGCTGGATGGACCAAGGTGGGACACAACAATCTTAGGGAATGCACCTTAGGGGATTCACAACCCCCCCACTCTAAAAATGATCCCACAACATCTGCAGGGACTGGAAAGGAGCTCCTGAGCTGCTGGAGGACACTGAGCAGTGCATGACCCAAGATTTCCCTCTTTGCATGAGTTCAGCTGCTCCTCTGCTACTGGAGGGCTTTAAATGGGGCTGCTCAACAAAGCAGGAGCTGTTTGATGAATGAAGCTGTGCAGCCACGGCTCCACTGGTCCATCTGAGCAGATTTAAGTCGAGCTGTTGAAAAGTGAGCAAGTCCTTGTGCCGTAAACATGGGAACAGAGCAGTAAATGACACGGCCACCCACTTCTCAGTCTCTTTTCCCTGCCAAAGCAGTAAAAAGGGACCTTAGAGCGAGTGTGAATCCAGCTCTTGGAATATTTTTCCATTTGCTCGTATTTACGTTAATGAACACTGACACTCCAGACTCGCATTCCCAGCTCAGTACTTCACCAGACTGACCAGCAACAAAACCAAGGAGATGAGACTAAACAGATGATTTGATGAGGCTTTTATGATGATGAGGATGATGATGATTATTATTATTATTATTTTATTCCTCTAGGCTGTGGAAGGAAAAGACAGTGGGCACACGTCTGGTTTCAAAAAGATAACAGCTCCGTTTAGAGACAGGTTTAAGGGCAGGAAAATGAAGAAATTCAAGGAAAATTGTTGTCTGCACACTCATTTAATAGGATTAGTTGGCAATGTTTTCCAGTGGGTAAAATGTTCCTCTGAGAAAGGTCAGCCTGCCTGGATGAAGTCCTGACAGCAGATTGCTTTACCTTCCCTTCAACCAGGAGGGGAAAGATGCTGGAAAAGCCTCTCTACTCACCGAGGCAGCTTTTTAGGAGTCCCTCACAGCAATGCAGATGGACACAAGGTGGACAAGAAATGAAAAGCAACTCCTTTGGTCCATGTGTGGGTCCTTTGCATCCCTGTACCCCTCACTGCATCCTAAAACCACGGTGATGGGAAAGGGCTTTGGATTGCATTTCCATACACTTACACAGAAACAGGAAATTCTGTATATATTCTGTGTCCCATACCTGTATCCTATTCTGTATCCTACAACTGCATTCTGATATTCTGCATCCATGTGCCCTTCCAGCCCAGAAAACCAACTGCACCCAGGCATGCATCCAAAGAAATGTGGGCAGCAGGGGAGTGAAGGGATCCTCTCACTCCACTCCATTCCTGTGCTGCACCAGCTCTGGAGTCCCCAGAACAAGGATGTGCGGCTGCTGGAGCAGGGCTAGAGCAGCCCCTCTGCTCTGGAGCCAGGCTGGGAGAGCTGGGAATGGTCACCTGAAGAGGAGAAGCTCCAGGGAAACCTAAAGGGGCTCCAGGAGACTTGGAAATGGCACTGGGGACAAGGGATGGAGGGACAGGAGACAGGGAATGGCTTTAAAGGGACAAGGTCAGGTTGGATATTGGGCAGAAATTGTTCCCTGTGAGGGAGGTGATGCCCTGGCACATTTGGAAATGTCCCAGACCAGGCTGGACACTGGGGCTGGGAGCAGCCTGGGACAGTGGGTGGGAGCTGTCCCTGCTCCTGGCAGGGCTGGAACTGGATGATCGTCAAAGTTTCTTTCCAACTCAAATTTTTCTAAGGTTCTCTGATGACCAGGCCAACTCCACATGCCCAAAATATGGGATATCCCCAAAACATGGGATATCCCCAAAACATGGGATATCCCCAAAATATCATGGGATATCCCCAAAACATCATGGGATGATATATGATATATTTTGGGGATATCCCATGTGAGCTCTGAGACAGCAGAAACTCTTCTTCCCCAACCTAGACAAATAGCTTTATCTGCCAAATTAACTAAGGTTGGTTTAGTTAAATCAGAGCTGATTCCTTTACATCCAGCACACAGGACCTTGCTGTGATGAAGGGTGAGGGCAGTGCCCATGTCCCCCAGTCTCTGCTCTCCAGGGTTTCTCAACTCCCAGTGCCACCCAGAACTGGATCCAGTCCATTCCTGGTGTTCAGGGATTGGATGTGGGAGCGTTTTTCCACGCCGGGATCTCACACAGCAGCTCAGGAGATCAATCACTTTGTGCCTGGTTTTTCTACTGTGGGTGAATCAAGCAGGGGTGACTGAAGTGGTTTGGACAGATCCTTAGGGCAGTGCCAAGCAGGTTTTCCCTCTCCCTTTTGAGTGAGACACAAAGCAGGGATGCACTCAGGCCATGGAGGCAATGGAAAATTTCCTGCTGCTGCAGAAAGTGGGGAAGGTCAGAAACATTTTATTTGTTGGGGAAAAAAATTCCATCAAGCATTCCCTCTAGCTCCATCCTTAAAAAAATATCTGCCAGGATATTCAGTGATTAACTTGATAAGATTATTGATCCACTGCCTGCAAAAGACAATAAATACTGATTTTATAGCACAGTTTTATAGCACAATTATCCTGACCCTTGACCCTCTCCCTGTTCCACAAGGGATAATTAAATTATCCCCTTTTCTAAGGAACCTCATCCCCTCTTCCCTGCTGACACATCCTCCCCACCACATCTTCCTGCTCCTCAAATATCCCCTCTGCAGGCAATTAACATCATTAAGTTATGCTCAGAACAATTTTTTCCTCCCAAGTTCTTATTTTGTTACAAGTCCCAGACCTGCAGATGTCTCCAAACTTTCCTGTTCTCCTACTCTGTCACCAAATTATTAAAAATTCTTTATCCAAACAGTTCTTTCCTAGCTAAGTCAGGGGGTTTCCATCTGAAATGGGATGGATTTTAAGCTGTGCTTAGACCTAAATTTGTTGAGGAAAAGAAATTATATCAATGATAATTTATGACAAATTATAAATTTAATTTAGAAATAAATATTATATATATATATATAAATAAATATATTATTATGTATTTAATAATATATATTACAACTATACATACTATATAGTTATTATATATATTATTAAATAAATAATGTAAATTACCACTTGCTCTATGGCAAAGACAAGAAATAATTTTGTCTCTCAGTTTCATGGTGAGGTACAAAGAATCCCTGACTTTTTTTATTTTTTTAAATTTTTTTTGGCTGTTAATTGTTTCCAGAGCAAGCCATGTCTTTGGAACAGGCTGTGGAATTACCCAGCAAGGTACAGCAAAGGACATTCCCAAATGTTTCCTGAGGACACCAGCTCTTCTCCAAGCCATATCCAACAGAGCAACTCCAACCAGGGAACGGCTTTGAGAGGCAGGGAAAGGCTTCCCCTTGGAAACAGGGATGGTTGAGAGCTGAAAATTGGGTTTAAAGGATGAAATTCCAGGTTCTAGCTGGGGCAGAGCAGCTTTTCTGCTGCAGCTGGGATGTGTCCAAGGATGGGATTCCAGGATTCCCCTGCCCAAAATGAGGTGCCCAGCACTTCTGTAGCTGCTTTCCCCAAGGCAGGAGTGCTGATAATTCTACTTTCTGTCTCATTTGGGGCAGAAATTCCACACTTTCACTGGTGGGATGATGAAATTCCCTCGTGGCTTCCAGGGGTGGCACAGCAGGTCAGGACATGAGACAGGACAAAGGGAAATGGGATCAAAATGTGCCAGATTAGGAAATTGGGCGCTGGAGGGGTGGCCAGGCTTTGGGACACGCTCTGCAGGGAAGTGTTGGAACAATTTCCCCGCAAGTGTTCAAAAAATGAGTGGGTTGGTGATCCTGGAGGTCTTTCCCAACCTCAATTATTTTATGTTTCCATGATTTTTGGGGCCATGAAGTGTTTGCAGATCTCCAGGAAAACTAACAAGTGTTTATCAGGTTGGGGCTCCCCTCTGGAGCTGAAATTTTAAGGATTTTAGGATTTTAGGATTTCTATTCCCACCTTTCACTGAGTGGAGCAAAATAATCCTGCAGGGTCACCCAGTTCTTAATCAGTTTGGATTCAATCCAAATTTACAACTTTGCCTTCTCCACTCCACAGTTCCCTCCAGGGGAAATGTTCAGTATTTGATGGCATGGTAAAATAAAATAATCTCTACAAAAGGCAAAATTTCCCAAACACCTTTAAGCAATAAATTCAGCTCTAAGCTTGGAATTTTAAATGTTGACAAAAAGACAAAAATGACAAAAAGACAAAAATGCCACTCTGCCTTTTCTCCAAAATAAAATCAACTCAGCCTCACAATTTCTGAAGATTTTTTTTGTGCAATTTTGTCTTTAAAAATTTGATGAAGGAGATTCCAACCTTGTTTTCATAAAAAGAAAAAAAAAAGTAAAAAAAAAAAGTTTCTTTTTGGGGATGTTTTGTTTGAGGGTTTGGTTATTTGTTTTTTGTTTGTTTGTTTTTTCTTTAATTCTTTGGGTTGAAATTTTGGCCTCAAATCTCCTGCATTTTCCTTATTTTAATTTAATGCCATCACTTTTTACTCTTGCTGTGACAGAAACAAGGGGATGTTCCCTTTATTCACTTCCAATCTCATATTAATACACTGGATTCAGGAAATGCAAAAAAAAAAAAAAATTAAAATTAAATTAAGAAATCACAGGAGAAGCAATTCTGCAGGATTTGTAAAGATTTCCCAACTGGTAGAAGTTTTCCCTAGAGATGTTTCACACCCATTTACATCAAATAAAATCAGAGGAATGAGCACCATTTGCTTTTTGTCACATCAGCAGCACTTTGGCAAAAAATTCTTCTTAGAAAAAAAAATCAGATTTGGCAGCACTGAAGTAAAAAATGAATTTGTTGTTTTCAGCAAAAAACTCATTAAAGTCTGTGAGTAAAGTTCTAAAGGAAACCCAGGTCACCTCAATAGTTTTAATTAAAACTGGTGAGAAATTGAGGGCTATTTTCAAAATCAATTTTAAATTTTGGGATTGGACTTTCAAAAAGGATTAATCTAAAAATATTGAAATCCAAACACTGAAGCAAAATTCATAATTTCTCTGCAAGAGAGGAGAGGCTGAACTCGCTTTCATCTCTCTTTTTCCAAATGATCAATAAATTAAAGAGGAGAAATTTGAGTCTCCAACACTCTGGGCATTTTTAAAATTATTATTTTTATATAATTCACACTCTAAAAACTGTGGGCTGCTCTTTTTCAAGGAAGACAAGTGTGGATGAGGGGAAAAAAATGCAGTGGTCCCAGTGCTAGCCACGGTTGGCATCTTGTCCCTGATGGCAGAGGAGGATGGAGAGCACTCACAGCTATTGGGGTGGCTCGGAGGAATTCCAGGAGGAAATTAAAAGGAAAAAAAAAAAAAGGAAGGAGAGTTGGGAAAGCCCCGTGCTCTGTATCAAAAGCAACACTCGTGTTTAATGTCTGAGGACATAAATTTTTTATTATTACAACCAGCCCTCGTTAAATCAGTCAACAAGGCTGGAGAACAAGGAAATTAATTACAGCCCCTACCAACGTTTAAAGCAAAAGGCTGGAAAATTCATGGAGTGGTTTGGGGCTCTTTTCTTCCTTCTGCTCCACTGTTGGACCCGCAGGGGATTCCCAAAATCTGCTCTGGGCTGTGAGAGGCAGAGTGTTTCCTGAGGGAAAGAGGAGCTGTGGTTTAGCAGGGAGCACTTTTCCCATTTCCTGGCATTTAGGATTTCCCAGATTTTCAGCAGTGACCCCACTAGATCAGCCCTAAAACCGAACTGCCGCAGGCAAAAATCTGGAAATGGGTGAAGCCAAAGCCTTGTTCAGCTCTTTTCTCCACCTTGTCTCTGTGTTCCCCACTCCCATCTTTTTCCTGCTGCCATCCAAGCCGGGACAAGGCCGGGCACCTTTGGTTTATGGGGTCATTTTGGACAAGAATTGTGGGTCCCACCTGCAGGGAGGTCACAGCTGGAGAGTGACATCTGCTCCTTCCCTCCTGGGCACAAACCCACAGCTCCAAGGGATCCACAGAACCCGGGAATGCTTTGGTCTGGAGACAGTTCCATAGGAAAGGGGCCTTCCACCAGCTCAGGTTTGCCCTTTTCTCCTTCGAGGCTTTGGGATTTATTGTCCTGTGGTCACTGGTTTGCTCTTCCTCTTCCACATATTCCCAGATATCCTCCCCTTTTATATTTCAGTGCTGTCCACATGATATTTTCTCACTTTTCCCGTGTTTTTCCACATTTCTTACAATCAGCAGGAGCTATGAGATTTCCTTTAGGGGGATCCACTCCTGTAAAATCTGCAGGTCTGGGGCAGTTGCAGCTCCTTGTTTGGGGTTAGCACAAGAACTGAGCACAGTTCTGATATCCTGAACCCCTCCCAGCTCAGCGCTGCTCTTTTCCAGCTCCCAAGGCTTCCAAAGACGCTGGGGAACCAAATGAGACCAAAGAAGCAAAGGAAGTGAAAATAAACTGTGAAATACAAACCCTACAAAACCTTTTTTTGGCAGGTGGGACAGGAGAACCAGAGCAGGGAAAGGGAGGAGGGAAGAGCCTCCTTTCAATCCATCTTCTCTTTAATGGCACAATTCCATTTGAATTGTGGCTCTGTGAGGCTCTAACTCGGCAGTGTTGACACCTGAGAAGCTCTGGGAAGACAAATCCATGGAGACAAATGGATTCGGTTTTTCTCTGGCACAGCTGAGGAACATTCCTGGGGCAGAGGAGCTGCATGGGAGCCGCAGACCTGGGGGCTGAAATCCCAGCTGATATTTGCACCACATCTCCAGTGGCCACATTTATTATCCCCCACCCTGGTGGGTTAAACTTTGAGATGAAGGCATCTGGATTGATCGTCCAGGTGAGCAGCAGCCTCTCAGCTCTCTGAGAGATCCAAGGCTG
>PYHW01009766.1:2428349-2453803 GCA_013186435.1 Turdus rufiventris | reverse complement strand
TTATATTTATATTTATATTTATATTTATATTTATATTTATATTTATATTTATATTTATATTTATATTTATATTTATATTTATATTTTAGCAAGTTCAGCTTCACATACATCATACACACAGAAGTCCCGAAATTCCTAATCAAAGAGGAATCACCCCCTCCCCAAATCCTAGGAACCAAGACTCAAAATAACCCAGAGAACCAACAGCAAGAGCCTTTATTGCCACGGAGACCCAAAATTGGGGACCCCAACCCCCCATTTCTCCGTGCCCATCAATGATTGGGCCCTCCCAGCACTGCTGATCCTGTTCTGGGATGAGCAGAATTAAACCAGCATCCTCCCAGTTTGGGGGAGAATGGGGCAATTTCTGTTTGTTTTGTGCTGTTTGGGTGGGAACAGGGCAATTCTGGGTGGAACGGGGCAATTCTGATTAATTTTGTGCCATTGGGGTTGGAACAGGGCAATTCTGGTTTGTTTTGTGCTCTTTGGGTGGGAATGGGGCAATTCTGGGTGGAACGGGGCAATTCTGATTAATTTTGTGCTGTTTGGGTGGGTGGAATGGGAAAATTCTGGGGGTTTTTTGTGCTGTTTGAGTGGGTGGGAACAGGGAAATTCTGGGGGGTTTTTTTGTGCTCTTTGGGTGGAAACAGGGCAATTCTGGTGAGAACAGAGCAATTCTGGTGAGAATGGGGCAATTCCAGTGGGAACAGGACAATTTCGGTTTGTTTTGTGCTCTTTGGGTGGGAATGGGGCAATTCTGCGTTTTTTTATGCTCTTTGGGTCGGTGGGAAAAGGGCAATTCCGGTGGGAACGGGGCAATTCCACTTTGTTTTGTGCTCTTTGGGTGGAAACGGGGAAATTCTGGGGTTTTTTGTGCTCTTTGGGTGGAAATGGGGCAATTCTGGTGAGAATGGAGCAATTCTGGTGGGAACAGGGCAATTCTAGTGGTAACGGGGCAATTCTGGGGTTTTTTTTCTTGTGCTCTTTGGGTGGGAATAGGGCAATTCTGAGTTTTTCTTGTTCTCTTTGGGTGGGAACAGGGCAATTCTGATTTTTTCTGCACCGTTTCCAGGCTGGCATTGCCTGGGCGTTGCCATAGGGACCTTTGATAAATCCATGTTATGGATGCTGTGAAACAGAAAGCCTCGCAGGGAGGGGAAGTCCCTGGAATCAAGCAGGGGGCTGGGAGCTTCAAAGGCATTTTGGTCAGATTTAGTGCTCTCATCCGTTCTAATAAATGCTTTGCTCTTAATTAAAAACCGTGTGTCTGCCAGCCTGGAAATTCATTCCACTTTGGAGGAGTTTCTATGGGAAAATTCATATTGTCCAAAGCTGTTGGCTGGATTTGATCAGTCTGTATAATTTATGTTTATTTAATGGGGGTAAAATTCTACCTTTGCCTCTCTTTCTAAACATTTCTTAAATCAGGCAAGAAAATAAGAGGTTCAGGTCATTCCTCATCTTGAAAGGCAAAGACTTTTTAATGGGTGGCCACCTAGAAATTGGAATTTCAGTCCAAGCTGGGGAGAAATGAATATTGGGAGAAGGGTTTTCACAAGCTCCTCGAGGAATGGTCACATTTCCAAGGCTGCCAGAATTCCAGGAGTATTTGGGCACACCCCCTTAGGAGGAACAGAATGGAATTGTTGGGGTGTCTGTGCAGGAGTGGGACTTGATCCCTGTGGATATTTTGATTCCATGATTCCATGAACCGGTTTAGGTGCTTTGAAAGATCATATTCTACTCTAAATCTCAGACTTTCAACCCAGGATAGGACCCCACATTTAAATTTTAAATAGTAAACCCCAAACCAAGTGCATCTACAACTGTTGTTACCATCAGGAATGAACACCCCATTTTATCCCTAAAAATTTGGGACATCCAACATTTCACAGCGTGACAAAAGCAAGACCCAAGTGCAGCCCTTGAGAATTCTCCAGGCCTCTGTTCCAAAGATTTAAAACCCTGCGTTCACTCTGCTCAATTCTTTGAGAAATCCACTTTCTGCTGAGCTCCTTTATTCCTCCTGGGAGCACAGTTGATCCCAGCAATCATCAATCACCACCCAAAAATGGGGCAAATGCTCCACATGTCTCCACAGAGCTGCCAGCCAGAGCTGTGCTGATTAACTCAGCTCGAGTGCTGAGGGGAGAATTAATCTCCCTTAACTGCAACCATTTCAGATGTAAGCCCTGCTTTAAGCCAGGTTTCCTGCTTTTATCAGGGGAAGGTCACTCGGGAGGGCGCTCATGCCATCTATTTTGGGCAATTCGCTAAGGATGGATGAATCCCACTGAGGGGTCTGTGGCAGCAGAGTAAATTTTGGGTGCTGATCTCCCTCCCAAAGACCAGCAGCAGTGTCATGTTCTCATTATTTATGTGAGCAGGGAGGACTGGCCAGCTTTGCTGTCCTCTGCCTGCCACTGCTTCCTCATCCAGCGCTGGTTCAGCTGGGATCAGTTCCCAACGTTGTGGTTTTTTTGATTATAGAATCACAGAATGTTTTGGGACGTCTAAATATCATCAAGCCCAACCGTTCTGCCACAGACAGGGACATTTTTTGCTAGACCAAGTTGCTCAAAACTTGATCTTAGACAGATCCAGTGATGGGGCATCCACAACTTTTCTGGACAACCTATTCCAGTGCCTCACCATCCTCATCATAAAAAGAATTCTTCTTTTCAATGTCTACTTTAAACCCAGCCTGTCCCAGTTTATAACTTCTCATCCTTGCCCTGTCAATATAGACCTTGAAATAAAATTTTAGGATCATGGAATGGTCCTGTTAGGGCAATTCCTTACTGTCAGAAAACAGCTAAAAGCAGGAGTCATCTCTTGTGCTGAAATTCACAAAACCTTCCCCTGTAAATGCCGTGTCCTCTGTCATAAATCAGGTTTTATTGCCATGCTGGTGGCAAAGCAGGGAACTGGGGTGGAAATGAATCCAAGAGGGGCTGGAAGAATTCAGAGGAAGTGTGAGCAAAACCTGGGAATCACACACTGCAGTGGGAAACTGAGAAAACTCCCACTCTTTACTAAAAAGTTGAGATTAGGATGGGTCTGAGCCAATGGCTCTCAAGGCTTCCACAGGACAAACTTTTCTCATGCTGGAGAGGTTTTTTAGACTTCTAAAAATGTTGTTTGGCTTGAGAAGAGAAGCTCCAGGGAGAACTTAGAGCAGCTTCCATTGCCTAAAGGAGCTCCAGGAGAGCTGGAGAGGGACTGGGGACAGGGGGTGGAGGGACAGGACACAGGGAATGGCTTTGAAATGGAAGAGAGGAGATTCAGAGTGGGATATTGGGAAGGAATTCTTCCCTGTGAGGTTGATGATCCTCTGGCTCAGGGTGCCCAGAGAAGCTGTGGCTGCCCCTGGATCCCTGGAATTCCAAGGCCAGGTTGGAATTTGGGGCTTGGAGCAGCCTGGGATGGTGGAAGATGTCCCAAGATGAGTTGTAAGGTCCTTTCCAACCCAAACCATTCTATAATCCTACAACCCAATTCTGCCAGGCTGGAAAAGCAACAACAACAAAACCCCCAAACCCCTCAAATCCCAGGCTCTGTGTAGCAAAGGTAACAAGAAATGGAGCTGATCAGCAAGGGAAATAATGGATTTCCCAATGGAAGAAGGGTTTCTATAGATCCCAAATCCTAGGAAAGAGTCTCCAAGTGAAGCAGCAGAGAAGAGGAAGGTGCAGCAAACCTTGGCTCCCTGTCCCATTCTGCGCCAACAGAGCTGACTGAATTGGGGGTTTTATTTGGGTTTTTTTTTTTACTTTCCAACCTGTCCCACCAGGAATGAGAAGTCCCTTGGTCTAGTCACCAGCAGGACACTAGGTGGCCCACAAGCCACACTTAGCCTGTCCCCACAGTCCCAGAACCAGGGAGGGACCCTGGGGAGAGGCTAGAGCACTCCCCAGGGGAGCCCTGCGTGGTACTGCCAGGGCTATTCCCTCTTACACCATTTGTACATATTTAGGCTTAGCCACCCTAAGCTGATTGCAGGTACTTAAAATTGCTTTTGTGCCATGAACACTTAACGCTAAACCTCTTTTAATTTGCACCGTGCTACTCAGAGAGATCATATCATTCTTCTGCTCCACACAAATTCCCAATCTGGCAATCCTAGCCTGCTCGGGTGCTTTTTTTTAAGAATAATTAAAAAAAAGAATTTAATAAGGATTTGAGTTTCTTTATTGAGCTTTTATTGTCCAGTCTTGTAATTGAATCACTCTGCTGTGACAGAGAGACTGAGGCTGTTATTAACAAATTCTATAAACAATGGGCTTGATCCCTTTATGAAAAAGCATTGTAGGGGAATAGTTAATCTGGGCTCAAAAAAAAAAAATAAAAATGAAGCACTGGGAGGGGAAGGAGGGGGAAATACAATTGCAGATTCCAAATATTTAAAACTGTTTCTGCACTTTCCCATTCCAGCCCCCTCCTCCCTCCACTTCCCTTCTCCCACCACCTGGCTGCTCAAATCCCTTTTTGTTCTTTGTGCCCCGAGTCTCTGAGGCAGAACTTGTTTGCAACACGATCACCAGGGAGGAAATTTTGTCTCCAGACCAAAACCTCCTCTCTGAGAGGGCCACGTTGGTGCTGCTTTTCTGGGCAACTCTGGATTTTTGGTGGCAAAGCAGCATAAATGGAAACTGGGTCTCCCAGAAGATCCCAAGGAGGGGGAGGTTGTGTTCTTCAGATATTTAATTTGGACATCTCCATTGGAATCAGTCATTCTGGTCCCCCTTGGTAGCCAGTAGAGTTCTAGTCAAAAATATTGGTTGGCAGTGGATGCACTTCATCCCATTCCAAAGTAGAAAATTGTACAAATCTATGGACATTCCCTAATCCTGCTATGCTTGGACATAATGGGCAATAAAAAACCCGAGGACCTGGTTTTGGTCAGCGTGTTCATGGTGGATGTGCCTGAAATGAGCACGGAATTTCCACTGGCAGCGAGTTTTCCAACTGGAACCTTGTCCCCTTGGGCATCTCTTTATTTGTGTAAATAATAAACGAGGATCCCAGTTGGAACAACAGCTCCATGCTCTGATATTCCAGGGCATTTCCAAGGTACACAGGAGCCAGACAAACCCCTGGCTGTAAAGCTGATTTTGCCAACACTGGGAAAAGTCATTATTTCATTGTCTGAGTCCTCTGCTCAGTTCATAACTTCTCCAGGGCAAAGTCTGCCCCTTACTTTGCTTTTCCCCAGGTCACTCCAGGCCTGTGTCTTGTCTGTGGTCACGTAGCAGCACTGTTGAACAGCAGATATTAATGATAATAAATAATTGATCAGGTCTATGGTGATAATGAGATTAAAGAAATGTTGATCAATATGTTATCATGAGAGTTCTAAATGTGAACTTTAACCCAGAGCCTGCAGAAGTCAGTGGAGCTTTCCATGGCATTTAGACCAACTTCCAATGACCTTGTCTAATCAAACCTAAGACCTTTTTTTCTTTTTTGAGGCATCAAAGGTAAAGGTGAATATTCAGTTATGGAAGAAAGGAAATGATTGTGTTAATAATAAGCATGAAAACAAAAAAAAAAGAAAACCTCAAACAAACAAAAAAAAAAGAGGCACAATTATGAAGATCTTGATGAAGCTGGAAGAAAAGCAGGTAGAATTTTGTATGAAATAGGAAGACTGCATTTGAGCAAGGCATGGAAGCTGGAACATCATCAAATTTGAGAAAGATGGAGGATTGGGTGAGGGTTAAGAAACTGGGAACAAAATTACAGATGGTAAAAAATATTCATTGCAGGGACAGCAATGGAAAATCAGATTTGAGTTTTTGTTTTTTTTTTTTTTTTTGATGGAGAGTGAATCATATTCATATTTTATCTTGATGCATCTCTTTTTAGGCATCAAACATGAAGGCAAAAGTGTCAAGGGGTATAAAAAGTCTCTGGTAGCTGTGACAGAAGCAAGGGAAGGAAAAGGAAGTTATTTCTATCAAATATTGACAATCCAAATAGCTTGGGATTAGCAATTTTAGCTTTAATTGAGTCAGATTTCCACTACAGAAATGGATTGGTGGAGATGCAGATGGACAGTCACAAGGGAAATTACAGCTGGATTAATGAAAAATATCCTCAAAACTCAGCTGCACAAGGGCACAATCTGTGTATAGAGAGCTGGGAAAGTGAATGGGAAAAATTCAGAAAGAGTGGGAAGCAAATCTGTTAATGCAGCCCTAAAACAGGATTGAGTGGAAAACCTCACTGATAAAAGAAATTTTTTCTCTGAATTCTATTTGTATCTCAATGAGCTAATAAAGACTGGATGGAGAGAAAAGTTAGCATTTCCCAGGAGGAGAAATTATCTGATTTGTGAGTTCCACCCTAATTTTGAGCCCTAATACCTGGGTTTGGACAATACATAAAGCTGAACACACGTGCCAGGCATTTTTCCTGTCTGATGTATAAAAAAAATTAAAATAAGCCAATTATTTTACTGTGATGCAGTTGAAAAGTTGATCTAGGGGTTTCTATGGTCACAGACCTGTTTATAGGTTTGGTGTTCCCCCAGCAGTTAAAGGGGAGCCTGGTGACCTATAGGAAAGCAAGAGCTCATTCTCCACATTCCATTAGCTGCAGAATTCCACATTAAATGATGGCTTTAGTGCCATGTGGTGAAGTCTGATATGAAGAAGAACAGGGGAAAAATTGATGTATACACAGGCGTGCAGTTGTACACGCATTTATGTGTGAAATATCTGTGTATCCACATCCATTCTGCACAGTTAACCTGTCTGGTTTCCTGTAGGAAATAACAAATGTTGATGAAGTGAAGCAAAAATTATGGAACTTTTGCACTGTTAAGGCTTGCTTCAGTCTGGATTTGGGGTTGGGATTTTTGTTTTAAATTGAACTCCATGGACAGCCTTGCTGCAATTCTAATTTTCTGGAGTCAGCCTGGAAACCACAAAGTGGAATTCTTTCCAGGCACTGTGACTTCCAACACGTAACCTAAATAACAACGCTGTTTTTACCTAATGGTCTAAACATCTTAAGTATTAAATGAGGGATAAATTTGCCATGAGGTCAAGAGTTAAAAACTCTGAAATAAAAGACCGTTGAGAACGTGCTCGTGAACGACAGCCGTAATATGATTTCCATACATCAATTTTCTTTTCAGATTACAATTCCACCAGCAAAAATTCCCTGGATTGATTTTATGGCTGTTCCAAGTTTATCTTAAATCACAAACTAGAAAGGTTCTGGTGCTCATGTGCTCTGCCTTCACCTGGTTCTTCTGACTGAGCATGAGAAGCCAAATTGAACTTTCTTAGGCAGAATAGGTCAGGCAAAAATTGTCTTCTCAGTATAAATAATCCAAAAGTTTTGTTGTTGTTTTTTTTTTTTTAAATCCTAATAGAGCTTCCGCACATTGGAGAAAAGCTTGTAAAAGATGCACTTTGAGAGAAAAACTACATTATTTTGGTTATAAGGAGGGTAGAAAGCTGCAAAGCTCTGGGTGAAACGCAGAATCTCTAAAATTAAATTGGGATCTTGGAATGTTTTGCTTTGGTGAGAGCGTGGACATTGACACCTGCCTGGCTCGGGTTAAAAGGGGGACATCACCTGCTTCATTAACACTTAAAATATAAATGTATTTTTGCTCCAAGGGGTGAATTCTACTTTTCCCATGAGTTCTGCTCACACTAAACTTTCTACTAAGGAAACACATCCAACAAACTTGTCTGAAATTAACTCCAGGGTCGTGTTTTGGGGGAGGTTTCAGATTTGTGCTCAATCTAAGGTTTTAATCCAGATGTGAAGGGAAAACACAGCTTTGTACGATCCTAATTCTGTTTTCTAGCACCAAATTTCTCCATCCTTGAGCCATTCCACGTCAATCCTGAAGCTGCTGCTGGATCCTAACTTGATCCCAACCTTGACTGGAAATCTCTAATAATGGCGGGGGGGGGTGGTGTTATGATCATCCAGAGTGATCCTGGCTGGAATACCTCCATGCTTCCCCAATTTAAGCAATTTCAGGTTGATCTGATTAGGTTTGGCCCCCAAAGATGGGGACTGAGTCAGAATTTGGCTGGAAGGTGAAACTTTTCCCAACCAGACCCAACCGCTGCCGCTCCGGGAAGCGCTGCCGGTAATTCCGGAGGTGTTTTGCTTTTTCCAGTGCCTTTATTTTTCCCTGCTCTGGCCTGGACACATCAGTGCTGAGGTCTCACATCTGGGAAGTCACTCAGTGTAGAACAGCCCTGAAGCCCAGGCAGTGTGGTGGGGAGAAGGAATGAGGGATAGTTTCCAAAGGAGGTCAAAGGACCACAATCCATGCTCTCATCCGTTTTTCCACAGGACCAGCATTGACAATCCCTCTGCCTCCTCCTGCAGTGCCTCAGCTGAATGAAGAAGGGAATATTGCAGCAGAGCATTTATTGGAATAAAGGATTTATCGGAATAAAGGATTTATCGGAATAAAGGATATATTGGAATAAAGGATTTATCTCAGAGAAGGACGTTGTCAATTCGTAATTCCACATGGGTGTTTTTGAAGCTGTTCCCTTCTTGTGCTCCCTCGTAAAGATTCCAATGAGCTCTCACTGAGGTCTGACCAACTCCTCAATGAGGAGCACTTCAAGAATTCCTCTGCCACTGGGAAGTCCATTCCAATGCCATTCCAAGAGTGGAAGTGAGGAAAAATGAGGAAAAAAATGCTTAGAGGAAAAAAAGGTTGAAATTTTTGCCAAAGATGCCAAAAGTTGCATCTCTTTGGCAGGGAAGACAAATCAATATTTGCTGTTTTCCAAATCTCTGAATATTCAGATAGAAATACTTCTGCTTCAAAACACAAAGGATTTCCCGTGATCCAAGAAAATAAAATTTTTCCTCATGTGTTTTGCATAAAATAATGAAACAAAAAAATTAATCCCACCTTGGGCACCTCCTACAATATTTTGAATTCATTGTTGCTACATCTTTAATTTTTTTAGAAGAAAAAGGCATTATTTTGAGGAAACAATCTCTAGAAATATTTTCAAGCAGAAATTGATACTGAAAGGTCCGTGAAGAAGGACCACGGGAGCTGCATTGATGGGAATTTGCTAATGGAGAGGAAATCTCAAGAATTGAGTAGGACCATGAAGCTTTATGGTGTGAAAAAAAATATCCACAATTTTGGACAAGCTTTGCCTGCAATCCCAGGTGTTATCTTTGGTACACAAAACTTTTCTTATCCTTTCATGCAATCATCGTTTGATGTAGGAATTTTCACTTTAAAGATGGAAATAATGGAGAGCAAAAAACTTGATGGAGAGTGCAGGAAGAGGAAATGGAAAAATTCCTGAAGTGGTGTGTGAAGTAAATTAAGCTACAGGAGGAACTTTAATTAATCAAAAGGGTTTTGGATAGCAACTGTAGCCAAACATATCCCAAATCTCTTCTTTGTGGAAAAAAAATCAGTCAGAAAAGATCTGAATTTGAAATCTTTGGGTGTTTTCTGCCTGATCTATGAATCTGGCATGGCTGATAAACATCTCCATGTTCAGTGAGGAGAGGAGATGTCACCTGCCTGAGATTCACATATCTAGGGAAATAATTTAAGCAGAAAATGACTGGGATGAAAATCTGGGATCTGATCAACCAGAGAAGAAGGTTTGGCATTTTTTTATGATTTTCCTAAGGAAGCAATAACAGGATATCAGCTCCAAAGACATTGGATGAAAAATCTTTTATTCCTGTTAAGAGCATTTCATCAATGCCATGGGATTTTCATCAATCCAATGTGTGGTCTGGTCACAGGGACTTCCTGGAAAATCACTGGAGACAAGCACATCTCCAAAGGATGATTCTTTTTAGTTGTATTAGATACCTACTGGAATTTGGGAAGAATCATCTTCCAGAGGAGTTTGTTTCCCCATGGGCTATCTAAAAAAAACTTGGCATGGGTTTTTTCCATTCTTTGATGGACCAGCTTTCAAAATAAGATGTAGAAGAAATATCCACTGCACGTTTCTGAATAAAGTTGCTAAAATAATTTATTTGCAACTTCAATAACAAAAGTTAAGAAGTTAACTCGCGTGCCTTTCCCCAGACCCCAACTTTATCTTCCTAAGAAACACGAAATAAAGTAGAATTTTTTTGGTCAACTTGATTGAGCCTACTAGCACATCTTCAGCCAAAATATTTAATAATCTAGTTTTAAAAGTAGAAATTTCTATTTGCTAAAAAAAAAAAAAAAAATTGTATTTTGAAACAGATTTTCTCTGACAGACACATTTAGGCCCCAAATGCACAGAATTATAAGAAAAATCCATCATTAATGTCTTGGAAGCTTTGGTAGCTCAACAGACAATTTTAGTGTCTGTGGAAATGCCTGGTTGAGCTAATCCTGGAGGTCTGAAAGCAGACACACTTTCCATGTTCAGGTGACAGCATCCACGAGTCACCAAAAACACATCTGTAAATTGAGGGTTGAAGTGGAGAACATTCCAGACTTTCCCTGAATCCCATGGTTCTTGTTGAGTTCAGAAGCTGAAGGAGCAGAAGGAAAAGTTTGGAGAGCAGAAGGTCTGTGCTGGTTGTGTGGGATGCTGAGGGGAACAGAGGGACCAAGGCTCAGCTGGAATGAAGAATTCCAGGAGCTGTGTTATTGGAGACAGGGAAGAGGAATGGCACAGGTGGTGTCAAATCAGCTGGGGGAGAGTGGAAACTCCAGCAGCACCATGGAAAAATCTGATCTGGGATATCATGGAAGGCAATTTTTCATATTTAACTCCCCTTTGCATTGGATGAAACCAGGATGGAATTTCATAAATGGTTGGAGCTCCCTGAGTGTTTGGGGATCCCTGCTCGTTAGAACAGTGTGGGCTGAATGGCACCAAGAACCACGACCTTTGAATTTGACTTGGCAGAGCCAGGAGGGCTATCAGTGTTCTGGGAAATCAGCTTGAATTCAATTGCAGCTCTAATCTGAAGAAGCCGTGCCTGACCCGTTTTATTGCACTGAGCTCAGCACCAGGCCAGGGCTCTGGGGGAAAATGCGTTGGAGCTCTCACGTAGCCCGAGGAGATCTGGTTCAGCAAATTTCCTCTGTCGTCTTGGGGATGAATTCCATCATGAAGAGCCTGGGAAGAAGTCAGGTTGGAATTCAGGTGGATTCTCACCTGATCTGATCCACAGAAGAGCTGGATGTCTGTTCAAAACCAACCATTGTCTCCAGACAATGGAAAGACTGGAATGTCCAGGGGAAAGTTTTTCCCATATATTTTAGGTTCAGATTAATACCTTTTAGCTTTTCCCACTGAATATATGTGATGCAGAGAGCTCTGTTGACTAAACATCTAAATGTTACATTACTGTAGTTAGGTGAGATAATAAATCTATTTTAGGGCAACACAAACCTCTTTTCCTGAAACACTGAAAGTGTTTTTGGTCACGTTTTCAGGTGCTCCTGATCAAAAGCACTTTATATATAATTAAGATGAATACTCTTAATGAAGATAAATAATCTTATGTAACTGCAAGGGAATGGAGACTTCAGGTAAAATTCCACATGTCACAACACAAACATTTAATGTATCCATGGTGATGACACTGCTGAGTAGAACTCACCAAATGCTTCTGTTGCTGTGGGAAGGAGGGACAGATTCCTCTTTCTGCAGCTTCATGTGACTATGGAATCACGTTTCTGGACGCTGGATGCAATTAAATTCATCAGCTATAAAGATCTCAGTCCCTATAACCACACGCTGACACATTTTCAGCCGCCAGGTTTTACCGAGCCTTTTCCCAAGAAATGACTAATTTTGAAAACGTTTTCATTTTTGCCCTAAGGTACTGATGGTTTCCATTTATTCTCATTCACTAGAACTGGATGCAAACTCCTGGGCGTATTTTATCACTGATTACTTCAAGGGAAAGTCTGATCTGAATATGAGGGAAAATTTCTTTAGTGGGAGGGTGACAGAGCACTGGGACAGGCTGGAACAGAGATGCTGTGGAGTCTCCTCTGGAGAGTCAAAATACAGCTGGACATGACCCTGTGGGACCTACTCCAGGTGAATTTGCTTTAGAATGAAGGTTGACCTAGGTGTTCTCCAAAGAACAATCCCAGCAATCTTCCAATCCCAACAATCCTCCAATCCCAACAATCCTCCAATCCCAACAATCTTCCAATCCCAACAATCCTCCAATCCCAACAATCTTCCAATCCCAACAATCCTCCAATCCCAACAATCCTCCAATCCCAACAATCTTCCAATCCCAGCAATCCTCCAATGCCAACAATCCTCCAATCCCAACAATCCTCCAATCCCAACAATCCTCCAATCCCAACGATCTTCCAATCCCAACAATCCTCCAATCCCAAGAATTTTCCAATCCCAGCAATCCTCCAATCCCAGCAATCCTCCAACCCCAACAATCTTCCAATCCCAACCATGCTGGGATTGGGATTCTGGGGAAACAGCTTTAGTTTCTCTGACATCGCTGAGATTCAGTCAACAATGGGTAGTTTGCACTTGAGAATACATCAACATTTTGGGCATATTCAAGATGAACCCACACTCTCTGTAAAAATTTGGTTCATGGGTTCATTTAGTCACTGACAAACAGCTCCCTCCCGTTTCATGCCAAATTTCTGTGACATAAGATAATGTTCAACAATCCTTTGGCTCTCAGCTATGGATTATCCATGAAGAGGTGCCCCCTGGATCTCAGGTAAATGTAAGCATCATCCAAAAACACTTTCAGTCATTATCTGAGTCAGTGGAGGCTGCTCAGATTATGACTTGCGAGTTAAAGGGAATAAATTGGGACAGGTTGTCCAGAGCAGCTGTGGCTGTCCCACTCCTGGAAATGTCCCAGGCCAGGCTGGACAGGGCTTGGAGCAGCCTGGGACAGTGGGAGGTGTCCCTACCATGGTAGGGGTGGCACTGGATGGTTTTTAAGGTCCCTTCCAACCCAAACCATTCCTGATTTCCATTATGTGGTGCTGGATAATGCTGATAAGTGAAAGATCTAACTCCCCATTATCACCTCAAGTCATCTCAGGTAAAATATGAATGAAATATTTTTTTCATCCCAAATGAAATGGAGATTTGGGGCTGAATTCCTTTGTAAAAAAGTGGGAGACCACTGCTCTTTGGAAAACCTTCCAGACTCTGGGTTTAACTCTCTTTCAAAGTGCCTTTCAAATCTAAGGAATAAATATTTGAAGGTACTTTACAATATTTGCCAGCCCTGTGTGTCTTTCCCTTCCCAGATGACACTCAGCAGTGGGGGCAACTGGATAGAGGCAGGAATTGTCCTGCAGACCAGGATTCCCACATTTATTTGTGTCTCCAGTGTGGGGCTGGGTGTCTAAGCTGCCACCAAAGACAGTGCTTGGCTGGAGGATCTGCTCCAAACCCCCTCTTAGCATCACCCCTCTCCACTGTCTGTGTTCCCAGATTAGGACTGGCTCCTCTTCCTCCTTCATCTCCCAAATCCTTAGAAAATTCCCTGTAACAAGCAGTTTTGTCTCCCTGTTGAGGAGACCACTGCAGACCTGTCAGCCTAAGGACTCACTTCCAGGGTGTCTGTCCTTCCCACATCTCCAAGCACCCATTCCCAGCATTGTTTCCTAATTGTGTGCAGATTTCTGACCAATACCCCCCCTCTTTTCCACTCCTCTTCCTCTACTCATAATTGATCAGACACTGAACAGCTGCTGGCTATTTTCTCTTCCCGAGAAACACACAGTAATTGTATGTATGGGCTCCAAATCCCTAAACATTTGGAAAGCAGAAGGACTTGAACAGGAGCCAGTTCTTTTTTCAGCGCTGGTACCAGCAGCAGTGGCAGGCATTTCAATCAGATCAGAGGGGTGGAGAGGGTGGGGTGTGTTGGGGTTGTCAGATCTGCTGAGATTCACTTGGAGAGGGAAGGAAAAAGGGGGGAAAAATGCTAAGGAGAGAAAAAACTGAAACCAGCAATCAGCAACCCAAGGCAGCTCACACAGTTGGACCTGTCCCAGCTCCAGAGCACTGAGATTACTCCCTAAACCAAGGGGCATTGTTTGTGTCCATGCTCACCCTCATTTCCCAAAGTGTGGGCTGCTCCGTGCCAAACAAGCCAGCTTGATCCCGGTTTAACCTGGGGGTGATCCACTGGGAGCTCTGCCATCTTCAGCTCCTGTTCTCACCCCTGTGGAGAGGAGGAGAGCTCAGCAGAGGCAGCTCTGCTGTGCTGGAGGTGTTTCTCCTGCTTTTCTTGCTCTGTGCAAAGCCAGCATCCTCCTCATTTGGGGATCTCAGTTTTGGGACTGAAGGGGTGAATTCAAGTGATGCATGTGTGACAAAGCAAACTGAAGCAGAAGTAATCGCGCCAAAAGCAAAATTTGCACCTCAGAAATATTCCTGAGTTGTCTTGCAAGAGTTTTAATTCACGTGCATGAAGCCACCTCCTCACCAGGCTGCTTTTCCAATTTTGACATTGAAATCCAGGGAAGAATCAGGGCTGTGATGGCTGTGGGGTATTCCTGCACCCCAGCCCTGGCAGGGACCCTCCTGCTGTCCCAGGGTGCTCCAAGCACTGTCCAACCTGACCTTGGACACTTCCAAAAATTCAGGGGCAGCCACAGCTGCTCTGGGCACCCTGTACCAGGGCCTGCACATCCTCCCAGGGAAGATTCCTTCATATTTAATCTAAACCTGCTCTCCTTCATTTTTATGTCATTCCCTGTGTCCTGTCCCTCCATCCCTTGTCCCCAGTCCCTCTCCAGCTCCTTCTCCTCTCCAGATGAACATTCCCAGCTCTCCCAGCCTGGCTCCAGCCCTGGGACCATCCCCATGGCCTGCTCTGGATTCATCCCAAAAATTCAACATTTT
The DNA here is from genome assembly GCA_013186435.1 of Turdus rufiventris. Lineage (NCBI taxonomy): Eukaryota > Metazoa > Chordata > Aves > Passeriformes > Turdidae > Turdus > Turdus rufiventris. Next base: position 2,438,963 of record PYHW01009766.1, on the reverse strand, counting down.
CCTGAGTCATCTTCATTTGATCTGAAATGTAAGGGTGAGCCACAGTCACACCAATGTTTCATATTCCACACTCTTTACAAAGATGGGTAAAGAACAGGATGTTTTATTTGATTTTCTGGGGTCTCGTGGAATCCCTGAATCAGCCAAAAATACCATCCTTGAAATGCCTCACCTGACAAGAAATGGCACAGGAATGAGACGTGTCTTTGGGGGCTCTAAATTTTCCATTTTCTGAAATGGTGAGGACTCAAAACTGCTCAGAGCCTTCACCTCTCCCTGAAACACCTCACAGACACTGACAGTGTCCTCAGTCTGTCCTGATCTCTGGGAGAATCTATTTTTCTATCCCCAAAGAGCAATAATCATTATTAAACTTTGAGTTTTAGAAAGAAATATTCAGCTCTATCACCGAGAAAAAAGAAATTGATCCTCCACCATCCAAACCTTGCCCTGTAATTTTGTCATCTTCGTAAAATTTGAACTCCTAGGGAGAAAAAAAAAACAAAAACAAAAACAAACCAGCCCCTGATGTGAAAATTGACACCTGAGCTGCTGTCATTTCAGCTCAAAAAAAGACAAAACAATATTGTAATTCCTGGAATAGCTGCTAAAATCTGATAATTTTTGTTTTTTGTTTTTTTGTTTTTGTTTTTTTTTTTGCGTGGGCCCAGTAACCCTACACTGGACGTTTGTGGCTACTTCCTAGAGAAAGAGGAGAAAGCAAAGAAAATTCCTCCTGGACAAGCAGCGCATGTAATACGGCAATTGGCTCCATTCCTGAGAGGTTCTCCATGCCAGCCATACAAAGAGTGAAACCTTAGAAGGGAGATGTGATTTCTGCCTTGGACTGAGCCTGCAGCACACTTAGACCTGGCTCAGGTGTAGCTGCCTTCCCAGGTAAGGCACAGGAGTCCTGGAATCGCATAACTGGAGAAGGGATTAAGAAATCAGCTCTGCTGGGAATAGAAACGATGCCCACAGGGCAGCTTAGCTTTCCTCAACCTCCACAAATGTCCTCAACCACACAGAAGGGTGACAGAGAAACCAGGGTCACATTTTGGGTGCTTGAGGGAGTTTTGAGATCGGTGCTGAGGGTTCCTCATTGCTCCTGATGGGCTGAGAAGCAGCCAAGCCACAAATCCCGAGCAGAAATCTTTCCTTGCAGCACCCAGCTCGTGTGAAATGAAGGCTGACAGATACACCCTGACATTTCGTTTTGGACAGAATTGTGATGTTGCAAATGCTGCGCTCCCTCCCCCAGTCCTGGGCATCTGAATAAATGAGCAAAATGAGGAAAAATGCTTACAAAAAGCACATTTTTACACCAGAGAGACACATCCCCCACTAAAACACTGCAACCTCATTCCTGCCTGCAAATGTGGGCTGGATTTTGGAAATACTTACATCTTTTAGCAATTTTAGTATATTTAATTTAGTATATTTATATTTTAGTATATTTAATCTCTTCATTCCATTGAGCAGGCTCATCAGCAGTTTGTTAGGGAGTTATAAGAATTAAGGAGAACTAAAAGTTAATTTAAGTCCATGGATCTGCACATTCACTCTGCAGAGGATTCTCCATTTTCCTGTGTGTGGGGGGCTGATTCTTGCACTTGACATCAGCCACATAAAGTCATGTTTGCACATTCAGCCCAAATGATCACTGGGAATTAAGAGAGAGAGATTATGGGAAAGGCAGCATGAATTTTGGGAAGTCAAATCCATGTTAGACCTGTCACCTTGGACTGTGGCAGCAAACAAGAAGAAGCTCAGATAAAGACTTTGGAAAGAATTGTGAGCCCTTCTAAACTGAAAGGCCAAAATGCAGCTGGAAAATGAGGCTGGAAAGTGTTGATGATGCTCCTGTGGGAATAAACCCCACCCAGAGGGAAGCAGGATGGAAAACACCAGATGTGGCTGCTGTGAGAGGAATCCAGATTAGGTAAAGCTCTGCTGAGGCTGAGTTTGGTGCAATGCAAAGGACAAGGTTGTGAACATCAGCTCTTCCCTTTGATTCTGGAGCTCTGGAAACCTTTCATGGAGGATAAAATCCTGTCATTTGTGCCGTCAACTCCCTTTGCATTCCCTGTATCCACACCAGGAACTTTTTGAGGATGAATCCGTGGATCTGTTGCATGATTCCAATAAAAGATGGTATTAATTCTGTGCTAGAGGCCTCTGGTGACAGTGACTTCAAAGAGAGCCTGAAATGGAGATCTCAGGTCCTGGAATTACAGAATTTCCTGGGTTGGGAGAGACCCACCAGGATCGTCAGATCAGAAAAATTCCTTTTGTTTTCCAAGGGGTGCAAGATCAGGTTGGTTGATTTTGAGGGTGAAGTTGTTGGGTTTTTTTGTTGTTGTAGTTTTGTTTGGGTTTTTTTAGGTTGATTTTTTTTGCTCCTCCTGGGACTACAAAGACTCTTCCTGTCCTTTTGCCACCACATTTGAATTCTCTGTTCTCAATAAATGGTTGAAATCAACCTGCAGCCTTTGCCTCAGTGGAGAAGCCAACAGCAAAATTCCCATTCTCCCAAGCTGATGGATTTCATCTGGTTTATAGGCACTCAGTACCATCGTGTTTTGTACCCCTCAATTAATCTTGGGTGTTATTGACCCCTTATTCAAACCAAGAGGAAAGAGATGATTGTTTATTTGCATATCTGATATCCAGGATTGCAGTTTCATTTTCCAGAAACAGGTTCAAAATGGGTTCTGGTTCTTAAACTCATTTGTGTACAAACAGGGAGTTACAAAAGGTCCCATCACTTTTCCCAATTAATCTGATTGTCACAGATAAAGTGTTGTTTTACCATGATCCAACCCGTCATTATCTGATTTCTCCTCCTTTATCATTCCGTCTTTATTCCATTTATTTGTTGTTTCATTCAACAGAACACACGGACAGGTTCCCCTCTGCTGCACCCCAAGCTTCTCTCCCAAAAATCCAAAGAAATCTCCAAGCTAAACAAGGTTAAAAACAGGTTAAAACCAGGGCAGTCCTGAAGGGCATCAGCACATGTTTACACGGCTACAATGATTTTCCTTTCCATCAAGGCCACAGTTTCCAGCTCTGGCTTGTCAGGAGTTTCTTTGGGATAATTATCCCATCTCTACAGCCGCTGGCAGCTGGAGGCACTCTCACCCTCCCAAATTGCACATTAATCTGGAAGAGGAGAGGACGTCACAGGGAACCCGAGGCCAAGGGCAAATCCAAACACCTTGGATCCACCACTTCATCACAGGGCTGGCCAGAAACCTCCCCGAAGTTGCCAGAGAGAGATGAGGCCATGGAATGAGCTTCCCACAGATGGATGATGTGGGAGTGAAGCCGCTCAGGAAAGGACTGGTTTGAACCTTGCCCAAAACACAGCAGTGCCACCGCAACAGGTCCGGAGAATTTGGGGAATATTTGTGCTCCAGCTGCCAGGAATTCACTGCTCTGGGGGTGCAGAGTGGAATTTTTTGGGGCACAAGTCTCCAAGCTGTGCCAGTGAGGGACTTGAAGTTGGTTCTTCCACATCCCATGGGATTGTGTTGACCCCAGTTTCTGCATGAGAGGGGAACGTGACTCATTCTCTCTCTTTGGTCACTTCATTCTCCACTGCAGAAGAGTTTCCCACTGAAAATTTAATGGAGACTGGAACATTTCTGGAGGGGAAAAAAATTTCTTCCTTTTTAAATATTTAAATGACATGAAACAAGAAATTTTATCAGCAGTTGATGTCTAAATGTCCAATACAAAAAGATCAAAATCAGCTTTACATTCCATCATGTTTTGTGAGGAATGATATTTGTTCACCTGATAAATGAGAAGGAAAAAATATTTATTTCTGATAATATGGTGTAGGTTTTTTTCCTGAATCTTTTGTGCCCACAGATCCTGAATATGAATAACTTTAAAAACATTGTTTGACACTCATAACCTGCTCAGAGCTTTCCTGTAGAGTCCACCTGAGCATGTTGAAGGAAAGGAGAGGAATATTTTAAATAAAGTGGCAAATAAGGGACAAGGATTGAGGTCACCTTGTTGGGAAAACTGACCTTCACCTGGAATCCTTTGGAATTCCCAACCATGAGCCATTTGCAGCCTTGGTTTGTGGACCATGATTTGGTTTTCCCACCTGCAGAGCATTGAAGCACTGGCTCTACTAGAGACGATAATCCCAAAGTGCTCCCAATGCCTCTGGAATTCCAAAGTGTGCTGTGAATAAATTACAAGCATCATGTCCTTTTCCTCTGCTGGCCATGGGCAGCTTCCTCTAATGCTTGGCCACCCTTTCCATAAAATCTCTCCTAATTTCCAATTTAAACCTGTCCTGGCCCAGCCTGAGCTGTTCCCTCTGCTCCTGTCCCTGTTCCTGGAGCAGATCCCAAATTCCCCCAGTGTCCCCTCCTGTCAGGGAGTTGTGCAGATCCCAAATTCCCCCGGTGTTCCCTCCTGTCAGGGAGTTGTGCAGAGCCACAAATCTCCCCTGAGCCTCCTTTTCTCCAGGCTGAATTCCTACAGCTCCCTTCTTGTCCTCCAGCCCCTTTCCCAGCTCTGTTCCCTTCCCTGGACATTCTCCAGCCCCTCAATGTCCTTCTGGTCCTGAGAGGTCCCAAACTGACCCCAGGATTGGAGCTGTGACCTCAGCAGTGGCCAGCAGAGAGGAATGATCCCTTCCCCAACGCTGTTAGCCACACTAAAGCTGGTACAAGCCAGTTATCCCTTCCCAGCACTTCCCAGTGAATCCCTAAAGCCAAGGAGAGAAAGGAGGAGAAAGTCCTTTAGTTCCCTTCCCTTTAAACATCATTTCCTCTGCATGCAAGTAACATGAACGCTGCAATTACACGGCCAAGCAGCCTGAACACAGAACAAGGAGGGGGGAAAAACAGGAGGAAAGATTTACAGCTCTTCCAAAAGATGGAATTGAAATATGTAAAAGAGGGCAGAGCCTATTGCCAAAATACTGGAGGTTTTCTTTTCCTTCCACCGAGCTTTGTGAGTGGTGTTTTGGAGCCGGGGGGAGAACGGGGAAGCGTTGGAATCTCAGGGTTTTTATTTCACCGTGAAACTTTAGCACGAGAAATTTTAATTGTGGATCCTTGTGGACAAGACCTTGAAATCCTACCCAGCCAAAGCTTTCTGGTCTTGGAGTGTTCTTGGAACTGGCCGTGGCTCTCAGTCACTTGGGTGACTTTATCTGAGTTTGTTCGCGGGATGGGTTTGGGGTTTGCGTTTGTTAAGACACCCCTTGCTCAGGGGCTGTTCCACTGCCACTGCTGCAGGCAGAGCCCTTCTATCCCTTTTTGAGGATATCTCTGTGGGAGTTTGCTCTTTCCCCCGCCTTTGGAAAGCAGCAGGCCTTGAACGCTGTTGGCACCTAATCAAGAAACTCTGGAGGAGGAACACGAGCGCGGCCGCTCCGAGTAATTGATTGTGGCTACTGGTTGACTGCAGCAGGATTTGTGATAGTGTGAAATCCTATATCTTGGAGGGCCTCAAAATTATCAGGGTATTTAATCACGGGCTGGGCATGTCTGGGCTGTATTTATGTGTATCACCATCAGAGGGTCACTTGGGCAAGGCGCTGAGATAATGGAAAGAAACAGGGCTTGGAAAATAAGGCAATAAATCCTCGTGCTGAGTTTTTAAATGTACAGAACTCCTTGGGAAGCTCCAGTAGCCAACTAATGCACCTCCCCATGATTAATCTGCATTTTAGAGGGCGAGTATTTTGGTTCAGGTAGAAGTTGGAGGTGCCTCTGTGACATTGATACAGACCAGATGAAAAGTTGGCTTAGTTGCACTGAAAGGTGGGTCAGGAATCCGCAGGAGAAATCCACATGAGCTCACATTATTTGGAGATTTCTATTTCCCAAGCCTAAATATATTATAAAAACAGTCCCTCCTGCAGAATTGTCCTGGTTCCAGATCCCCCAGAAAACCTGCTGAAAGCTTTCAGAAGTCTGAAATCAAAAGGTGTTTTAGTTAAACATTTAGCAAAATGCTGTTTGTGTTGTAAGGAGGTTTTTAAAACAATTCTTGAAGAAATACCAACATTTCCCAGGCCTCAATATAGATTATTTTTAATTCTTTTCTATATTTTCACACAATTCTTCTCTTTGTTTTTTTCTGGGGGGGTTTGTTTTTCTTTTTAATAAATGCAGTGATTAATTTCACTTCTCCAAACTATTTTTGTCACGAAGTTTCAATAAATCCACATTTCAGGAAGCGAAACACCTTGATAACTACTTGGAGAACATTTTTAACAGCATTGCTAACAAGGTTATAAAAGTTTTACAGAGATGAATTTTTCCTGCCATCCCTCATCCACCTTCCTTCTGCCAATAGTTACACATATAAGTTGCAAAATCATGTGGGGATAAAAACAAAGACAAAAAGCAGATGGCACATTTCAGTTTTTTGTAATCCCATACATATATTTGACACACAGGCTGAGATTCACCTGCCCTATTTTTATACCCCCAGAAATTCAAGTTTGGGTGATTGACCCCCACTGATTGTGAGGTTTAGAGAGAATAGGTCAGGCTTGGATGTGTAAAAGAAGGTGAAACCCAAACTTTGGCTGTTTTAGCATCCTCTGTTCCTCCATTGCCAACAACCCAAAAAATTCAGCTTCACCTCCAGGGAACCACACCCCAAAAATTTAATTACACCTCATATTCAGGTCCAGCACATGCCCATGAAGATCTAAATGAAAAAATTTCCTTCGATTGGGTCAAATGTTTTTAAACACCCACATAAAGAAAAATAAATTAAACTATTAAAGTTTATTTCCCAGTGTTTCCTACTTCCACAAACATCTCCCTTGCTGCCCCAGGAGTCCCATCTTGGCTCATCTGGCTGGACTGCTGCTTTCTTCTGAACAAATTTCTTGGAAACTTGCTCCTGACTGATAAACCAGTGGAATTTAGGAGCTGGGACTGCTGCACTCAAGAGACTGGTGGGAGATGACCCTGATATGCCAAAGAATAATTTTTAGAGGGGTCACCAAAAAAAGCAGAGCTGGCTTCAATTCCCACCGCATCCTGAGGATTTGGAGCTGCAGTCCTACAGCTGGACAAAAGGAGCAGGAACAAACTAATTTTTTTGTCCCTTCATTTTGGGATAGATAGCTGAGCAAGGAAAAGAAGGAGAGGCTGCCTGGGGCAGGAAAAAAGGGGCAGAATCTTTAATGGAATGCTTAGAGGATGCACCTGAAAATGCAAAGCAAGGAAAGAGCTGGAGACTCCTTGGCTTCCACAATAAACAGCTCGTCAGTGTCAGCTCATCGTGTTTGCTTCAAACTGACAAAAATTTGACTGATTTAGGACAGAGAAATGTTCCAGTCTCTGTCAGTCAAAGCTGGCCCACCTGATTTCCCCAATATTATCTTTCTATCTGTCTGCCTCCGATGTGCTGAGTCATTCCTTTTTCACGGAAAGCAGCATTTTCTCCTTGAAACTTGCACTCTCTGTTGAAAAAAAAAAATAAAATTAAAAAGTCATGGAAAATGTAGCCGTAGTACTGGGAACTGCTGTGCCAGATTCCCACTTGGCCTGGATCTCTATACCTCTGCTGACCTCAATAATAATTTCACTTGAGGGCAAGCAAAGAACTTGGTGTTCAGTCCCAGAGTGGCTGCAGCTGATCTGCTGAATAAATCAGAGCAGACCAACCAGTTGCTCCTTAAATTCCCAGTAGCCCATGGCCAGTGGGTTACTCCCATGCAGTGGCACAGCAGTTTAATTGGAATCTTGCATTATTATTGGTTATTTTTAAAGGCTTTGGCTTTTTTCCAGAGGCCTTTGCCAAGTTGCTCAATACCGTCACTGGCATCAAACCGAAGCTATTAAGTTTTTTTTCCCCATGTGAGCATGAGCTACAAACGTGGATTAATTCAGGGGGGAAAAAAAAGTGAAAACCCACTCCTTTTTAGGCTCTTGGTTTCAGAATTTATGCTGTCACTGAGAAGTCCACCAGCCTTAATGAAATCCCAAATTTACGTCCCCAGATGCGCCCATGACTTTGCTGAACAACACAAATGAGATTTGCATGGTTTTTCCTCCTCTCAGTCCTGCAGGTACCCAAGAACCTTTCAGTTCTTCGTTAATTGAAGTTAACAGAAAGTTTATCCTTATTTTCCACAGCCAGGTGCCATTTTCCAAAGAGAGGGGAAATAGCAGAGCACCTTCAAGGCACTTCTTTCATGAAGGCACAGGAAAAGAGGTGGCATCAGTCCCCAGCCTTGCCCAGCTTTTCCATGGTTTCTCTAATCCTTAGGACAGTGGTGCTGTGCAGACTGAGCTTGGAAACACTAATAAATATTCAGCTTGTCTGCTTTTTGCTGAATAATGGAATATTTCACGTTCAGTTGGAGGCAGGAGCGGATTTGGGGCAGAGAGGGGGGCAGAGGGGGTGTGGGATTGAATTGCTTTCCCTGCTGGGACTGGGGTTTAGTTTTGTGGGGTTTTTTGCTGTCACAGCTCTGAAAGACAGAGGAGGGAGAAATGAGGAGTGGGGCAACGTGAGGGAAAGACAAGAAATATTTCTGTGCTGATGCTGACTAGCTGATATGCAGAGGAAAGCGAGAGAAAGAGAGGGGAGCACGTTAACAAATCTCTATTTAAATCCCAACTTCCAAGTGAAAATGTGTTGGCTCCTTCTAAATCCCTACAGAGATTTGGAGCCATGGAAGCCAGCAGACACCCTATGATCATCCACCCTGACCTTTCTTAACTCAGCCTCGAAACTTTACCCAGTGATTCCTGGAATGGAAGGAATTATCCCCACTATGTGCGTGCATTTCTAAGATGCAGCTTTAATAAACTGATGATGGGGATCAGATTCCCGGTGATGCCATGGGCTGGTTCCTGTGTTCCTCTGCAGGAATGTAACCAATGGCTTGTGGTTGAGTTAAAGCACATTTATCCCTTCTTCCTGCAGCTCCTCCTAATTCTGCTGCTGCTGACAGAGCTGCCTGGTCCTCGCGGGCACGGGGAGATTCATTTCCCCATGAATCACGGAGCAGAGCCAGAGTTGTGCTCCAAAGATTTCCCAGTTCTTCCCTGAGCTCAGCAGGTCAAGGTTGACCAATTTTTCTCTTGTCAAAATTCAGGGATTCTGTGCTGCTGATCCCCTGGGATGCCATGCCTTGCATATGTGAGGATTTGCGTTCTGGAGTGTTTTAAAGCCCCAGGTAATCTTGTCTCATGATCCAAAGACAAAGGAAGGCCCATGGATATCCTGAAAGAGGATCCAGGGTCAACAGCCACAGCCCTCACCCCATGTAGCAGTTTTACAGAAGATTTATTCCCTGTTTTATCCATTCCACTCCTCACCTCCTGAAAAGTCAGTTTTGTAATGACAGCTCCATGAAATGTCTTCTTCAACTACCCCAGAATCCCAGCAAGCAGAAAATTAAAATTTGGCCATTCAGCCAGGACTTCCCACCAGAGCAGCAGCTGCACAATTCCCAGTTCTGGGATAAAAAAAGCCCAGCTCTGCTGCACTGGAAAAATGACATTAACAGAGCCTGGATGATTTGTAGATGCACAGAATCAGGAAAGGCTGAGCTTAGGCAGGTAGAACTCTCAGCACAGGGAACAGAAAAACACGGCCATGCATTCTCCTGCCCTTTCTTTTGGAAGTCACTTTGACACTTAACCATAGAATCTGGATGGGATTTTTAAGTCTTAGCTGGTCACTCTTGGCTTTATTTTTATTCTGGGGGAAAAGCCAGGCACCTCCAGAAAGGAGGAATCATTTTTAGGGATGCATCTCCCACTCCAGGGATTATCAAAAGAACCTTGGTGAGATGAAGAATGAAGTCAGATGAGATGAATTTGACATTTAGGATCCATTTCCCAACAGAAATCAAAGATGTGTTTAATTTTCAGTGTCACACACTCCACATTTGTAGAAATTCTGGCTTTTGACTAATTTCTATGTTAAGAAAAATGGGTTTCATCATGCTAGAATAACTTCTTAATTCTCCCAAAACTGGAGAGAATTTGAATTTATATTTCTTCCTGAGTTACCACTTTGAACTGATTAGTGAAGAATAATAATTTCTCATTCACTGGTTTGATTTCTTATCAATTATCAGTTTCTACTCAGAACTGGAAACTGCCAATCTCAGCTTTATTTAACATCAGGCCTGTCCTGTAAAATTCTGGTTAGAGACACAGAGAGAGAGATATAAATTATCCTAAATTTCTGATTAATTAGGAACCATTAATCTGAGTCTTCTCCATGTGCACCAATATTTGCTTTTTCCAATTGCATTGCTCCTGTGAGTGCTCTCCATGCACGGCTAAAATTAATAGTTGGAATTTTCTTTTTAATTGTTATAATTTACCTGGGGAAAGGAGGTCCCTTAGGTGTGGAATTCCAGCTCTGTGAGTCTCCTGAAGGAAAAGGGGGAGTTCTAGATCCACCAAGGATGTATTTGTGACTCACAGTGGTGAGGTAGAAACTCCCAGGGATCAGATCCTCAGATGGGAACCAGAAGTTCTTCCCATTTTACATCATCTGCTCCTACCAATCTGTGAGATTGACAGTTGATTATATCACTGTAAATTGATTTTATCTCTGAATATTGACAGTTGATTTTATCACTGAATTTTG
>PYHW01009766.1:2395205-2411373 GCA_013186435.1 Turdus rufiventris | reverse complement strand
CAGGAGAAAAGGGGCTGGAAAAATCCTCTGCAGGAGAGAAGGGGCTCGAGAAAGCCTCCCTGGGAGAAAAGGGGATGGGAAAAATCCTCCTCAGGATAAAAGAGGATGGAGAGACTTTCCCCAGGAGAAAAAGGAACAGGAGACCTTCCCTCGGAAAGCTACTGGGATCCAGGAGAAAAGGGGCTGGAAAAAATCTTCCCCAGCAGAAAAGGGCTGGAGAAACCCTCTCCAGGAGAAAAGAGGATGGAGAAACCCTCCCAGGAGAAAAGGGGATGGAAAAACCTTCCCAAGGAGAAAAGGGGATGGAGAAACCTTCCTTAGGAGAAAAGGGGCAGATAAAACATTCTTCAGGAGAGAAGGGGATGGAAAAATCTTCCTCAGGAGAGAAGGGGATGGAGAGACCTTCCCCAGGAGAAAAAGGGACAGGAGAAATCTTCGCCAGGAAAGCTTCTGGTTTCCAGGAGAAAAGGGGCTGGAAAAACCTTCCTTAGGAGAAAATGGGATGGAAAAACCATCCCCAGGGGAAAAGGGGCAGGAAAAACCTTCTTCAGGAGAAAAAGGGACAGGAGAAACCCACCCCAGGAAAGCTGCTGGGTTCCAGGAGAAAAGGGCTGGGAAAAATCCTTCCTGGGAGAAAAGGGGCTGGAGAAACCCTCTCCAGGAGAAAAGGGGATGGAAAAAAACTTCCCCAGGAGAAAAGGGCTGAAAAAGCCATCCCCAGGGGAAAAGGGGTGGAAAAACTTTCTTCAGGAGGAAAGGGGATGGAGAAACCCTCCCAGGAGAAAAGGGGATGCAGAAACCTTCCCCAGGAGAAAAGGGGCTGGAAAAATCCTCACCAGGAGAAAAGGGGATGGAGAGAACCTCACCAGGAGTAAAGGGGCTGGAAAAACCTTCCTTAGGAGAAAAGGAGATGGAAAAAACCTCCCCAGGAGAGAAGGGGATGGAGAAACCCTCCCCAGGAAAGCTGCTGAATTCCAGGAGAAAAGGAGAAAAATTCTGGGATGGTTAGAGCTGCCTCAGTGAGGCAGGTGAATCACTCAGTGCTGGTTTCCCTCCTGTCACTGAGCCAGAGGAACACAAATCTGTCTGTGGCCAAATGGTCCTCAGATATGGTTTAACCTATAATTATTTAGGGTTTGCATCAGGCTGCTGGGATTTAACCATTTGGTCCTGTCAGCAAAGTGATGCTCAGCATCCCTGTGTCTCATGGTAACAACTACTTGGAAAAAAAAGAAAAAACCCTCAGTTTAAGTTGGCTAAAACTCACAGAAAAAAAAATTCCTTACTTTCCTTCTCTCCCCAAATGGTACCCCAATTTCAGAAATGAAGGAGTAAAATGTAGTTTCAGCTTAGCTGCTTTTCTTTTCCTCATTTCCATATATTTTAATTATTATTCCATACTCTGAAGGTGAAAAATACAGTAAAATATTTTAAAATCAAGCTTGTGATTTTTCTGTCTTTCACCAATTCACCTCAGCAGCATCCTGGGACTGCTCTGGAAAGTGAAAAAGAGATGGGCCTGCAGCAGGACACTTAATCTGAATTTTGGGATTTGATGGCAGCAGGGATCTGAGCACAGCTGATGGAGCCTGGAGTGAGATTTTGGAGCTGAGAAAGCATTTTCTATGATTAAATTTATATTATTATTTTGTACTGATGACCTGTGGTGACACCCACCCTTGGTTTCTCCATTGGGGATCCTTCTCCCTCTATCCCAAACACGATTTAAATTCTGTAGGAAAGCAAAAGTGGTTTCTCCTTCAGGTTCAGGTGCACAAAAAAAAAGATCCAAGTTAGCAGAGCTCAATTTTCTGCTGAAGGCAAATCCCAGTTTTCAATTTTCTGTGTGTCCATCTGTGCAGAAAGGCTGAGATGTTGCTGTTGTGAAATATGAGTGTGACAGAGAAAGGAAAGGGCTTGTTCTGTTCTCCAGCAGCTTTCAGAAAATTACCCAGGGGCAAAACCCCAAACCCTGTCAATAATATATAATTTTAATTGCTATTTTCTAAGAGGAACCCATTGAATTTTGGAGACTGAATGGGCCAAGGGTGGTTCCAGCCCTACCTAATCATGAGAATTTAGACATCTGCTGCGTTTGAGGAAATTGGGAATGGTGTGGTAGGCTCAGCAAGGAACAAAGTCCTCCCTCAGCCAGGGACTCCCAAAAATGATGGAGCTGGAAATCTCCCTGGATCAAAGAGCTCAGGCACAAAGCAAGAATTATCATGGTCCCTACAGATCAAGGCACCAAAAGATGAAAGGCTGGATTCTTTATATTTATAGAAATATAAATGTGTGCCCTATTCTGCCTTGATAAAGGGACACTTAATTGTGCACAGTTATTATAAATCCTGTGCAGAATGGTCAGTGCACAGTGATGAGACAAAGGGAGCATTTTTCATATTTTCTGTCAATTCATAAATAAGGTAAAGAGGTAACATCACATTCCCAAGTGACAGAGGGAATTTGTGGCAAAATGAAGCCCAAGGATCCAAATTTTGTTTCAGGTCTTGCTCTTTTCAGGGAGTATTTTTATTATTTCTTTTTCTGTAGAAGTCATTTAAACAAATTTACATTTTAGCGAAGCCTGGAGCTGTTTCAGCTGCAAGTGGCCTTTCTACAGAAAAAAAATAATGTCCCAATTTTCAGCACAAGTGGGGAAAAGAAAACAAATATCCTCAGGAAACATTTTCAGCAAATTTGTCACTTCACTGATAAAGTAGTTAGGGGTTTAGACCTGGGTTGAATTCACCTGTGAGGGCAAAATTAAAAAAAAAAATCACACAGAAATCACAGTTTTCAGTAATCTGTGCAATATTTTGCCAAGCAAAACCCAGCTCAGTTCTGTGTCAGTCTAGAAGTAAATTTAAACAGCGTGAAGCAAGACAATGTTTTTATTTAAAAAAAGGAGCAACAGGTGTGGAAAATGCAGGAGAACAGTTGAGAAGTACAGTTAATTAATGTAAATTTGGCTGCATCATCCACATGTTGGTTTTTAGCCACTGAGCTCTGGGTTTCTGCACTTGGATCTTTCAGGTTGCCTTCAACCCTAAAAAAACAGCAAAACTGGTTCAACATAAACAGTTATCTATAGGACAAAGAATGACATCGATTTAGGGTTTATTTATACAAAACAAGGTGAGATTAGAAGGAGCAGATGAGGAAAGGGGTGAGAAATGATGAGGGGGAAGGAGAAAATTGATATTAAAGCTTTGGTTCAGCAAAGAATCTGGAAATTCATGTTAAAAATTCATGAATTTTCTGCAGGTTAAGCCCATGCTTAAGTGCTCACATGGAAGTTGAGAAAGGCCCTTAATTACAGAAGAAAAAGTCACATTTATGCCAAAAGAACTGAATGATTTGTTGGTTTTGATTAACGAAATAATTAATTAAATTTTTGGCAGCCATGTTGTTGAGATAATCATTGAATCGTGGATTCTCCTCAGCTGGAAGGGACCCACAAGGATCACCGAGGTTTGATTTTTACCCAGGTGAGTTATTAAACCCTTTTAAATTCAACAATGTGATGGAATGGATTTTTTAAAGCACTTCATCACAGACATCCAATAAACTCAGATTCCCAAAACTCCAACAATCTCTCACAGGCTGAGCAGGACAAACTCCATGGCTGGAATTCCCTCCTTCCTCAGGGGATGGAAAGGGATTTGATGGGATGGGAGCTCTGAATTAATTCTGACTGCAGAAATCCAGAACCCAGTGCTGAACATAAAAACCTTTTATGGAATCCCAGAGCGGTTTGGGTTGGAAAGGACCTCAAAGATCATCTCATTCCATTATCCCAGATTGCTCCAAGCCCTGTCCAGCCTGGCCTTGGACACCTCCAGGGATGGGGATGATGATGGCTGGGTGATGTTTCTTTTCTAAAGGAAACAATGAAGGGTCAATGCAAAGAAGCTGCATAGTGGTGGCCTTGCTTCTTGAAAAATTAGGCCAAACATAAAATGCTGATGTGGTGGATTTCTTATTCAATAAAATTTTTGCTTAATAAAATATTTATTTAATTAATTTTATTTATTTATTTATTTTAAATTTAATAAAATGTCAATTTATCCTCAGCCTGTAACTTGAGGGTCACAACAATCTGCTGGATCCATTTGGGACAGGTTTTGTTTTTTTCTTGTGATTTCTGACTTCAGGAAACCATTGACTGCAGCACTGCTGGACACTGGAATATCCCAGTGGAATATCAGTGCTGAGATATTCCACCCATGGGGCAACCAGCTCGTGGTCCATCCACTATTCCAACTTCTCTCCTCCCAATTATTCCTCCATGTTTTGACATCAGTTGTGTGGTTCTACTCAAACCAGGGCATGTAGGACAGGGAGGGAATGGGTGAGAATTTCCTGGAGAAGTGAAAGTTGGCTTGTCAGGTCATGTAGATCCATGGAACTGATTTCATCCCAAGGAAAGATGTGAGCTGCAATTCAATCCAGTACCTTCAAGAAGCAGAATTCCCCCAAGGGGAAAAATTCCATTGCTGAATGCTGGATGTGGAGGCTGTGCCTTCTCTCTGGACCTGTGGAATAGGTGACTGCAAGGGGGATGAGGATTTATTCAGTTTTTGCCTTTATGGTCCCATTGTGGAGATCAAAATGAAAAACAAAATAAAAAACAAAACTAGAAACGAAATTAAGTGACTATTAGCAGGGTGCTCCCATTGCCAGATAAATTCCCTCCCGAGCCCTTCACTCCTTCTGAAAGAAGAAATAACTTTGATGCTGAGGTTGTTTTCACACACGTGAAAACTGGTTAAGGTTCAGTGGTTTTAACGTTGAATTTTGACTTGGGTTTGCGGGGGGAAGGGGTTGGTTGAGAGGTGCAGAGTAACAGAAGAGAGATGAGATGGGAAGGCAAGAAGAGGAAAGCAGAGGAATTTGTGGGATTTGCTCAAGTTCATGCACCTATTAATAAAGGGCAAACGAGAAGTGACAGGGAGGTAACACTGAGCAGGCCTCGGCCATCCCACAAAACATCTCCATAATTTCAGGGAGCAGGAGCTCCAGCTGACAGATTTTTGGCGCTGTCATGGGACTGGGGAGAGGAAGAGGAGAGGGGGGATGTGTGGGAAGGGGGCAGAGCTGGTGGAGAGGAGTAGGAGCAAGGCTGAGCTCCAGGGCGCGGTGTTGGGGGCAGCCCGCGTTCCGCCGGCTCCCGTCGCACGCGGAGCAAAATCGCAAAAAATCTCAAAAAAATCTCCAACTGCAGCTGGGTTGGGATGCACTGGGACAAGGAACACGTCATAAACTCCGGGCTGGAGCGTGGCAGAGCTGGGAAAAGCTGAGTCCCCTCCAGGGTGGCTGCTGAGGCCACATTACCTGACATTTCCCCCGCCCCAGCTCGACATGACTCAAGTGCCGGGGGTTGCATTAAGGAGGTGTGAACATCATGAGCCTGGAAAGCAGCCAAAGCTTGGGAAGGTCAAGAGAGGAATTTTTCCACCAAGTTCAACTGGACTTTCAATCAATTCCAGCTTCACTCTGTGGCTTTCCCTACGTGTACCCAAAAAAATGAGGTGACATGCCACGTAACGAGCGAGACCACACAGGGCTGACTCGCTCAGGGCTCCTCTCTCATGCAAAGTTTGCTGAGGACATCTGGGAACATTGCTGTTCGAAAAAGGGGTGTCCAAAAAGGGCTTTTTTGCTATTTTTTCAAAGGAAGGAGTGGCCAAACGTAGGCAGAAAGTTGTTCAAAGTGTGGAAACAACATGAAAAATTAGGATTGGAAAGATAACAGCAGATGATTGGCAAATTTTGGGATAAGTTTATGGCAATCTCACCAAGGGGAGATTGTTAAGAAAGCAAAGCTCAGCTGCTGCACCCTCATTCAGAAATACAAACTCCTAAGAGCACAAAAGCTCAGTGAGGGAATTCCGTGTCCTGATCAAATTTTTTTTTGGTCCAAAATTTCTCTTTTTCTGTCCCAAAATCTCCTTTTTGGAACAAAATTTCTATTTTTTAGTCCAAATTCCTCCCTTTTTGCAGCAAATTCCCCCTCTTGGAGGCAAATTTCCCTTTTTCAAGAAGCCATCGCTCCATTACCTCGGTGGGTCCTCGTCTGGTTCAGCTGCCTTTGCACATCTCACCCCAAGTGCTGAAATTCATCTTCAGCTTTGCCATCAGCTCTCCAATAAATTACCCTGGAGAGGTGTTTAGAGACCCCATAGCTCCCAACGTGTTTGGGGAAAAGCGCTAAAGAATGATGAAGAGCTGCTGAAATTTTATGTTACAAATATTTTTACAGCTTTAGCCCCTATTTTTAGTTAACAAATCATCTACGGACCAATTATAATTTCCTTCACACGTATTAAGTACACAGAAGAATTTGCCAAACACACTGGTGCTAACCCCAAACATTCAAAAAACATGAGTCAGCCCCTCTCACTGCCTTCCCCCCTCCCACCCTGGCTTTATTATGGACTTAATCTTCATCAGACTTCTGCAAAAATAAGTGCAGGCTCTTTATTTGCCTTCTCGTACTGGAAATTTTTCCATTTTGCCTCTTTAAGGTTTCTTCTGCACCTCTGAGGATTAGGAATTTGTTTTCTTTTTAAAAGAAGTCTGATGTTTCCTCCTATTTACTTGTCTTACAGAGTGAGGGATGCTTAAAAATCCCTCCAGGTAAAGATTGGGACACAAACTCCCACAATGCCTGGATTTTCCCATTTTGGTTGTATCCATGTGCCTTGTTTATCCTTCATTATGTGGAGTATAAAAGTGAAAAAATCAAGTGATTACTGTTCCATCTTCCCAGTGGGATTGAGGGCATGGTCAGACCTTCAAAATGTTGGAACCATTTTAGACCTTCCAGTTTTTTTAAAAGGAGAATAATTTCCTTTTTCTCCAAGCTGGTCATGCTGACTGAAGGCCTTTATTTCCTTTCTCAAAGGTGTCCAACACCACCTGAGATGCTCCTGAAAACCAAAACACCAACAGCTTTATTTTGGTGCAGATCTATCTTGAAACATCAGCATTTACTGATTTATTCACATCATGCTTTTTCCCTGAATATCAAATACCCATAAATTAATTCTCTGTGAGTTTCCATTTTGCTGATGGGGTCAGGAAGGAAAAAATGCTCAAGGAATCCTCGTCCCCCTTGATTTCACCTATTCCAGAGGATCACAGTTAGTGTCTGTACCAGAGGAAAAGTCCCAACCCCACCATCCAGCGCTCAGGGATGTGAAAAAAAATCCACAAGGATCCCAACCCTCTTTATCAGAGCGCACCAAGCTCCTTGGGAAAGCAGGAGCTGGATGAGTGCTCCTGGAGAAGCAGGACATGGACACCTGGAGCAGGTCCAGATGTTTGCAGGATGAGAAGAGATGGAGAGAGAAGGGGAATGGGATGAGTTTCACACCTCCAAATCCAATTCTTCTCTTTCCAAGGGATCTGGAGACAGCTGATTCTCATTTTAAGGTCATAATTTAATGTTTTTTTAACGGCCAATGGCCAATATAGATAAAGACATGAGCTGTGTCTGGCTTTCCACATGGCTGGAACTTCTAAGAGGATTTTAGTGCTCTTTGCACTTTGGGGCTTTCTTTTTGTCTCTTCAAACAGGGCCACAGAAACGCTCAGCACACGCAGAATCATCTGCACAAAGCTTCTTTCTGGACCTGTGCACTGTGGCAGACACTGAAGTCAATCCCTCCTGGCCTGTGTGGTTTTGTGAGAATCCAGGANAAAAAAAAAAAAAAAAAAAAAAAATTAAAAAGCAAAATTCACCAGATCAGCTTTCTAAGCAGTGACTTTCCCCGAGCTTTCCTAGAAACCCTGCTCTGCTTTTCCCATCTCCTGCCAAGCTGTATAGAATTGGATGAGCATAATTTTTTCTTTTGCTCCTTCGCCACGAGCTTGTGCCAGTGCGAGGAAGTTTATTTTTGTAACTTAACCCCCTCTTGCAAAGTGCACTTAAAGCACCTGGCTTTCCATTTTGAATTAAACCAGAACTGACCCTACTTTGCTGAAAATGTAGCTGCTCTTTATTTGACTTGCAGGGCTTTAAGTCAGCTGTAATGGGCTGGGGTTAAGAGAGTCTCTGGTGAGGAAAATTTAGGAGGGGAGAGAGCAGCTGCAAGTAAAATAGATTTTAAAAATCCCTGAGATGCTCAGAGCTGTCTGACAGCCTTCAGATTCTACCTGCTGTGAAGGAAAACCAGTTTGGGGTGCTTTGGTGGATCCTCTTTGCTTTTATTTCTCTTTTAACCACGTTTGTAGAGGCTTCGAATTAAATTGAACCTGGAGGGCAGGGAGGGAAGGGGTGTCTGCAGGCTGTAAAGGCAGAGCTGAGTGACTTGCACAGACTTCAATAATTTGCAGACATCTGATATTAAAATGAGAGAAACCCCACCCCCACATGCACAGCCTGGGAACTGTGCCCTGCTGACAATTTTAATGGCTTGTGTGCACCCCAACCTTCCAGAAATGCCTTTTGCTGGGATATTTATTGATTTTTCTGGATCTAAACAAAAGCCCAGGAAAGCAGGAGGGGGAAGAATAAAAAAAAAATTAATAATAAAAATGGAAATGAGATGAAAACCGGTTGATAACTCAGCCTCAGGGAATTCCTGTCTCTCTGCAAAGACAGACATCCAAGGAGACGTGGCAGCTTCGTGGGTCTGGGAGAAGCAGGTCAGGACGTCAAGGGGAGTTAACAGAGCTGGGAAAATCCCTGAGCAGGAGGCATTAAGGGCACCCATCACACTAAGCCTGCTAACTCCTTCTGAAGCCTCATCTGCTCCCAGCAAGGAGCCTGTGATCAAGAGCAGAGAATAAAAATTACAGGCTTCAAAGGGGAAAATTAGTTTGTATCAGAATCTGGACTGTTCAAGGCCTAATAATTCACTAATTTGGAGGTTTCTGTCATTGCTCTAGCTGAGTGAATTAGTGCTTTAATGTTGGGAAAAGAATTCTCAGCAATGCAGGTTTGCAGATCAGAGGTAATATTCTGAAATGAAGTATTTAGCTCGCTTTGATGTACTCCTCTTCCATTCCTAACCCTCAGAATGATCTTCTGACATGGATGCATTTATGACAGGATCCTGTGGAATCAGATCATTTATCCTCTGAAGGAAAAAATAAAAATTATGATTTATATAAGATATCTCATTTTAGATGGGTGACACTGACTGAAATGAGCATTACACTTGCTCTTTCCTTTATACCAACCCCAAAATTTCACTTGGAGAATGAGGATGGTGCCATTGCACACCTCAGAGGGTGCAATAAGCCACAAAAGAAAGTAATTCTGTGGCAGTGGAGACCCTGAAAGCACTTCCTAGAGCAGCCAGACTTACCCAGAGTTGTCTTCAGCACCAGCTCTGTTCTTTAATTCCAATTTAGCTCTGGATCTGTCATTCTGCTCCCAGAATTCCATCTCTTGGTTTCATTTCGTGTAAATGATGAGCAATGCTGAATTCAGAATTCCTGGAACAAGAGAAACAAGGGCTCTTCTTCAAGCTTTGGGGCATTTGGAAAGAAGTGGCTTTTCCAGAGGTTCAAGGGAATTCTGCCAGCCTGACATCATTGCTGGTCCCAGGGCAGGGGTGATGCCACCCTGCTGGGCTCATGGATGCTCTTCAATGTCAGATGATGAGAAATCTTTCCCTTTGTCCTTTTTCATCGTCCTTTCACAAAAACTGGGTTTGGGGATGAGAGCTCATCCACCCAACCTCTCTGAGCTCTCCTCATCCCTGACCCTGCTGTGAGAAAGAGGTTGGGCAAGGCCAGCTGAAATCCTCTGAATTTCCCTCTGTTGTGGTCTGGCTTCCAGAAAAAAGCTGTTCTGGGAATGGGAAGGGAAACACACAATCAGCCCAGGGGATTGGGGCTCCCATGGGCAGGGATTTGGAATTAGCCTGGCAAACCAAGCCAGGAACCCAGGGAAACTCAGCCTGGAGGGGAGATGAAGAAGGTTGGACAGGAGCACTCAGATCATCGAGTTCAACCATTGCCATGCCCATCAATCAACCTTTTCTAGTCTAGAAAAAACCTTCTGAACCCTTCCAAGGAGAGTGATTCCAGTGCTTGACCACCCTTCCTGTGGATGAATTTTTCCTGATATCCAATCTACAAACAAACTCCATCCCAAATCCTGCTGGGAGCAGTGCAGGGATGAGTCACTGCAGACCTTGCTCCTGAGGCTGTTTGATCCCTCTGCTCCTCCCTAACCTTTGTCCTGCCTCCCAAATTTCCATTTGTGTCCGCGCCGCCGCTCCCGACCCTCGGCTGCCGTGCCAAATTTTTCTGTGACTGTATCACTCCATATCTGAGCTGCAAACCTCGACCACAGCGCGGTCCCCGGCTTCAAATCTATCAAGAGAACATATGGAGAGCTGCTTTTTATATTTGGCCCCCAGCAGTAACCTCAAAGTTTTCCCACATGCTGGGATGAGACATCGTTCATTTTTAGAATCCGTCTTTTCTCTCCTTATTTAGAGATGTTTCACCATTGGCTCGTTGGGTTTTTTGGTCAGTTCTGGAGCGGTTGGGTCACTTGGTGCCGTCATGGGGTGAACAAAACAGTGAACATTTGTTTCCACGTTATTAATCAATCTTTTTATAACCCCAAAGGTGCTGTGAACTGTGCTGGGAAGTTCTAATTATTGACTGACCCTCAGAAATGCAGTAGGGAAGGCTAAGACTGTCCTTTTTTTGTCTGTTTATTCACCAAGATTTAGGGGGAAAAAGGAAGAGGGGGAAGGAGTGAAAAGCATCTGTGACACCTCTGCTATGAATAGCAGAGCAGAGGAAAAGGCCACGTTCAAAATTGTGAATGTATTTCCTTTTTAAGAGATTAAAAATGCAGCTTCTCTGCAGGAGCAAACCAAGTTATCTACGGAGCAGGTTGAAGGGGACTCGTGGTAAAGATGATTCCATGGTCCTGTTCACTAAAATAAAAGTAAAATCAGGAAAAACAGGGCAGAGGGGATTGGCCTTTGGATGGGAAGGAAAGGCAGAGTGCCCACCCCAGCAGAGCTGAGCTTGTTTAAAACACAGATAGAACTGACAGACAGACAGACAGACAGACTGTTCCTGCAGGGATCACAGCCTCCTGCCAGAAACCCAACGTGTTCAGCACTGCTGAGCAAGGCCCTGTGAAATAAGGAGCAATGACCACAAAAATGCCTGTGCTCCAAATTCCTGAGCAGCTGGCACCGCTGGCAGCGCTGGCTGGGGAGGGAGCGGCCAAATCCACCAGGAGCATCCTCAGCAAGGGGGGATTTGCCATTTGGGAAAGGGATTTTCTCTTTTCAGAGCAGCTTCCCAAAGCTGTGCTTGTCCCTCCAAAGGAAGAGCTCACTGCTGTGGGACCCGGCACCTGCAAGGTTTCTGCTCACTCTCAATGGATCCAAACTCAAAGTTGGAGCCTTAATTCAAGGGAATCACAACCTGGGAGACAGAAAGTGAGGAAAGGCAGCCAATATTAATCAGAGAGTTTTCCAAGATCTAATATCTCCCTTCTCTTTAAATATAAAGAATATGGGGGGAAATAGGCCACTTTTTTTTATTGTTGTGCTTTTAATTCTGAAGCTGACAATGAGGACACCACGGAGGAAAATTCCACTGAGTACCTGGGTTGAATAAAAATATTCCAGAGAACAAACATATTCCAGAGAATGAACATATTCCAGAGAAAAAACATATTCCAGCCTCCAGGTGCAGCACATAAGATAAAGGTGGGTGTGATTTCCTGCTCCTCCAGTTGTCCATCCTTCCTCAGAGTCTAGATTCAGGGTTGGATCCCAAAAGGAGCCTCAAATCCCTTGATAAAGTCTGTTCACACACCAAACTGAAGTCTTTCTCCATCCCATTCCAGCCAACACTCACCGATCTTCCCTGCTCCCACACATGAAATCCATGGTTAATATCTCCAGCGGCTTGGCCAAATTCGGGGAAATTCTCTTTGTTCCTGGGCCACCATGGAGAGGTGATGTGGGAGCAGTGGCCAGGCTGAATTTAGGGCTCTGTTTCCACCAGCACTGGAGACCTGAGCACACTGCAGGTCTTTGGTGAACACCTTGGACATTGAACATCCCTCCAAGCTCTTGTGTTCCCATGAGGATCGAGGAGGAATTTGGAGTTTTCCACACGGAGGAAGGGTTGCATGGCCTTGCTCAATTTGGGAAATGGGATTTTTGTCCTGACTAATATTTGTTCTTCTCTCTGCTTCCTGTCTCCTAAACTCCAGAGCATCAACCTTTTTCCTCACTGTGGAGAGATCCAAACCCCCATTTGTCCCAGATAACATATTTTGGATTGTTTGATACCACACTGCTGTGTTTCCAATTAGGTTTCCTCGCTTTTATCTTTTTCTGTGTAATCTATTCAGTCCCTCCCCCTAATTAGAACCTTATTTGCCTTTTTCCCCCTTTCAACAGTGTTTATCCTTCACATTGTTCCCTCCATCTCTGCTCAGCGAGACTGACTTCTGTTATCTTTGTTTTTTAAATATATGTTTAGGTTTTATTGGCACAGACATTTGTTTGAGCGATCCAACTATTCATTACAGACCTCATGATTTTCCACAGTAAATTTTCGAGACAATCAACACAGATCAACATTATTTCGTGTCTCATTCCACATTCTTTCGGAGAGTTATGTGTTATGAACAGCCCAATGCTTCAGATTATTACCTTCCATCCACAGGATACCCTCGGAATCAGAGGATATCTGATGATATTCTGATGGCTAGACTTCCAGATGTTTTATTTTATTTATCCTGCTTGGCTTGTTTTCTAGGACCGAGTCCAAACCAGCCTCGAATCTCAAGGGTTGCTCAATAGATTCTGTGAGGGGCTGTGAGAAGTTATAAAGCAAGGGGGGGGAAAAATGTCCTTGCACAACAAATAATTCTGCGAACTCCAGTATTGTCCTCGTGTATTTAAAATAAATGTTGACTAATAACATTGTAAGAAGATTAATAAGGAATTTTAACATGGACTTTTGGGACGGCAATTCCCAAAATAAACAGATTTCTTGCTGACACAAATCAGGAATAAACTTTCCAAGGGCAGCTTTCCCTGAGTGTTATTAGGAATATTTTTGCTGTGGAGGATGGCACTTGTCTCTGGGAGTCAGGATGTGTGTTTGAGTCAGGATATTCCCAGAAAACAGATGGAACAAGGATGAGAGGAAGAAAACCACGAGCTGTGGTGTCCTCCTGCCCGTGTGGAGCCTCATGGGGCTGGGGACCAAGGAAGCATTCCTGGAAGGAATTACCACATCCACAGAGGTCAATAAAGAGGCAGAAGAGGCTCAAAATTAGGCAGAATAAACAAGCCAGTAAGTTCATAATTAATAATTTCACCTCAGTGTGTAAAGACATTGACAGATTTCATTTATTGATAGGCAAGAGGGGTATTCTCATAAAATACCCCTGAGAAGAAACCATTTCAGCCCACTCTACTTTCCCTTTTCCTCCCTGGTTTTGGTATCAAAAGAGGAAATTAAGGGGCTTGGAATTAAGCATTTGCATTTGAGTGGGAGGTTTTTACTTCCAGGAAAGCCTAATTCCATCAGAAAATTCGTAATTCCAGCAGAAAAATCACCAAATTAATGATGGACACCACCATGGCTTGGTTATCCCAAGGAAATCTGCATTGCTTGGCAGCTTTGGAGGCACCATCCCATTCCCTGGAGTTCATGGGCTGGGAAAAACTGATTTTTATAAGGCAGGAGGAATCATCTGGTTCTGGATTCGGACTGGGAGGAAAGTTTGTGGTGGTGCCAGTCACCCAGAGCCAGAAAAAAGGGATCTCATTTATCCCATCTCTCACCATAATGAGATAAAAGCCAGCCCTGGAAGTGTCCAAAAGGTGTGAGAATGTGGCACATGGGGATGTGGATTTTTGGTGTGTTGGAACTCTGTAAACTGAGAATTTTGGACTTTCTGTGCTGCTGGGCACTGCTCTTGAGCTGAGGCTGTGGAGAAGGCTCTAAAATTGAGTGCCAGAAATGGGATTGTGGATGTCTAGTTTGAATGGAAGTGTGTGGAAGATTTGGAGTTTGAGGTTTTGGGATGTGGTGATGTGTGTGGAGCAAGGGGGAGGTTTTGGATCAGGCTTGGTCCTTTTTCTTCACCTTTTTCTTTGTGGGTCTGGCTGATTTTGTTTAATTGGGTGAAGGATTCTGCATTGCAGGTCACTGGTGTGTGGCTGTTGGGTTGAAAGCTGGGATAGTTTGGGTGACTTTTCCCAATGGGATGGTTGGTCCTTGGAGGCATTTTGGAGAAAGAGATTTTTAGGCAGCTCCATTTTTAGGCAGCTTGAAGTGCTGCAGAACTCACTGTAACACAGATAAGAATTAATAAACATCCGAGTCTGAACACAAAATGTCATCTGGAGCATTTAACCCCGACCCTGGCAAGAAAAAGAAAATAAAACGTGGTAGTGGTGAGGGTTTTGCCAACCTCAATGATTCCATGAGTCCACTCTGTTCCCTTCAGTGGGAATCACAAATTCTGCCACAGGTGAATCCCTGCATTGTCCCTCCAGGATTCCCATGGGTTTTCAGCTCCCAAATCGTGGATCCAAGCTGATCCAACCACACAGCCCAGCCTTGTCAAGCTGCTCTGGAATTCCTCTCATCAGGTTCTGTGGCCTTGGTTCCTCGCAGCCTCCAACACCAGCAGAGCTCTTGGGAAAGGCAGCAAAATGAGACAAAAGAGACAAAATTAAACCATTTTTGTGAGTGTTTGAGGGAGTCTAGAAGCCTTTTTGTAATTTTAAGCCTCTCCCCCCCAATTTCATGCAAATCTCTTTCTTTCCTTTCAAAACTCACAGGCTGAAATTCCCAATACCAAAAAAAAAAAAAAAAAAAAGAAAAAAAAAAGAAAAGGTAGGAAATTTGAGGATTTTCCCACCCCACCCCACTTTCAACAGCTTCCAAACCTTTTTACTACGACGGCCTGAGAGGGCTCTTTATTTTTACAGCTGCTGCATACCTACTTCTCCTCGCTGGAAGACGCACACGCAGCTCCAGCGATCCTAATCTCTTCATTCCAGGAAAGGAACCAGCTGTAAATCCACTGCAGCAGGATCAGGATACAGCACCAGGACTGTTGTTCTGCCCTCCTGCTGCCTCAGACTTCCCCTGAACCGCTCTCACACTCAGTCCTGTCCTGGCTCCACAGCCTGTGTTTTAACAATCCCTTCCCATCTCCCAGTCCTGCCCTTAAAGACATTGGAATTTGGATTTTCCAGATCTGCTGAGACACCCCTGGAAAGCAACGTTGGAGTTTCTTGGTTTCTTCCACCCTGAGAGCACCCGAGAGAGGGGTTGGGTTTGCATCCACTCCCAATTTCCAAACAAATGGCAGGGATAAACTCACTCCCTGTCCCTGGGTGATGCTAATGAATTTATTTAATGATGTGCAGCGCAGTTTCTTCCCACTTTTACTCCAAGCAGGATTATCCCTATCCCTGCTGAGGTCTTGTCATAGGGCAGGCTGTGAGAACAACGAAAATATTGGCATTATCGGGGAAAAAAAAAATAAAATCCAATCGATATTTGCAAGGTGTGAGAATTTCCCTGCTCAGGGAGTCACCTTGTGTCCATGAAAACGTCACCTCCAGGGTGAGCCTTTCCCAAATTTTCGTGGTAACCTGGTGCTGAGTGTGTACAAACACTCACAATGAGCGCTTAGCAACCCCTCCTGCCAGCCCCGGCAGGGGCAGAGGGAACAAAAATGTGTGGGGAGCTCTCCAGCTCTTCCTGCAAGGAAAATAAAGCGGCAAGGAACAGAAAAACCTGGGCTGGGCTGATGGGGAGGAGGCAGAGCAGGACCTCTATCCCTCATTCCCTCTTTCCTCTTTCCTTCTTTCCTCTTTCCCTCTTTCCCTCTTTCCCCTTTTCCTCTTTCCTTCTTTCCCTCTTTCCCTCTTTCCTTCTTTCCCTCTTTCCTATTTTCTTCTTTCCTCTTTCCTTCTTTCCCTATTTCCCTCTCTTCTTCTTTCCCTATTTTCTCTATTTCCCTTTTCCCCCTTTCCCTCTTTCCCTCTTTCCTTATTTTCCTCTTTTTCCTTCTTTCCCTCTTTTCCTTTTTCCCTCTTTCCCTTTTTTCTCTTTCTTTCTTTCTTTCTTTCTTTCTTTCTTTCTTTCTTTCTTTCTTTCTTTCTTTCTTTCTTTCTTTCTTTCTTTCTTT
>PYHW01009766.1:2365939-2380984 GCA_013186435.1 Turdus rufiventris | reverse complement strand
GGACTGTCTGCAAGCAGAGGGGATTGTTCAATCCAGAGGGGATTACTTTTAGCTTTTATTACTTTTATTCTATTGTTTTCTAGTTATTCAGTAACTAAGGTTTGTAATCTCAGAGATGGCTTTCATTGCAATCTCGCTCATGGTTTCCATATTCTCAGAATATTTTTCCAGGCAATCATATTGATAAGGTTTTCCTGTTCCATCCTCCCCAACACTCACCAGGCTCTTCCCAAAGGGTTCTCTCACCACCCTAAATTTCCCCATTTATATCTCTGTGGAGCCAATAGATTTTGGGAGAAGATCTAAACCAAATGGAATTCACTCTTCCAGGTGCTGTGTCCATCCCTAAAGCTCCACGATGCACATTCTGGAATATTTGGGGTGAAGGTGAAGAGAAATGTTTTTTGAGAGAGGGTCTTAGTGATTGGAACAAAAATAAAGCTGCACTAATTTAAATTAGGATCAGAAAATCAAATAAACACCAAAATCTGCCTATCCACATCTGAACTTTTCTCTGACTCTTAAAAAAAATTAAAGAAAAAAGATCCCAGTTTGGCTTGGATTGAACCGAGTTGAGTACAAAGACCAAACCCGTCACTAATTAATGGTGTCTCGTTTTCTGGTATTTATGCACCATAAAAATTAATAAGGGACTTCTCTGGGAAAATAAATGGTTAGCTGGAAAGCCAGCTCTGGCCTTTGGTTTTTTCCTGTTACTCATAACTTCTCAATGAGATTCCTTGAAACTTTGAGCTGGTTCCCTCCCAGGAACTTTTAGCAACTTCCCAGAGCCAACATTTCAAACAAGGAATTGATGCAGCCTCCCTGATATCAGTGGAGAGAGGCTGGGTGTAAAATTGAACTGGTGGTGCTGATTTCCAGACCTCACATTCTCAAAAAATAAAATCAGGAAGAACACGGGCAAAATTTTCGGAAGCTGTGGATTCAGGTACATCTATCTCTATATTTTTTTTTTAATTTTATGATTTAGGCACCAAATGTTCTATTTTTAACAGTGGTGATCACCTGTAGTGGTCACATGGAAGGCAGCAGGTGTTTTCTTTCCTAAAAAAAAGTAAAAAATTTGGGATCATCTCCAGTGAGCAATGGAATCTTTCACTGACACTCAGTTTTGTCCAATTTGCTCCTATAATCCATTCTGGCACGATATAAAATATCATCCTAATCCTTTAAACAGCATAGCTGGGATTAAATGTTGTATCTGAGCTGAAAATTTCTGCTTCCCAGGAGGTTTAGATGCAGCAAACAGGAGGTTTAGAGCACAAAGACCAGAAACTGGGATGTCAGATATCACCTGTTTGCTGGTGGAGCTCCCACACTCCTTATCAGCCTCAAGAGGCAAATCCATCCCACCAGCACCAATCCCACCCATGGCAGTGACCTACACAGCTCATTTTTAGGGAAAAAAGCACCAACTCCACATCCTTACACTGCAAATTGGAGCCTAATTGGAGCCTCAGATGGAATATCCTGGGTCAAACCTCCAGCTGGATAAAGCAGAGAGAGCTTTGGACACTGCCAGAGCTTTGCTGGTTGACATCAGCCCAGAGTTGGCCCTGGATCCTCTTTGATTTTTGTTGTGTTGTTTGTTTTGTTTGGGTTTTTTGTTGTTGTTGTTGTTGTTTTGGGGTTTTTTGGTTTTTTGTTTGGTTTTTTGTTTGGTTTTTTGTTTGGTTTTTTGTTTGGTTTTTTGTTTGTTTTTTGTTTGTTTTTTTGTTTGGTTTTTTTAGGGGGGTTTTTTTTTGGTTTTTTGGGGTTTTTTTGGTTGGTTTTTTTTTGGTTTTTTGTGGGATTTTTTTTGTTTGTTTGGTTTGGTTTGGTTTTTGTTTTTTGTTTTTTTGGTTTTTTGTCTTTTTTTTTTACCTCTGTAATTCTCTCAAAATCTTTAATTCCAGCTTTTCTCCTCTTCCTGCAGCAGCCCAGCACTGGAGAAGGAATGGGCATTCCTAGGCAGCCAGGTCTTCTTTGAAGCCTGTGGAGAGCTGTGGGAGCTTGGCTAGGGATAAAAGCAGGAATGAACAATGCTGGTTTATTCCTGATATTTTGCTGCAATATTTCAGTGATGTCAGAGCCAAACCTTCGGGAAAAAATATATATGTAGTACACAGGGTTGGGTCCAGTGGCTGGATTAAAAGAACAGGATTATTTTGATTACCTTGATTTAGAGCACCAGCGGTGCTGAATCATGTTCAGCCAAAGAAATATCACGGAGACAAAATTTACTCCTCTGTACGGGGAAAAGCAGGAGAGGAAGAAGGCAGGGAGGAAAGAAAAATTACTCTGAATCAAAAGATGAAAATATACACCGGTTCAACATTTTCTTCTTGTAATGATTTTCTTTCTTAAGCAGGCAACCACAAAACACAGAGATGTTTAATCCATTAAAAGTGCAGCTTTCTGGACAGAATAATCCGAGTTTTGTCAAGCCACCAGCCTGCTTCTCCCTGGGTGGGCCCGGGGAGGGAATGGGCTTTTATTTGATTCCCCAGAACAGGTCAGTGTGCACAGGCTTCAGGGATGGGATCTAATAACCTTTACTGGCAGGTTTTCAACAGGAGCATGGGGGGAGATGGATTTTCATCAGGGAGCAGCACAAATACGAATTTTATCACGGTGGCAAGAGGGAGGATGACTCTGGGGAGAGCGTGGATGAAATTCTGCTTCTCTTTCTGTTGTTTGCTTCACCAGTCATTCCCATTTTCTTCAAAGCTTTGAAAGACAGAATAGCAGCACGTGGATTCATGGAGGGAGGTTTTGAGAGCCTGGCTTGAGTCAGAGCAGTGTAAATCATCTCTGCTGGAAGAGAGACTTTCCTTGAGCGTCAGCAAACGCAAGGACAATGAAGGGATGGAAATCTCTGCCATCCCCTGATCCTCTCCTCTGGACAGCACCAGGATCACTGCACGGCAGGATTTATGCACAAACACTGAGGGCCTGATTGGAAAACAGCAGTTATTGGGAGATAAGAGTTATTGGGAGATAAGGGTTTATGGGAAGATAAGATAAGAGTTATTAGGAGATAAGATAAGACAACCCAGGCTTTGCTGTCATGGCATGGGCACCACCAACCCAACAACCTCCCTCCAGCACCAGCCCTGGGTGAGGCTGCAAATTATTTTGGATGTGGGAGGTCTAAATTCCAATTTCAGCACATCCTTGGTCACTCTTCTTGGTACCAGCTCTTGGGTTGTTCTCACACCTCTGTTATTTTTTTAACAAGTGCTCAAGGAGCTCAGTTTTGTCTTGAGGTAAGAAAAATGGGTAAAAGCTCTTTTAAAAAGCAGTATATTTGCAGCACTTGGGGGGAAAAAAAAGTGTTTTCCTACTCATATAATTTATACCTTCTGTTTTCATTTGCAGGCAAATGTAGAATCACAGAATCACAGAATCACAGAATCACAGAATCGTTTGGGTTGGAAAACACCTCTGAGATCTTAAAGTCCAACTGTTAACCTTGACAAAAGCAAAGAGGTTTTGCCCCTCTCTCCTTTGGGAGAAAAAAAAAAAAACAACAAAAAAAACACCAAAACCTCAAACAAACATACAAAACCCAGACTAAATTGAAAAGCATCAAAAAAACCTGAAAACAAACCCCAAGAAATGTAAGTCTCATCTCTTCTGTTGAAACTTCTGTTAAAGATTTCCATACTAAAAATCAATTTTCTTTTCATCAAAATGATCGTTTCTATTGCAACAAGCAGCAAAACCAACTCTGACATCCCTAAACCCCCAGTACAGCAGAGGGCTGAGGAAATGTGAGCCAAAATAGAAATTTTCCATCTACAGAGCTGGACTCTGAAGATCCTTGTGGGTCCCTTCCAGCTCAGGATATTCCATGATTCCCTGATTAGGAAGGATTGATGGACAGAGGTTGAAGGTTGGGATTCCCTGAGAGGAAACTCAAGGAAAATCCCTTCTGGAAGCTCACCCTGGTCCCAGGAATCTGCCTGTGGGTGATGCCTGGAAAGGCTGAGCTGGAACAGAACAGATGGAGCAAAAGGAGCAAAATTGGGATTTATTGAAAGGATTCACCTTGGGCAGTGCAAGATCCTGGCTGGGGCTGCACCCAAATCAAATCCCAGATGGATCCTGGGCATGAGTTTTACACTTTTATAAGTTTTGGTTCATTTACAGATGGGAGTTAATTGTCCAAGCACAGCCCCAGGTTATGAAGACTCAACCCCCTGGCTTGCCCCCTTTCTCTCGTTGTTTCTGCTTTTTGAGTACTGGGTGTCCTTGATTCTCTAGCTAGAAAGGAATTGTTTTGTCTATCTCCCCTGTGAAGAGAACTTACTAACACCCAATATGAAGTTTCAGAGTTACACACTAAGCAGCAGAGATTCTGAAAAATAAAAAAGCTAAAACCCAACACATCACGGGTCCTTCCTCACCAAAGTCATCCCAACCCTCTCCCTGCCTTTCCACCTGACTCTGGGAGGAGCCAGGTTTATCCCACCATGGGATTCACACAGAAAAACAACCAGCTCCTGGTTTCCAAGGGATTGGGATCAGCCTTGCCTGAAGAGGTTCTCTTCAATGGACACAAGGCATTCCTGGTGGATAAAATACACGGAGGGTTAGGACTGCCATGTGCAGGGACAAACCTCGTGATGTGGTCCCAAAACCACACCTGAACATGGGGCTTTGGGGAGATCCTCCAAAGTCCATCTGGTCCCATGGGAAAGGCGTCTCCATCGCTGAGGATTTTCCCAAAAAGTCCCCAAATGCCCTCAAAATCGTGTCCTTACCCAGGCATTAAACCACACACAAACTGAGCCCCTGAGAACATGGAATTAATTGCTCATTTCCCAGAAACCTCAGGCAGTTTGTCACAGGCTAATAAAGAGAATAATGGATCATGGGGGAAAATCATAATTAGGTTCACCAAACGTAGCCTAGGCTTCTGTTTTTGTTTCAAATATCAGTTCCACCAAAGTAGGAGTATTTTGTGTTTCTATGATTTCCTGAGTAAAATTGGGAGGAAATCGTAAAATGCTGAAAAACGCCCACAAATTAAAAGTTCTTATCTCGACATGAAAATATTATTCAGAATCTCTGTGGATTGTTTTACTAATTTCCAAAATGGATGATCAAATACTGAGTGATTCCTCCATGGCTGCCAATATTTTTAATAGGCATCTTAGTCAATGTTAGTACAGCTGTCCTTTCAAATCAACTCTTCTGGTGACTCACACTTGGATTCGGAGATTTCCCGAGGTTTTATCTGCTCTTGGTGGGCCCGTCCTTGGATCCCGTCACACGAGAGAGCAGGAGGTTCCTCCTCATCCAAAACACACAACCCACGGCGCAGTGAAAAGGACACACACAATTAAAAGAGGCAGGAAAAGAAGGGGGAAAAAAATTAAAAAATAAAAATAAAAGACCAGCAGGGTCATTTCATGCTCCAGCAGATCGGCATTTTTATGTCAAACTCTTGGAATGTCATATTCCTGCAGCCACCCTCCAGCCTTACTCATGGTGAGTTCACATCACCTGTTTCCCCTCGGAGTTGACATTTCCAAGGGCTTTGGCTCTTTCAGTTTGGAAAACTGAAAGGCAAGAAAGTCTCCAGGTTCTGGAGAAAATATGGTAAAAACTGACGGAAACGTCAACAGCCAACGGAAACGGAGCCCAGGAGGCTGTGAGACACTCGCCCTGCTGCAGAAAACAACGAGTAATGTTCATTTCAGGAATTAATGCTCATTTCAGGAATTTTGTTTCTCAGATTGAACTTTTCCCCAAGTCAATTTGACTGAAGGTTGGAGGAAATTTAGGAGTGCATTGACGGAGGGAGAAAACTTTGCCCTCTAAAATCTCGTTTTTCAGTGCTTTTTGACCCCAGCTGTGACACGAGAGAGGTTTTGTGTCCATATGTCCATAACTGAAGTCTTATTGTTTCTGCCCAGATTGCTCTTAAACCTGAAAANAAAAAAAAAAAGAAAACTAAGGAGAAGTCTCTGGGCTGAATAATTTTGAAGCCTCCAGTAGCTTGAAATATCTCCAAACCTATTAAACCCTGAAACCAAAATAAACATTTTGTCCTCCCTTCATGGAAGCATAAAGAATGTCTTAAGGCAACCCGTCCACTTGCCTGCCAATCCCAAATTGCCCTCAAGAACATATTCTCCAGGGCTTTGTCAAATCAGCTTTAACATTCCTCAAGCAACAGGGGGTTCTACCACGTTCCTGGAAAGGCTTTTCCACAGTCTGGTCCCGTGTCCTTTAGAAAGGCGCCGGGAAGCGCCCGTTACCTGTGAGAGCTGCAGCTGCAGAGGAATCCAACTTTCCATTCTGTGGTAAATCCCATGCTTTCAAATATCTTTCCAGTCTGGATGCGAGGGAAGGCAAAATATTTTCAAGATTTCCAGCTCTGAGGGAAAAGGACACTTGCAGTCCAGATAAATGTCAATAAAGGCAAAATTTGAGACTGAGTTGAGGTTTATTGTTTTTATATAAACAATATGCTGCAGCATCTTAAAAAGAAATAGAAATAAAAGCACTTCCTGAAATTGAAAACCAAAACTTTTCTTTTTAAAGAAAGCTTGTCGGAATTGCTGTTTACAAACCGTATCAGTTTTATCAAATTGGCTTTTTCCAACAGGAAAACATTCCTGCGTAAAATTTCCCATTGGCTCGCAAGCAGGGCTTTGCAATATCAAGGTCACAGAGTGGGTTTTGTTTCTGTTCTCCAAGAATTTCAACTGCCCAACTATTGCTTTCCCAGAAGATGCATTTCACAGAAAATTATTATATTGCAATTGAATCCTTTTAAATTGAAGGAATTTAAATATTTTAATCAGTGTGTTCAGGAGCAGTGCAGAGCAATGACTAAATTCAAACAGTGTTTACGTTGAGCCAATTCTTTATTTTCTCAGAATTTAAATTCTTATACCCTTGGTTTTCAAAATATATTGATTCAATTAAGAACCTAAATGTTCCTTAAATTAAAGAAATGTCAATATACAACTTGAGCTACTCCAGAATTTCAGATTAAGTCTGGGCTTGAGGTGGATTCTTGAATCCCAGAATGGTTTGGGTTGGAAGGGACCTTTAAAGGTCATTTACTCCAACCTCCCTGACATGAGCAGGGACATCTTCAGCTAAATCGAGCTCTGTTCAACTTGTCCTTAAATGTTTCCAGGGATGGGGCATCCACCACGTCTCTGTGCCAGTGTTTCACCACCCTCATTGTAAAAAAATGTCCTTTTTTCTATCTAATCTAAACACCAATACCTGACATAAACACCCATCCCCTCAGCCAAAACCCAGCTGAGGCTCCCTCCCATCCTAAAGCTGCTCAGACTCCCTTCCCCACACCATTGATTAATAATTATTTGCAGAGGGAAGCTGCCTGCACTCTCAGCCCTTTAATATTGATTAAGAAGCACTCGGCAAGGAAAGGCTGGGTGGCTCCAGCTCTGGGAAGTGCCAAGGAAAATAAAGCTGGTATTAGTGATCCTCAGCGTCTTTGCTGAGAAAAAGGCAGCATTGTGGGCTGGGAGACTGCTCACCAAAGGCAGATCTTTTCCAGTCATCCAACAACAATAACAGCATTGGATAAATAGGTGGGATACTCACAGGGGGAACCCACGGAGGGAATTGAAAATGAGCAAAAGAAGCAAAAAAACGAGAGGGGAAAAAGGAAGGTGTTAAGACTTTCCAGCATTCTGAGAGAACAAGGTTTTATCCTCAGTCGGGGGAAAAACAGATTTACTAAACAGAGTGACCTCACTTGTTTGCACAGCATTCAGTAACATGAATTTTATTACCTAGGGTACCTCCATGGGAGCTTGCACAGCCTTTCCAGCAGCCCTGTGAAAGATGCCGAGTGTATGGAAAAGACATAAACCAGCTTGAGGAAGGAATGGCACAGCTGGGGGAAACAGAAAAAGAGAGGCTAGAAACACCCTGGTTGGGTGTCAGTAAAACTGAGAGAGAAAAACACCTTACTGTGAAGGTGGTGGCTGTCCAGGGAAGTTTGGGATGCCCCTGGAAGTGCTCAAGGCCAGGCTGGATGGGTTTGAAGCAAGGGAATGAGACGAGTTTAAGGTCCCTTCAACCCAAACCATTCTGGGTTTCTGTGATCCTGTGAACACTCTGGGACAGCACTGCTCTGCCCTACCCAGTGAGGGATGTTGGAGCTGGTGGTGGGAGGTTCCTGCTCGTTTCCTGGGAGAAAATAGCAGCCCCATGTGTGGCTCCTACGAGATGGTGGGTGGGAGAAGCTGTCTCAGTGTCTGCTGGGGTTGGAGCCTCTCGTGGATGGGAGAAGAGCAAGGGCAGAGCATTTCCACACCACTGAACCAACAGGATGCTCAGGAACGCAGCTGCCATCCCCTGAGCAGCCACCAAGGGCTGGGGACACAAGTTCCATGGGAGCAGCTGGAAGCCAGCCTTGTCCCCAGCAAGCCTGGACAGTCCTGAGCCAGAGTGGACACTGACACCAGGCAAATGATGACAAATGTGTCTGCTGTTCCTCAAAGCCAACAGCCAGCCACAGAACCCCAGAATCCCACAGTTTGGGTTTGGAGATCCTAAACATCATCAACTTCCAGCCATGCAGGAGTTTATTCACTGCAAATTAAACAATCTGAAATTTCCCCGTTTTTGCTTTTCGCGAGGGAATTTCTCTGTGAGAAAGGCAAGAGTCTTCTGGGAGAAGCACTGGAAGCAACCAGATGATCAAAGAAAAAATTCCTCTTTTGTTCATGCCTTCATCCTGGGGTGCTTTCAGCTGGCCCCTTCCAAGGAATTCTCTCCCAGCTCCACCTGGTGGCAAAAAGGACATTTGGGTCCTTGCTGTGGTCACTGGGTCAGGGTCCAAGGGGACAGGGATGGTTTCTGCTGGGCCATTCTGCTCAGAGTCCCTCCTGGGTGGCACTGATGTGACTCCTCCTGTGGGCTGGGAACGGGGAAGGAAATTCAGTGGTGAGCACCATGGGGAAATCACAGCTGGGAGGAGGAATTTGGGGAGAAAGCAGAGCGAGTCTGGGGCTGGCAGCTGTTCCCAGAGTTTCCTTGGGGTTGAATTTTTCTTGATCTGAGATCATCAAGTGATCATCACGAAAGAGTCACCAAGACCATCAAGAAGAAAAATCATCAAGAAGAGTTTAGACAACGCCCTTGGGCACAGGGTGTGACTCTTGGGGATGGTCTGTGCAGGGCCAGGAGCTGAATTTGATGGCCCTGATGGGTCCCCTCCAGTTCGGGATGATCTGTGATTCCCTGGAGGCTTCTCCAGGTGAGATCAGAGCAGTGAAATCTCCCGGACTGGCCTTTGGGATGTCCAAGACCGAGCTCAGAACTGGCTCCTCTGTCCTCTGAGATAACCTGGAATATCTCACCTGTCCTGCTTTTCTTCCCAGCTGAAGGAGTGGAGATTTCACCCCTGCCTCAGGCTGGTGCAGATAACTTCAGCTTTATCTGTGTGTTTGGCATGGCTGTGATGATAAGGGCTTGTAAAAGATAAGATACAGACACCATGAGATAGCACTGGATCAGTGCAGGACCCTTCAAAACTCTTTGAATGACTAAAAAATAAATCCTGATTAAAATATCTGCAGGATCGGGTCAAAAATACCAAAATAAGCTCAGGCCAGGCCTTAATTTCTCCAGACACAATTATAACAGCAGCAGCAACGTCATTGTCTGGTTTTTGATGCTGCCAACTGAGAGAATGAAGGAGAGAAAGAATAAAAAAGAGAGAAAGAAACCAAGAAGAGAGAAAGCGATTGGAAAGAAAATCCAGCTAGCTGCAAAAATGCAAAACATTCCCTAAAAGCAGGAATTAGAGCAGGAATTAGTAATGGCTTTTTTTTTTTTTTTTGCAAGCTAGAAATTTGATATTTTAAAAAATATAGCAGACTATATTCCTGAGAAAATAACAAGGCAAAAAAAAATAGGAATCATTAAAAAGCCCCAACTTTTTCTTAAATACTAAATATCTAATTTCTGAACATCATAATTAATCAAAAATCATGAGCTGGCAAAAATTCCTGGGCCTGGCTCGTGGCTAATGAAGATGCCACAGCCCCAAACATGCAATGCTCTGATTTCTGTCCTCGAGCTGAATCCAAACACTGTTATTTATGGTTGCTGGAAATGGCTTGGGAATGCTGGGTGCATCCATTTGGGATCTCCCACATGCCAGGAGCTGAGGTCACTAAAAAACATCAGGGTGTGGGAAGTGGAGCCTGGGTAGATTTGTGGGAGCTGTAGGGGCTGGTTCCAGGTTTGGGAGAGCTGCAGAGAGACAAAAGGGAATCAGGAAGTGTGGGAAAGGGAGGCAAAGCCATGGCAGCACCTCCAAAAACCCTGCACCCACAGAACCCCAATTATTCCATAAATCCCCCCAGTGTGTCCTGAGCAAGGGCACAGAGAGGAGACCAGCAGAGCAGATGTTCCCATCCAACCCCACCTATCAGTGTTTGGGTTTTTTTATTTTTATTTTTGATCAGGATAGAAACACAAGAGACAGGATTTTTGTGTTTGGACTCAGTTGTTTATTAATTTTTATCTAAATGCTCAGCACTTCAGCTAACAAGCTAAAAATGAGAAAACGTTGGTGGATCTCACTTGCTACAAGGTCTCTTAAAGCCCAACTGTCCAATTAAATCTAACATCTGTATAATTTATAAATAATTATTTATAATTTTTGACCCAATGACCAAACACCTGTGACCCACACCGAGGGATTTTCTATCCAGCCAAAAACTGCCCGAAATTAGGAAGAAGAAGGAACAAGAAGGAAGAAAGGGCCAACCCCAGAACCTCCATCTTGTCCCAAACCCATTGCTATATTCCAAACCCCAAATCCCAAACCCTTCACTGTGTGAAATCACACATTTCTATTCTAACCATGTTGATCCCAAATCCATCACTCAATTTTGGAAGCCTTCTCCAAGGCCTCAGGTGAGAAGTTGTGAGTTTTGGGGGTCATTGTCAGAAAGCAAAGAAAGTTCAAAACTCCCAGGTGGCACTGGGGAGAACGCTGAGCAAAAAGGTTTTATTTAGATCCTAATCCCATTTTATGCTTTTCTTTCCTCAAAATAATCAGGAATAAGTCTATCACATTCCTTCCACTGGTGATTCCTACACCAAACTTTCCACATGGGAACTTTAAATAGGGAATTAAAAGCCCTGTGTAAAGCAAGAATATTTCAGAGTGATCATTTGTACAGAAAAAAAAAAAGGAATTTTAAAAATAACTAATTTAAAGTGAAAAATAATTAAATTATGAATCGTATTTTCAGTTCTATAACTCCTGAATATTTAAATTACCAGCTCTCCCACACAGCTGCTTGTTTTGCATTTTGAGTGTGCTTGACCTGCCAGAACTGGCTCTGGATTTCTCAGAAATTCACAATACACAATCCAAAAATAAAAATGAAATATGGATTTATGTAAACAACCTTCCCCTTGTGAGAGTGCAGCAGCACAGCTCAGATGTGATTTCAGGTGAATGAGAGGTAAAATCCAGGTGGTTTGGGTGAGGTTGGCCTTGGGATAATCTTGGCATCAGGAGCCAAGAAATTGGATCAGGAAGCTTCAGGATTATGCTGAATCCTCTTATCTGCAGAAAACCTAAAAATTCCCATAAATTATTGCAGTGGAATTATCTTTTTAAATAAAATATATTCTGATTTTCATGAAAAATATTGGTATTTTCATCAGATTTCTTCCCTGCTATCCTTTCCTTTGTACTTCCATGCATTGAAAAAAATTAATTTTTTTTTAATGGGATTTAAAACTCAGCTATCTCTCATCACTGCTCTGAGGCACAGCCCAAATTTCCCAGCCAATTCATCTCCATGGAGGGGACATTTCATGCATCAGGATAATCTGGTGTGCCCAGGAGGCAAATCCATTGGGGAAAGTGGGAATGGAAATAATTGAACTCTGATTTTTGAAGCATCAGAGCTGAATTTTAATTTTTTTTCAGTTTTCCAACAAAAAAAAATTAATTTTGCACAGATAAAAAGGAAACAACCCAAACTGTTATCCAGCCATGGTCCTGTTCATGCTGTTGAAATAACCTGGTCCAGCTCATTTTCTGTCACCAAACCTTGCCAAGGCTTCAGAAGAATTCACCTGTGCCTGGTTCTCCCACCTCTGCAGCCTCAAACCATGACTGAAAGCGGAAACCTTCAGCTCAGGTCCAAATTATCCAAATTATTGCCACAATAAACCAAAGAAGACTCAACCAGATATGGCAAGGCCACCGCCAGCCCAAAGCATCCCAAAAAGTC
This sequence comes from Turdus rufiventris, assembly GCA_013186435.1. Taxonomy (NCBI): domain Eukaryota; kingdom Metazoa; phylum Chordata; class Aves; order Passeriformes; family Turdidae; genus Turdus; species Turdus rufiventris. The sequence continues at coordinate 2,368,715 of PYHW01009766.1, read as the reverse complement.
AGGAATGGCTTCTTTGTGTTTTTTTGTTTTTATTTTCCAAATGGCAGGTGATAGAAGTAGGGGTTTTAAGAGGGAAAATTCAAAGTTAATTGCAAATACAAACCAGAAATAAAACTCAGCCGCAAACAAACCCCCTCCTCACTGTGGCCTCATAGTTTTGGGGCTGGGTTCATGTCCCAGTGACTGTCCCAAGGAATCCCAAAGGAAAACAGGCACAAGTGAGGTCATTCCCACCGGAGGAAGGGAAAACTTTGGTTTTGTCGAAGTTTCCTCCCCTCAGGAGACAACAAATAGAGGAACAAGAGAGAGGTGGAAAACATGAAACCAGCCAGCCTTGATGTTTGGGACATTTGGCCGTTCATAACCAAGACACCAAAGTGTCTCAAATGTCTTTATGCCTTGCTTTTAAGCTCTAGCCATGAAAATTTTAGTGTTGCCTTGTTAGACATAACAAACCCCATTTTTTCCTCCTTAATTCTTACAAAAATAAGTGAAATTTCAGACATGCAGAGTTTTCTGTCTGAATCACCAAGTAGGGTTAACTGGTGGAAATTCCCAGCAGGTTTCGGGGATTTCTTTAGGCTGGAGATCCCTTGAATCACCACCTCAGTGCCCAACCACTTTATTTTCATTTTATTCCCTCAGCCCTCCCGAAAGGCTCTGCCCAGTTCCCCTGGAACATCATTCAGGGAGAGTCTGAAAAACTTTAAAAAAAACAGAATCCCAGATTGGTTTGGGTTGGAAAGGACCTTAAAGATCATCCCTGTCCCATGGGCAGGGACACTTCCCACCAGACCCTCCAAACCCCATCCAACCTGTCCTAATCCTTTGAGAGATTCTTCTGTGCAAGTGAGAGGGAGAAATGAGTGTTAATTTAGGCTGAGTGCCCTCGTAATTAGCACCTTGCAAATTAACACTGCCCTGGGAAGCTGAGAAGGCCAGGAATGAAAGAGAAGCCAGGACAGGAATTCCATTCTGGGGAGTTCACCATCGAGGGAGAGGTGGGAAATGGATTGAAAAGCAGGCTCTGGACTTGAATTCTAATATTTATAATTTCTATTCTAATATTTATAATTGCTTTTTAATATTTATAATAACTATTCTGATATTTATAATTGGTATTTTGATATTTATAGTTGGTATTCTGATATTGATAGTTGGTATTCTGATATTTATAATTGCTATTCTGATATTTCCAATTGATATTCTGATATCAGTTGTGTGGATCTGGGATTCTGGGCTGCTCAGGGTCTGTCTGTTGACTCAAGAAGATTTTGTACCAGTCCCTGAGTTTGGAATTCTGCAGGGAATGCTGCCAGCCTTTAATTTTACAGGATATGGGAATGTAAATCATGGAATCACTGAGGTTGCAAAAGACCTTTGAGATCACCAAGCCCAACCTAACCCAGCACCATCACATTCACAATTTAACCACGCCCCAAGTGCCATGGCCACACATTTTTGACCAATTTCAGGGAATACAAACAAGAAAGAAAGAAATGAGTATGAGCCCAGGCACACCAAGAACACAAGGCAGGAAGAGTGGAGGAAGAGGAGGGTGGAAGGCTCCTCTGATTCCCACTGATTCTCTCCCCATTAACCCCAGGGGAAGGCTGCACACCCTGCACTCCTCAGACAGGAACCTCATGGAAATAATTAAAGGAAGCTGTGGCTGTTCAGTCCTTGAGAATGTGGAATGAAGCAATGGAAGGGTTTTAAAGGCCTAAAAACACTGATAACACAGATGGACCACCCCCACTCTGTCATTTGATTGAGGCTTTTTTTCAAAAAAAAAGAGTTTTGTAAGGTCCAATTATATTTACCCACCATTTCTCAGGGGTAGCAAGAGGCTGATGTGCTGGAGCAGCTCCATGGACTTGTTTCTTGCTTTAATTCCTTCAATTAATTTTTGAAGTCCAATCAGGAAGGTCAGCCTTCCAGAAATGTGGTTTCTCCACCAGCAGAATCAAAGAACCAACCCAAAACACTTCAGGCTTGGCTTGGGAGGGTTATTTGCAGAGCACTTGAATTTCTGCATTGATTTTAGCCCATTTGAAGAGCGACAAGGAACATTCCTGGGCACTGGAACTCGCTCAAATATATTGTTAAAATATTAGAAAATCCCTGCGTGCTTCTGGCTCAGGTAAAAGCTCCCAAGTAATTCCTTGGCATGGCTCAGGAGCTGGCATGGGCCAAGGGCCATTCCCAGGAGACATTTTGGATGGAGCCACCCTCTTCTGGAGGGCCAGGATATTTCATAGGTTGGCTGTGGGCAGGTTGAGGCCAGGTGGCACCAGCAGGAGGGCTGTGTTAAATTAATTCATGGAGCTGCAGCCAAAAAGTCCAATCCACTCTTTGTGCCGAGAGCAGCTCCTGGAGCAGGAGCAGGGATGGATTGGGAGGGGATGGAGAAGGTTGGGTGGCTCCTCCTCTTTCCCAAGCAGCTTCCCAGCACCTGGCTATGCCAGATCCTGAGGGAAATTCCTCATTTTGCATTTGGCAGCTTCACCCCAGATGGACATGAGGGAGTCACACCTTCATCATCCTCTCCAGCTTTGGCTCCCACTGCAGGACTGGCCTTTGGCAGAAGTGGGGGAGTGTCTGGGGTTAAAATTACAGAGTGTGATAAAAGGTATCTATTCTATCATCATCTGTTGAGGGTGGGGCAGTGATCCTGATCTCAATGGCAGATATTCTGCTAATGGGCCATCCATTGAAACCAGTTGGGGCAGTGTTCTTTATCTTTTCACAACCCATCCTTCCTCCAGCCAGTCAT
>PYHW01009766.1:2346910-2365424 GCA_013186435.1 Turdus rufiventris | reverse complement strand
CATTCTCCATTTCAAAGAGAAGCTCCTGCCTTTCTCAGCAGACACCTGTCCTCCAAACCAGGACACGGAGACAGCTGGAAGGAAATCCCTTGGGAATCAGGAAAATCCTGCTGTCCTCCCAGCCTCAGCCCACAGCACAGGGGCAGGATGTGACCTCTGAGACCTGGCACGACCTGGGGCTCTGCCCTGCTCACCTGGGGTGCCCCCACACCTCAAACAGCCCTGAGGGCACTTCCCAACTCTCAGAGGGTGTAAGGGGTGAGTTTGGCCAAGTCATGGATCATTTCTGACCCTCTTTCATCTCTCTGCCCCGTGTTTGTCATTCTATTTTGACTAAAAAGGTTCAGGCATCGCTTCTGTCTCTTAAGCAGCTCACTTAGACCCTCTAAAAGGAGATGTTCAAACCACTACGCAGCCTGAGTTATTTAATGGTGTTAATGATGATGATGAAGAATCAATATCAAGTGTTTAAGGCCAGGCTGGAGCAATCTGTCTAGTGGAAAGTGTCCATGCCCATGGCAGGGGGGGAATGAGAGGAACTTTAAGGTCCCTTCCAACCCAAAACATTCTGTGATTCTGGGACCTGACTCTTCCATCTCATCTCTTGGTGATTAATTTTATCAGATCAATTTTAGTCAGATTTTTATTCTTTCATGGCTATTTAAGAGGAAGCTCGGTATAAAATTTATCCCCTCGTTGCTTTTTCTCTCTCCTTCTCCTCGTTCTGTGTTTTTACTCACATGCTCTCCACTCATCTGTGCCCAAGCACTGGTTCCCTAGCTGGGTTACACACAGTTCCACATCCCTCAGTGCACCTGGAAGCTTGTGAGACATTCAGACAAGTTGTTATTTCTTTCTAAGCTAAAACCAACTCTGTTTTCACTGGATTTGACTTCTCACGCTCCCTTTCTGCTCAGCACATCCACAGCTTCAGGCTGAAACCACCTTCAAGTGACGCTGAGGAAAACAACTGAGAGAAGGGGGAAAGAAACCTCTTGTGATTTTAGTGGAGCTGAGATCTCTGATGTGATCCTTGTTTTAATCCCAGATTCTCACTGTGCCCTCTACATCACCCACTTCCTCTGTGGGAACAGCTGTCCAAACGCTGCCACATCCTCGGCTCCTGCGGCTTTACCACTCCTGTTAGCAGCTCCTTAAGGGGCTGCCTGTGAGCTCCAAACCTGCGAGTTCCCATCACCCAGCTGCCAGGAAGGGTAAAAGGGAGGTCACTGGGAAGCTGAAGGAGGCAGGGGTTCACCCTGCAGGGTTTGGAGGGATGCAGACCAGAGGAAGATCCATCTCCCACTTCATAATCTCCATTTGGCCTCTCTTCTGGATTAAAATCTGAGCAGCCTGGTTTATGGAAGGTGGGATGGGAATTAGATAATCCTTGAGCTCCCTTCCAACTCAAACCATTCCACGATTGTATGAAAAATACCTGGATCAAAGTGTCTGCCTGGCTCCTCAGAGCTTTGAACTGGTATTTCTCATCTCAAGAAGGGAGAAAGCAAAGCAAAAGGAGGAGGAGCACTGAGGGAGCAGGGTTTTCACTGATTTAGTAAGCAATTCCTTAGGTGTATGATAATCTGTGAGGAGAACAACAGTGGGACACCAGCACAATCCTGGATAAAGATCCAGCATTTCTGTTTGAGGATGAGCAAAGGAACCAGCTCTGGAAGGGTTAAAAGCCTGGGTGCTTTCCCCACAGCAGGAAAGGTAAAATAAATGAAAAAATGCAAGAATTTTGTGTGCATGGGAAGGAGAGAGCTGGAAAACCAAAGGGACTTTGGAAACCCTTTGGAGACACAAGGCAGAGTTTTCCAAGTACCAGAATCACCCAAAGGTCTGGGTTGGAGGGGCCTTAAAGATCATTTGGTTCCAAGGGTTGGGTTGGGTTGGGTAACAGGGAAAAGTTCTTCCCTCCCCCAGAGGGTGCTGGGCATTGCCCAGGCTCCCCAGGGAATGGGCACAGCCCCAACAGCTCCAGGAGAATTTGGACACCGCTCTCAGGGACAGGCTGGGATTGTTGGGGTGCCAGGAGCTGGACTGGATGATCCCCACTCTGGTTATTGTGAGGCTGCAGGGAGGTACTGAACAGCTCCAGAGCTCCCTAGTGAAGAAAAGGACATTTGATCAAGCCAGTCAATGTGTTGCCTGGGATAACAACGATTTTTCTAATCGTTGTCATTCCCCCAGACTAAATTTGGCCATGTCCAACCTATTCTGAGCTCCAGTTATTTTGGAGTCACATCCTGACAGTGACACTCTGCCAAGGTATCCTGACTTGTCCAGCTAAATGTGATGACCATGGAATCCCAGGGGAGGCTGATGGAGCCTCCTGAGCTCCAGGATGTCATTTACAATGGATGGAGAGGCATTTCCCAGCTCAGGGTACCACTTTGGGGGCTTAAATTAGCCCCAGGCCAGGCTTATGTTCATGAATAACTGAAGGAAGGATCTCCCACAACCACTGTACAAAGATTTTTCCAACAGATGCGAAGGAAGAGGAGCACACTTCAAGTATAATTTAAAATACATTTATTGTTTCATTTGTTCTTGCTTTTTTTTTTTTGCTTTTTTTTTGTTATACAAAGATGTTAAATAACTTAAATACATTCTCAACAGTCACTCAGAATCAGATTTATACCTACAAGCTGTACATATGAGGTAGAGAAAAATAACTTAGGCTCCCATAAGACACTGGAAAATAAACAAAACAAAACAAAAAGAAAAACAAGAAAAATACTAATCCTTCATGTTAGTATTCCCACCTCCCTTTAAAAGGAAATGCCATCCCAGGTGTGCAAAACAAATCCTAGACTTTACATTCCTGCTTCAGATCGTTAAAGGTAGGGTGGTCCAAGGGAAATTCCTGGGCTGGGTTGGTGATTGGTGTTTCAGATGGATCCATGCTCAAGGGGAGCTGGGAGGATGAGCCACAGATACCCTGATTTTCCTGAATTCAATCCCACCTCTATTAACCTGGCAGCTCCACGTGGGGCAAGCACCTTCCAGAGGTGCCCATGGATTGCAGACCAATCCTAAGGGGAAAGGACTCCAGATCCATTGTACATCAACACCTTTCCCAAATTCCTGGGGGAAGTAATCTCCTCTCCTTTTTGCCCAGTGCTAAGAAGGGTTTTTCCCATTTCTGAAAACACTCAGCAACAACTGAGAAAAAGGCAAAATTCTGAGGTTTTCCCTGACAGTGAATTCGATGTGTCTGCATCATTTCTGGTCTCACTCCCTCCCTGCACCTGAGGAATTGCAGCTACAGGAAGCCAGAGCAAAACTGTGCTGCCAAATCCATTTTCTTTTCCTCCCCACCCACAAAGCCTCAAGATTCCCTTCTTCCTTTTGTTTGCTCTATTCAGAAATATTCTGTTTGTGGAACTTGCAAATTATTTGGTCAAACTCAATGTTAGTCGATGAAAAATAAATCTAAAAACTATTCAGTGGTAATATCCATGACCAGGTTTCAGGGGGTTGAGCAGATCCAACCAGGAGGTCAGAATGAGATGGATCTTAAAGACCTTTTCTAACCCCAAATATTTCCTGATTCCTGTGATTCCTCTGGACCTGATCCTGTGCCATACTGAGCGACGTGGCCCAGCAAGGCCGTATCTTGTATTTCTTGTGGGAAAACGTCACTTTCTAAAAGTCATCACCTAATTAGCATCCTAAAAGCTGAAATCCAGGATGAGCTGGCCACGGGAGCCAGACTCAACCCAACAGATGTACCCTCAGAGCTGGATAAAGCGGGAATGAGGAGCTTTACTGCACCTGTTCCATCGGGTACAGAACAGACCGGATTTTACTGCAGCATCAACTGAGGAATTTTTCACAGGCACCATAATCCACCAGAAAATCACCTTAAGCAGCTTCTACTCCATGAAAGTACCCTTGAGAAATCTGTCCCTTCATCTGGGGTCTCATCCAAGCCTAGCCCAGCCAAAGCACCCGACTGTATGTTCCCTAAAACGGGGCAGCTGAAAAACGACGGACAAAGGAATTCCAGACCTGCGCTGAAGGAAGGCAGATGTCAACGAGCTGGCTGACAGCAAAAACTCCTCAGAAATTATTTTAGCCCCTGCTCAGGTCTCCAAACCAGCAATCCCAAATGTTCTTTAGAAAACAGAGGGCCAATAAATCATTCCCTGCTTCCCAAGGTGATGGACAAACCTCCAAGCACAGCAGATCAAATCCTCAGCACCCCAAATTTACACTGCCCCATTCAAAGGGATAAAAGTTGCCTGTGTTGGATCAAGGCTGGAATTTGGTCCTCTTCAGTTAACCTTCCAATCTACTCAGATTATGATTTTATTTTGCCCAACTTTCTAAGAGCCCTTCTTCCCAAGCCAACTGAGCTCAATGGTTATTGCAAATAAATTTGGGATTTTCTCCCTCCAGACCCATCTTCAGCTAAAAAAGGTAAACTTGAATTTTTGGGATAGATTTTTTCATTTTCATTTTTCACAACTCTTTTTTTTTACCATGAATAATGGTAATAATTTTCAAATCCTCTATGATGGAACACTGCATGTTTCACCAACTGGAGTTTTTGATAACTGGAAGATAAGGAGAACGTAATGTTTAGGACTTGTTTTGCATTTCTCCACATCCGGCATAAATGAGTCAGTCACACAGAATAGAAGCTTGTTAAAAAACAGATGACGGGTGCAACAATTATTTCTGTGGGTTTTTATTTCTTTTAATAGAAAATTCTAATATAAAACAGCAAACATTTTCAGTTTGCCTTGTTTACAAAAATATTATATATAATTTTTTTTATATTTCTGACATAACTAAAATGCACTATTCAATAAAAATATTCTTCCATCAGCTAACTTCTCTTTTTAAAAAAAAATTAATAAAAAAGTTATATAAATAATGGTTGCACCCCCCCACCCCAAAACTGATCTGGCTGGATCAGCTTAGGAGAACCAACGCTTTGACACTTTTGGGGGAACAGGGGGTGAAAGGGGGGTCAGGAACCAGAGATCTCCCCTCCACCCATCCGCCCTTCTCCAGTTACATCTCAGCAAAATCCTGTTTCTCTGGGGATAAGAAAAAGGGGGGAAGTTGCTTTGCACTTTTTTTTTTTTTATATATATATATATATGAAAAAGTTCAGGGACCCAAATCCACCGCTGGAGTAGTTTTACAAAACCGAGCAATTTCATTGAATTGCGCTGGAGATCCAATGGTGTGGTGGCAGAATCAGCCTCTCTGGAAAAATCCAGTTCAATCCAGCTGGGATTTAGAGGTTTTAGAGGACACTCCCCAGTGTTTTACACAGGAGCTCCCAGTCTCTTATTTAGGGTTTTCCAGACTTGTGGATGGAGCAGCGTTCGTGCTCCGCGAGTTAATTCAACTCCAGCCCATGTCTCACACCACAAACCCCAGGCCGAGCTCTCCCAAGGGTTTTGAGATGGTTTGACACCTTCTCTCCCAGCTCCTACTTCAGCCCCACTGGATTTTTCCAAAAGGAGGCTTTTGCCCCCATTCCTTCTTCAAGGATAAGGCAAACATTGGAAAACGCTGGAACTAAAGACCCCCCACCCAAAACACACCCACAGCGTGGTGCAGGGGGGACAAGAAAAATAACCCACATTTGTTTTACCACCCTAGGTCAAAAGGCCAAGAAGACAAGTTCTCCTGATTTCAGAGTGTTAGTATATTTTATACACTGCCTATACATTTAACACATGTGCCTCGCTACTATTTAGTTATTTATAATTTTTTTTTTAACCACAGGAGAATAAACCTTGCTATTTACAATATATAACAGGCAAGTACTATATCCACATGAACATAAATACAATTTGTGGTGTTTTTTTTTTTTGTTATTAATTTTTTAATCTTTTTCTTTCCTTTTTTTTGTCTTTTTTTTCTTTTTTTTAAATACTTACAGAAAGCATCCAGGCTTCAGTGCGTGAGTTATAATACACAGAAGAGCTCTTTCACTCAGTAGTTCATTCACTCTTTGCTGCTTTCTTCTAGGCAAGCTTGGACAATCTGCCTCGTTTCCCACCCCTCTCTCTCTCCCCCACACTGCTGAACACACCAAGCTTCCCTATCCCATCCCATCCTGGCGTTTTTTCCAGGATATCCACGCCACCACTCCCCTCTCTTCTGTTCTAGGGACTCATTCTCCTCTCACACCAGTGCAATGTGGAGTTACTCCAGCGAGGTCAATGGAGACAGAGACACCAGTGAAAAGGAGGAAAATGAGGCCCATGGTTTAAATATAACAATAATAATAATAATAATTAATAATAATAATAATAATGCACATAAATTGCGGCCCATCCTTTAATTAAGAATAGATTAAAAAAAAAAAAAAGAAGGAATGGAGCCAGAAATAGTAATTCAGACCCCAAAATTCCTGTGTTGAGCAGGTTTGGAGGATCTGGCTTTACTTTGGAGGGGAAGAGCTATTCTAGAACACACAAAAATGTAACAGTGAGTTTGCACATATGTGTGAGAGAGAGAGACAGAGGGAGAAAGAGAATTTAACATAATACCACATTGAAACCATAAGAAGGTCCTTCTGAAGGGCTTTACAATAAATAAATGTTCAATATTTATATATATATATATATATATTTATGTGTCAGGGTGTGTATATATATCTATATATACACACTGAATAATAGGTTTCTAGGCAATTTATTTTTTAAACCATTAGATAAACTGCTCGAGGGTGACTTTCCCAAAAGCTGAGAGACCTTCCTGGTGCTTTGCAGGGGTGGAAGGTGGGAATTCCACACATGGATTCCATCCTCACTCCTCCAGCATTATCCCAACCTCCAGAAGTATACAGCAAATAAGGAAACACCAAAAAAAAGAGACTTTTGCTTCAATTTGCAGAACCATGGTGCTATTAAAGAGAAACACCCTGTCCCTCCCTATGTCCCCTCTTCAAGATTTGATGCCAACGAGCCAGGCTGGACTGCAGGTATTTGTTACCAGGAAAACCCCAAATTGATCTTTTCTCTTCCCAGCAGATGCATATGAATAGCTTAAATATTAATGGCTACAATTTGGGGGGATGGGGATTAAAAATTAAATAAAAATAAAGAAAAAAAGACTTTGAAAAATAATGGTCCGTCTTGGGAAATTGCTCTCGTTTTGTTTTACTGATTTTTGCTAATGCTTGAGATTCTCCTCTTTTGAACACCAGATCAATGACTTACAGAAACTTGGTGGAAATTGCTACTACTGGACAATCAAAAATTGCTACCAAAAATCAAACAAAACACGTCTGCTCCCCATTTTTTCCTTAGAAAGCTTCGTTCAGGCATTTGCTGGCTGCCTCCAATCCACTTTCATATGAAGAATATTGGCACGCCAAGTCCTGGATCGTACATCTCCTCTTCCAAGTGAAAAAGAAATGCTGGAGGTTGTCGTGTGTTTCACAGCGTTGGAGTGATCAACCCCTGCAGTCAAATTTCTGGCTTCTCTCAGGTTGTCTCTGTGTCAATTGGTTTATTCCAAATCCACGAGTTTGTTAGGATTTAGCAGGTGTGGTTTTAAAATACAGTTCTGGATCTAGTGGTTAAAAAAAAAAAAAAACAAAAACAAAACTTCATCTTAAGGTCATAGGGTTTACATACAGCTTGTGTCATGTACCACTGCCATGGTTTAGAGTAAATGGAATGATGACCTAGGAAAGAAAAGTCAACTCCTCCAGAGGTCTGATCCAGGCCACAACGGCTGCTCCACAACGCAAGACAGCCCCGGGTGCCAAGATGCTCTCGGATTCCTCTTGTCCTGCTCAAGAGAAACACGCCCAAATTCAGCTGGCATAAGACTTGGCAAGTTCCAGTTGGGATTTCTGAAGCAGTTACCACAGGTTGACCTCCATCGGCAAGAGGCGGGAAGAGAAGAGGAAAATAAATCATGCGCGAAGTGAAAATGAAACAAAAGTATCTAGTGGTTTAAAAAAAAATATTCAATTTAAGACAGCGATAGTGCTAAAGAACCTGCATTTGGTTGAATTGTTTTAAATAAAGAACATGGGATAGGACTGAAGGGGACAGGCACATCTGGTGTTCTGCTGTCTTCCCAACCTCTTTCTTGGATCTATTTCTGTCTGCAGCGTGCTGGACCCAACATTTTTGAGCTGCACGTGGTGACAGTGCACGCGGATACGGAGCTGGCATAACAGAGCTGATGCTCCCAGTGGGGCTCTTTGTCAGAGCCTGGTTTGCTCCATGTGCAGAAACTCCACTGGAAGAACCCATCATTCCCTACAAATCCCTCTCCAGTTTTAGGAGAAATGAACGCGGCACTGCGCTCAAAGCGGAAAGATCTTTTGTATCTGCTCAGCTCTCTAGGCAGCTGGGTGAGCTCCAGGAATAAAGTACAGGATGTTTATGCCAAAGGGAGTATCTTAGCCCAGGAGTTCATGGAGGATGGCTGAAACAATGTTCCAAGGAGAAATGATCCGTCAAACTGCGTAGACGACAAAGGTGAAGGTCAACTGGTGTCTAACCCCAGTGTGACAGGCACTTATTTCCACATGGTTGGACCTCATGAAAATTCAGTCTACAGGAAAAACAAAAACAAAACAAAAAACCCCAAAACAAAACAGCAACACAGCTGGGTCACCTGTACCCTACAAAGTGCTTATGTCTCAACATAGCTTCCAGATCCCAGAAGGTCAATCAAACCCTGTTTGTCTCCATAGGCAGTTCTCCAAGCTGGCCCATCCCCGGGGGCGGCCGTGGGTTGTGTCAGTCCTTGCAGGTGTAAACCTCCTCTCTCTGGGTGCACTGCTTGCACTCCACGTAGCAGCACCAACGCACCTGGCACTGGCACGGGCGCGTCACCACCCGGCTCTGCGTGTTGTGCCCCCGGCCGCAGCAGATGCTGTCGCAGTTCTTGTCCTTGTAACACTTCCGTCCCGAGGTCCCAGGCGAGTAGCGACTCATCAGGCAGAAACTCGGTGAGTCGTCAATGTAGACGAGATCCGTAGTCCTTGGGATTTGATCGCTGTGGCCGGGGATGGATTTTTTAGGCGGGGAAATGTCGCCTTCCCCCGTGGCCTCGTTGGTGGTGCTGCCCACCTTGAGCGAGGTCTCGTACTTCTGCTTCAGCTGCTTCCCGATCTCGTGGAAGGGCGAGAGCTGCCTCCAGCACGTCCGGACGGTGCAGGACCCGGACACGCCGTGGCATTTGCAGGTGGTCTCCACACCGGCTTTGATGACCTGCAGACACACACACGGCCCCAAAGAGAATCAGTCACGGCGGAAGAAATCAAAACACCAAGTAAAACACGACATTTTCCAGAAGGCACAAAGTGGATGACACTGCAAAAATATCTGTTGGAAGCAGAAAGAAAACATATCCTACAGGAAATATTTATTTCAAAAGGCTCTTAGTTCCCAGAGTATGATATTTACCTGCAAAAACTTTGCTCAATTGGCTAAGTAAAAATATCAGAAAGGTGCACAAAGACTGTCCAGTGCTACCACTCATGGTGTAGACAGAGATCTGAAACTGTGATACAACTAAGAGATTAATACATATTGTAACACCTATTTATCTTTGTCAATAATAAGTAGATAAGATATAAAAGTAGAAGAAGTTGGTTTAGTGGAAAGAGGTGAGGTGGCACATGCTCCAGAACAGGAGTGTGGACAATAGGAACCTTCTCCACAGGACCCCAAACCCAAGTATGAGCAGAAATAATCTTAGTTTAGCATCATCAACTGACTGATGGTAAACAAAAGATCCCATCCTTTTCAAGTCATCTGCAATAAAGAAATTTAACAGCACAAAACCACATCCACCTCCTTAGAAACAGCACTGGAATGTTCTAGCTTCCCTTCTCCAGAGAGTTTGACACTTGGGATACCTCTATGGGCAACACAAGAGCAGAGATGTTATTTGGACAGCCACAGATACCCCTCATTTTGTCCACAGATTATAAAAATTAATTTGTATTTCCTCCCACTCTACCCCTTCCTCAAAATTAGGTTCTATTGGCTTTATATGGGTCAGGTACAACCCCCTCTTAGGACAGCAGCTGAGAACAGAGCTTGTTTTACAGAGCTGGGTCCTGACAAGATACCAAAGTATTGCTGAAAGTGCCCTTCCTTTGGGCATCTACGGTACCTAAAAAAGAAGAAAACAAGCTCCCCCCGTGCCCATGATGGCATCTGGCTACGTTGTGGCCTCCTGACAGCAGAGGACTGGCTGCAGTCCATTTCCTGGCCATCCGGTTCTTAATTATTTGGCTGCACAAATCCTGCTGAGCCCCATGTGCAACCGTGCAATAGGTCATGGACTCAGAATTGGGGCCTGGCCCAATTGTGATATTCCAGAAACATTTTTAGAAAGACAATATGCATAATGCAGCCTTCAGCAGAGCCCGTCCAATGGTCACACTTCATTCCTGTGACAGCCAAAGACCTTTGCAAGTGCAATCCAATAATACACAGTAGCATTGGAAGCGGTGACGGGTTACAGGGGGAGATGTGTGGCTGGTTATAGCGCTCAGCTGGGATGGCTTGGGTAAGGGCTGTCACGCTTTGTGTGCCAAAGTGTCTCGCCAAGTCCACAAGAAATCCCACAATGTCAGACAAGAGCGTGCAGAACACATTTCAACACCGTGGGGGTGGGAAAAACCCCAACCCTCACCCGTGCCCTCCCTCGTGTAAAGTCTCGTTTCGCTGCTTGTCCAGAAGTGAGAGCTGAGTTCGTGTGAAACAAAGCTCCTCCACCTGATTTCACGCCCACACCATCAGCAAGCCCGGCAGAAATTGCTGGGATATTTGGGAAAGGGCTGCACACTGCAGTCATTCATCCCTTCAGGCTTTCCCCAACCTTTCCTCCTCCCCCAGCACACTTGCATCTGCTCCACCTGGAAAAGGAGACAACCCCCATTGTACAGGAGTTGGGAAGGCAAGAAACCAACGGGAACTGGCTCAGCTTGGAGCTGATTGAACAAGACAGGGTCATGAAACTCAGGAAGGGAAGCTGGAGTCAGGGCAGTTCTTGTCAGGAGCTCTCTGGAGCTTGGTAGGAGTGCTGACATTGCAGGAGCACCGCGGCCAAGGCATCCATGTGGGGCTGGTGGATACAGCCCAGCACGCGTTGGAAAACCCGATCCTGATGGATTGGCAGCTGGCTGATGGCAGAAGACCTTTAGTCAGGTGTAAGCATGTAGGTTTAGGCACTTGAATCACATCAGCCAGCCAGGGTTGACCTCACCCAGGCAAACACTTGAGTTTAAACACCTCTGCTTGAGAAACACCTCCGAATTCTGTCAGAGCCTGGGGAGGACCCTGCAGTGAGGCAAACACCTGCTCCACTGAACAGCTCTCCAGGCTCCCACTGACAGCTGAGCACACCTCTACCACCAACAGGAGCCTGGGGACCCAGCTCATACAGAGGCACCTCAGTGCAGGGGGGTCTGTGAGCAGAATCCCACCCTCTGGGCCAGACTCAGGTGTCTAAATATCTCCCCCTAACACCTAGCACTTACTGAGGTGCTGAAAACATTCTCCTCACACCTGCAGCTGTCCCTCCAGCAGCACAAAGGGCTCTCAAGGGGTACTAATAAGTGTATTCAGATTAATTCTATTCTCATTTGGGCTCAAAGTTCCACATGAGCCCCAGTCTGGATTTTCCCGACTCACTCTTAGCTCGTGGCTGGGACAGCTCTGGTGTCATGCACTGGTGGACCATAAAAGGTTTCCAGTGTCCCCATCCCCATGAATGCAGCAGTTCATGAAATCCAGCGTGTGCATTTTCCCGTGGCTGCCGTGCGAGCGCGGCGCATCCCAGCCGCCCCGTAAACCTGCTCCTGGAAGGACCAGGAAGAATGTTACGAGGCAGCAAGAGTGCAAATCCCAGAACAATTCCCTGCCCAGGCAGCCTCCCCTGCTGCTGTCAGTCACGCTGCAGCTCCTCGAGGCGCTGCGTGATGGGGAGCTGCTGCCTGCGGGCCCCAGCCACCCACGAGCCAAAATGAGTCTTGGCAAAGCCCTTCTGGTTCCCGTCCCGCTCCCCAGCTTCCACCACGACCTCTCCTCCTCTGGTTGCAAGCTCCTGTCACAGACACTTAAATCCACCTCATTTCTTCAGGAAGCAGAGCAAGACTGATCCAAGTCAGCAGGTTGCTTGGAGCAGTGTTGGAGAAAGCTTTGCTGGCTGGATCCTGGGACAAATGTCTGGATCGTGCTTTCAAACCTGGAGGGGTGTCCAGGATAGAAAAATGCAATATTTATTCCCAAAAATCTCTTGGTTAGATGAGGAAGAATAAGGTTTTACCTTATAAAATCATATTTCAAGAGCTGTAGTAGCTCCTTCTTTCTTTTCAAGGCTCATCACAACTCAGAGCTTGATTTACCAGCATATTACACAGACCTGAACCTGCTCTGAATAATCACTTCATCTCCACCAAGGATGTGGCCACCTGCACGTCTGTCACAGGTGTGAAGCAGAATGGCCCAGCTTCAGTCCAAGGCACAAAATATTTCATGCACCCCATGGCTCTAACTCCACAGCTACCACAGAGTAACTCAGGAGTAACAGCAACAAGGAGCATCCTTTTTGTATTGGGTGCTCTAGAGAGTTCCTACTGTGAAAACAAAGCCGAACTAAGACAAGCGGTGGGTCAGGGATGGCATCACACACGAAAATTCTGTCCTCCCACTCTCCTCTGAACAACCACCTGGTTTGGCAGTCTCCAACAGAACAGCTTGGGAGGAAAATAAGGATTTGTGAGCAATTTAGCTCGACTTAGAACACCAATTCCCACTGACCTTGCTGTGAGAACACCCAACGCCGACAAACGCAGCGCCAGGAAAACACAATGCAAGACAGAACCAATTTTTCCCTGGGCTTTGCTGCTCGGAGGAAATCAGATAGCGCTGCTGGACTGCCTGCCCAAGTGGCTTTACAAGGAGCCACGGGGAGAAGGGATCACAGCAGAGCATTGCTATGCAACATGTAATCCTTCCTCCCAACAATGGTGCGCCGCGAAGCTCAGACCCAGAGCCCCCGTCATGATCGGTCTCAGACATGCTGCAACACACAATTTCTCAGTGTTTTAGCTGAAACGCCGAGGACAGCATTCCCATTCATTCCCAGCTGGGTCACGGGGCTCTGGGGGTGGGTTTGTTTCAGACAACCCTTGTCTGGGCAGCAGCAGCAGCCCAGGGCGGACGCCCAGCCGTGGGAATTCCGCGCTCGGCGCTGCGCTGTCGTCATGGCTGGGCTGCGGCTCCAGGGCTTCAAACCATTCGCTATGGTTGGGGGGAGAGCAGGCAGCAAACCCTCCCTGGGGGCAGCTCCTCCAGGGAAAAGCCTTGCCTGGCTTTGGAGAGATGCTTCCCCACAAACCCAATCCCTTCCAGCCCCCGCGTGCAGAGCCCTCTTCAATTTAAGCAGGCTTAGTCATTCTCTCGGCTCAAGTATTAATGTTTGTTTGGACAGCAGCCACGGTCCCCACACACAACCAGGGGACCAGACTTGTCCCTTCAATGCCATTGGCTTAATGATAAAAGTTTCAAAGATTGTTAGAAATTGTCCTTTCTTTTTTCTCCCACCTTGCCAAAAAAACCTGATTTTCATCCTGTTCTCAACCTCCTGTTTCAGTTTTCCCCTCCCACCATCCTTCCGTCTTTAAAAAATAGGAACACTCATATTTTAGTGACATAGGTATTAAAATACAAACATTTAATCATAGAACAACATAACCCTACTTAAAACTGAGAACTTCAGAAGTATTTTCCCCGTGTTCAGTATTCCTAGCATGCTTCCCATGCTAAAAAAGCTCCACATAAACAACCAACTGCGATCACTTATGGGACACAGCAAGCGATTTTTTTCCAGAGTATTGATTTCCAGGCCTAAGAAAGGCTTTGGTTGAGCCATTCTCAGCCTGAAAGGAGAGGAAAAGCCAGAGAGCACGCCTGGGCATTCCTACCTGTCATAACCTGCAGCAGTTAATACCAGCGGTGGCCCTGAAAACTGATCTGTACATTAAGAGCTCTTCTCAGGCTGTTATTTGCTGGGTTTGATTTGTACCTTGGTAAACATGTGATGTCCCATTTCTCACTGCAAACACATCCCTAAAAAAATGCCAAAAAGGATGCTTTAAGTCTCTTTTTTTTATTATTTTTTTAATGCACCAAGTGGATTAAACTCCAAAACAGCAATTATTGCACATCATGAGGGTCCAGCAAAACCTGGAGTTGGACTGGAACTGTAAATGAGCAGGAACTGTGTGAGACTGGATGGTCAGTGCTTGTAAACACTGCCTCTGCAACAGGAGAGTTGTGCCTCCCTCTGCCTGTGTGTGACCTTTAATGAGTCACTTAATCTTTCTGGGTCTCAATTTCCCCCCTCTGCCCAGAGCAGCTCCAGAAATGAAGAGGGTGGCATGCTCTGATAACGTGTTATGTGATAGCTCATGAAGTTCCTCAGACAGATGATAGCTGGGCAAACATCTCCCTGATATGGAGAGCGCATCTCCAGCCCTCCAGAGAGGTCCCTGCCAGCACTGCCTGGGGGGAAAAACCATTCCTCACATGGAATTCCAAAATGAGAAAATCAACAGCAAGGGAAAGTGCAGGCATCTCCCACCATCCTCTCCAGAGCATCCCAGGTGGTTTCAGGTGTAGCTGTCTCAGGATTTGAAGCCTACAAGAGTGACAAGGACCATTTCAGGGGGTTGGGACAAGCCAACCTTCAAGGTCCCTTCCAAGCCAAGCCATTCCAGGATTCTGTGATCCTTCAGAAACGTTTGCTCTGCACAGACCAAAGCATCTTGTGCAAAAAACAACGAAGCCTCATGAAAGGAACCAGTTTCAAAGCAGGAGAGATCTTTCCTTGTTCTCCATTTCTGCCTCCCCAACAATTTTATATTAAACCTGTGGTTGTACACCTCAGGCAAAGGTTTGTGTCCCTCCTTCTGGAAGGATGAAGGAAAAAGGCAGTGAGAACATGATAATTTTTTTTCCTAGGATAACAGCAGCCCCTTTTAATTGTGCCCCTTGGATCTGTAAGACATGCTTGACCAGACATACCTCTGGAAGAGGTCAGCACTCCTGGGATTAAGAAACTTAGCAACGCTCCAGAGAGGGAGCTGGAAAGTCATGTTTAATGATACTTTGCTGAGAAAGTGGGCAAATTTAATTAAAACATCACTTACTCAAGCCCAGTGGAACTAATTGAGTGCTCTAATATTCCTCCTTTTCATTAATGGGTTACAAAAGAGGGCTGCACTTGTGTGTACAAGGGGGAAAAGGGGGGAGAAGATGAGAGCTTTAGCAAGGCTGCCTGGGCTTCATTTAATATAACTCAGAAACTTCATTGCTGGCAATGGAGCTTTAATAGAGTTGACTTCTCCCCCATCTCCTCCACACACACATCTCCCCCCAAAACTCCCTCTCCACCCAAGACCCCTTGGAAAGAATGGCTGAACGAGGGGGAGTAGATCTGGCAAAGGAAGGGAAATTGCTTTTTTAATAAGTGGTCTATTCAGAGCTCCTGCTTTTCAATAAAGAGAAGGCTGGAGAAGTCCTGGTCTAATTACCTCATCCTCACACTAGACAAGCTCGCCCTTTCATTAACCACTGAGGTCATATCATATAACTTGGTGAGCCACCACGGGCACAACATGCTCAGTGATTATTTCATTGGTGGCAGCAAAATTACAGGCAGCCCATCAAGGTTGTAAAAAAGCAGAAGCAAAATCATAATTAAAGGAGAACGTCTACCAAGAGACACTCAAACTAGGCGGGATAGGATCATGTCACCCTCGCAGAAACCCAGATTGTTTGCTGCTGTGACACCATGGAGAAACTGCTCTGGTGACCAGGAGGGGAGAGGGTTGCTTGCCAAATTAGTCACTCCAGCACAGGTCCTTTTTTTTTGCTGGGTCTCAAGGGACTATTTGTATGTTTTACCACGTTTGGGAGTAATGAGATGGGAAAAATGACACGTAAAGGATCAGTGGGAGACCACCAAGCTTGTGCTGTATCTTTCATAGAGACTTCTCCACTCCCTCAGTGAACACACACATCCACACACTGCGAGAACTCCAGCTCCAGAACGGCACAAATCAAGGCTGTCTGCACTCCCACGCTGCCTCTGATCCACCCCAAATCAAACCCAGATGAGTTTTTGTTCCAATAACCACACCAGGTTAGTCTCAGGGTGTTTCAGACCGCTGCACTCATGGGGTGAGCAAACCCTACTCAATGTTTACAGCAGGAGTTGGTTGGTCAGCAGCTTCTCTAAAGACACAGAGAATGCTGAGAGTCCTGTTTAACTCCCTACCTTCCTCAAGGAAAATATCCATCAGCTCAGCAAGGAATGCAGTAGTGCTCTCAGTCTCCATCCTCCCATCCCTGCACTTGCAGTGGGAACAGGAGGAAGAGCAGAAACCAAACCTGATGTAAATCTGCACCTGAGAGCAAGCAGTGCCAAAGATGCATCAAGAGGCTCAAACTGGTTTTTCAATATTCTACAATCTGAAGCAAGCAGTGCAAGTTTTGACTTTGCAGCCAGCCTGGTCCTCTTCTCTGAACATCATCTTAGTGACACCAAATTGTGCCAGTGGTTTAGGGCCACATATCCCAAGCACAGAGATGTGTGTTCTCCTGAGTTCAATCCTCCTTCTCAACATCTCCTCCTTCCCTGCCTGGCTCCACGGTGGTGCTGTGAGCCTGGAGAGCTTGGCTTGGCTTTCAACCACCCCCTGGCACAACGAGTGACTCCAGCAGCACAAACACAGCAATCATTTCAACTGCTGCTGCAAACAGGCGAAGGAAAGCTGTCAGACAGCAATCCCAGCTCGACAGACACGTTGTGGGTGGACGAAAATAGGAACACTGGATCACTGACCTGCAGCAAAGGTCTGTGACTTGCACTGCCAGGAGGGCTCTGGGTGTCCAGACAACCGTCACAACTGTTACTCAGCTGTTTAGCTGCAGGTCTTGCACTCTGAAACCACTGCCAGTGGCCAGAGGCTGGCTGTGCCAGGGGGAGTGAGGCAGAGGATGCTGGAGAGTTCTGCATCTTCCCCTGGGAGCTGACTACAAGGATCAGGACACACAAGGGAAGGCTGAACCCCTGCAGGCAGTGTAGAGCACAGGTGGGTAATTAAGGACACAAATCCTAAATCCAAGGGTGGCCTCAGCCATATGGACACCCTGACTGCAGCTCCTGGGACTGGGAACACTGGGAGTTGGGCCAAACCCATCTGGGAGGTTTTTTAGCCCTGCCACTGCTGGGGGATAATCCTGGAGCTACAAGGACTTGCCAGTGGAATCTAAAGTCACATCCTTGGAGGTTTTGATGAGATTATATTGTGTGAGTCAGGAATGAGAGGAGGACATCTCACAGAAGCATCCAGCATGGAATCACAGCCTCCATGGGCCACCCTCTCCATTGCCACTCCCATCTGCTACACACTCAGCTCCAAAAGATGGGACACAGCAACCAATACAAGGTTTGAAACAAGTCCCATCATCCTGCAAAGCCCCTGTCACACGTCACAGAGCTGCCACACGAGTTCAGAGACACTGAGCCCTTTAATCCAGAGCAGGAAAGCTGTCAGCCAAAACCAGACACCAGCTAAATCCAGGATATTTCTAATCCTGATCTCAGCACTGTCTAGGAGCACCTGGTAGTGGGGAGAGGGGGAGACATTTTGCTGGCCAGCCCTGGCTGGTGGCATTCCCTGATGCCCCAATTCCGTCGTGAGGAATGACATTTTATACATAGACACAGCAACAACTGAGCTGGGGTGGCCATTCCTAGAATGCACAACTGGCTGGGCTGCATTTGCCTGGGAAACTGGAGACCCAGGTCCCCCATCCCAGCCCCAAGCCTGCATCCAATCACACAGACAATAACAAGGCTCGAGGGCTATTTCTGGCCTTGCAGTATGTCCCCCTCGGAGGTTGGTGCAATGAAACACTGATCCTGAGCACCTGTGCTGGCCAATCTGAGGGATTTTCGTGTTGGAGCAGCTCTAGGCTAGGTACAGCCAAGCATGTCGTGGGAGAAGGTGGAAAGCCCCTTCCTCTCCCCCTTGCTGGGATGAGCCAGCGCTCGCAGACACTTTGTCCTTTACATCTGTCACAGAAAATGCTGAGCTGGAAGGGGATCATCCACTCCAAATCCTGGCCCTGCATGGGACAAACCCAAAAATCACACCATGTGCCCCAGAGCATTGTCCAAATGCTTCCTGAACTCTGGCAGTCCTGCAGGGAAGCCCCCAGGCAGCCTCACAGAAGTTGTGAAGAGCAGGAAGAGAGGATAAAGGGAAAAGAAAAAAGGGACTCTACAACCAAGCTCTCCTGCTCTAGGTGACACAGAAGGTTTCTGCCAGAAGACAAAACTGAAGGGACTTTTAGGTCTGAGGTCAGCCAGAAATTAATCTCTCCAGCCTGATTCCCTGCCAGGTGTTTCTCCAGCCAGTTTTAAAGAAACCTGGCCAAGGAGATGCTACACTGCCCATGCTCTGCTGAAAGAAGAGAAGAGA
>PYHW01009766.1:2310284-2330987 GCA_013186435.1 Turdus rufiventris | reverse complement strand
GGTGTTTAACAGATAATAAAGGAATTCAAAGGGGAATGGTTTCCAATAAAAATTTCCATGAGGTGCTATGGAGTTCCTGGCTGTCCATGGCAGCTGTGGTGCCATCCCTGGCAGTGCCCTGGCAGCCTGGATGGGGTCTGCAGCAATCCCAGCAGGGCTCCCACCCACGGCAGCCCCAGGGCCAGGTGGCAGTGTCACTCTGCTGCCTTCCCACTGAACTCCCACTTGTGTCCCTCACACCTCAGGCACCCTTTGGGGCTGAAGGCTGAGCAGCTCTGCAGCAGCAGGACCCAGCCTGGGCTTTTCCCTCTATCCCAGCTGTGGATAAATGGTGCTGTCCACCCCAAACACTGCCTGCTCTGTTCCCTGCAGATGCTGCAGCCACAGAGCTGCCCTTGCTCAGACCACAGAGCCTGGCAGCAGGGAAGAAACTCCTTGGAGCCAAGGCAGCAGCTTCCCTGGCTGCCTGGAGAGATCCCTATGCACACACAGCACTGCAGCTCAAGAGAAAATCAAGTTTAGTGTCCAGACAGCACAAATGAAATTAAACCTTCGAGGGAAGCACAGCACAAAAAGAGTCCATCTGCACAGAAAAACAACTGGAGAATGAGCTTCTCCCTCCTTCCCCAGCCCTGCTTTTACAGCCAGGACCTGGAGGTCCCAGCTGGAGGCAGAGACTGGCTCTTGGTCAACTTCTGGATAAATGACAACTTCTAGAAACAAGCATGTGGGTGCAGGGAGGAGGGGGGTCAGCTCCCCGTCCCCTCACACCATTACCAGCCCCTATTAGATATCCCTGGAGGTCAGCTCTGCAGGGTTGGGATGGTTGGGCGGTTTGACACATCATCTCAGCTATTTTGGGAGCAGTTTACGGGGCTGCAATTCCTCCCCTGCACAGCCCCGATAGCTTTTCCACTCTAATGTCACATTATCCTCGTGGCAGGTTTCAAAACTAAACAGGTGAAAAAACAAACTTTCAGGGCACTGGGCAGAGCAGGATGCACGAGAGGCGTGGGGGTGATGGGGTGGTGGAAGTTCATCCTTGTCCTGCTTTTCTGAATCACTTGTGAGCACAGAGGTGGATTCTTTAAAAACTCAGCAGGAAGAGACCCAGAGGCTCATGCAGGAAACTCATCTCATGGCAAAAGGTGGCTTGTGATTTCCTGAAGGAGGCTTCACAAGCCTCAAATGGGACTTTAATGGTCACAGCTCCAGCCAGACAAAGCCCTGGCCAAGGTTTCACACTCAGGTAAGGACGAGCCACCAGCGCAGGGGAATCTGTTCCTGCTGCTGCATCTGGAACAGGTTCCCAGCAAGTCACCAACACCACAAACCATCTTCTGCTCCACATCCAGGGGCACTGTGTGGTCCTCCCTTCCTTCCCTGCCACCCCCTGAGTGCTGCTCTTCTCCTGGGGCTCCTTCACACCTCAGCTTGTCCCAGCAAGAGGAGAAGAACAAACAGTGTGCACATCTGCCCCCAACCCCCTGATGCTCCTTCAGCTCCCTCCAGGGGCTGAATCCAGGCCCAGCTTTGTGGAAGGGAAGCTGATGCTGGGACTGGGGTTAATCAGATCAATGTTGATGTTTTTAACAGACCTCAGCTACCTTTCAAATGTGACTTGTGTACAGAACAAGGCAAGGACCTCAGCCAGACCTACCCTGGCCAACACTCCAGGTGAACACCCTCAGGATACTTGCTGAGTTCAGCACATACCTGGGGCTTTTTTCATACTGCATGAAGCCTGTCTGAACAAAGAGCCACGTTAACCAAAATACTCCAGGCCAGGGAAAGCCACAGTTTTATTCTGTGAGTGCTGCTGGGCAGACAGGGCTGCACAGCATCCATAAAAAATGGGAAAATGAGGGAGAGACGTTTTTTATACAGTGATAGGATAAGCAAAAAGAGTTTTAAATTTAAAGAGGAGATATTTTCAATAGATATATGGAAAAAATTCCTCCCTGGAAGTGTCCAAGGCCAGGTTGGATGAGGCTGGGATAGCAGGGGGTAGAATTTCAAAATCCCAACCCAACCTGTGATTCTGTGATCCACTTCAGAGCAACACATTTGTGCTCAGTAATTGCACAGAAAATCCTTTGTGCCTTGTATTAGGGCAGCACGTGGGGCACGCTCCACCAACCAGTCTTAAGGAAAGCACTTCCTTCCTGTATTGATCAGCCACCCACCCCACAAAGTGGCATTAAAAAGGCAGGGGGCAGGACAACAAGCCAAGTGTTATACATAGCAAATTCTGATTAGATTATGAAACTTTAAGAAGATCTTAACAAGTGGACAGTGTGCATTTTACATAATTAGCTTGTTACTTATAAATGCCTCCCATAGTGCCAATGGCAGATTTTCACCACCTAAAATAGCCTAAAGCTGTCAGATTCAGGAGCTCCTGCCATCCCAATTTAGATCAACTCAAACACACAAACCACGAGGTGGTTTCGTTACACCAAGATTAAGAATTGAATCGGCTCTTGTGTGCCTGGATGGTGGGAGGGGTAAAAGATTACAGAGGGCAAAGACATATTATGTCACTGTGTGCCAGCCCAATCCTCAGTGAATGTGGCAGCTGTTCCTCACGGTGTTTTGGGAGATTTTGGGCTCCTTCTGGGGGGACAGAGCCTGGCTTTAGGGTTAGAGGTCAAGCTGTGGGATGCCACAGCTGCATCCATATTCATGGAGCTGAGAGCTGCTCCTCAGCTCTGTGAGACTCATCCTTCATCAAACTGGGGCTGTTCCACGGCAATTCCAAGAAGCAGCTCCGAGAAGCCTCGAGTTACAACCACTGCCTAAAAAAGGAGCAGCAGAGCAGGTAAAAAAAAACCCATTTGATTTGCAAGTTGGGGGTGTTGGAGAAGGAAATCCCAACAAAAGTTACAACAGAGCTCCACTGTGTTATTCCTCTGCATCCTTGGGCTGCTGTTAAAGGGAAAAACATTCTCAGTTCTAATGAAAAAGTGCAAGAAAACAAGAGAGGAAAATATCTTGAGGAAAGATTCTCATGGGAAGAGCGTCCACAGGTTTAGAGTTGTCCCAGCATGTAAACATCATCCAAAGCACCTTCAGTCAATCATTTCCTAAAACACACATCAAAAGCTCAGAAAAGCAGCAGAGCAGAAAGTTCCTAAATCATGGGTTACCCAAAAAATGATCAACCCCATCATGAGTTATCCAGAAAAATGATCAACCCAATCATGGGTTACCAAGAAAAATGATCAACCTAATCATGGGCTACCCAGAAAATCATCAACCCAATCATGGGTTACCCAAAAAATGATCAACCCAATCATGGATTACCCAAAAAATGATCAACCCAATTATGAGTTACCCAAAAAATTATCAACCCCATCATGAGTTATCCAGAAAAACTATCAACCTAATCATGGATTATCCAGAAAAATGATCAACCCAATCATGGGCTACCCAAAAAACTATCAACCCAATAATGGATTATCCAGAAAAATGATCAACCCAAGCATGGGCTACCCAGAAAACGATGTTGTATCTTCACCTGCTGAACAGGACTGAGATCACTAAAGTTGCCATGGCCTAACACTGGCTCCTTTCAATATCCCACACTGGGCATTTCCAAGTCCCAAAGAATTTGAGAGAAAAGGAAAATGCTTCTGGTACCCTCCAGGAGAGCTGGAGAGGGACTGGGGACAAGGGAGGGAAGGACAGGACACAGGGAATGGCTTCAGTGCCAGAGGGCAGGGATGGATGGATATTGAGAAGGAATTCAAGGTTGGGATGGAATTCCCAGATTTTCTGTGGCTGCCCTGGATCCCTGGCAGTGCCCAAAGCCAGGTTGGATCCCCCTGGGATGGTGGAAGGTGTCCCTGCCATGGCAGGGCAGTGACATGAGATGATTTATCCTTCACCCTTCTAATCCAAACCACTGAGTGATTCCATGATTTCCCTCTCTTAACAATTTTACTCTTTAGCCCTCAGAAAGGGGGAATTATTCCCCAACCAATCTCCAGGACAGGGTTTGAATCTTTTCCTTTAGATTGTTGATTTTCAGCTGCATGGAGGGCATTGGGTTTCATCTGTGAGAACCTACAGTGAGGCCAGAAATCCCAGCTGAGAGAAATCCCAAAGATTTCACATCTGGGACCTCTGCACTCAGCACAGAGCCTTGGCCCAAGAGGATGCTCTGCCTCACAACAGGAATTGCTTGTGTTGAAAATACAGAACCCATTCCCCATCCAGGCCTGGACAATCAGTTTTCTAAAGGTTCAGAGGTATTTAGCTGACATCTCATTTGAAAGAATTCCTGCAGTAATAGGAATTGTTACATCTACATCCCTAAATTCCTCTGAAACCCTGAATGCTACAGAATCCATCTGCGAAAGACATGAAGAAATTTCAAAGTTTGGGGCCTAAATTATTCCTTGTGAATTCCTTTGGGAACTAGGAGTGGAAGAAGCAAATCATTCCTGACAAATTATTTGAGCCAGTTAAGGGCCAGGAAATATCAGCATAATTCTATGTATGCAGTAGGAAATCAATTCCATTAAAAAGAATAGAAAAATGGCCATATCTGCAACGGAGCAGAATCCTTTTCCACATTCCCATCTTGTCTTAATTCCCAAAGGACAGCTAAAAGGAAAGGAAGCAGTGGACAATGGGAGGAGCAAACTCATTTTTTGAGAATTAAAATTCATTCTCATAATGCCACAATAAAAAGCAAATTCAGGGAAAGAACATTCCCAAGTCATCAGCATTCCTCATTTTCCAGGCTTTAGGTCTCCCTGGTGTGACAACCAAATACAGGATGACCTGTGATAATTTCAAGAACTCCAAAGTAATGACAAGAAATCTGATTTGCAGCACCAGGAGGGATGCTGGAGTAAGTGGACTCTTGACAGCTTTCTCTGAGTTCTTGTCTCACACAGCACCTTAAAAACACCCACGAGGACCCAAATGTGTTTTCCATGGAATACAGAACACGGATAATGTGTTCTAAATCAGCCCTAGGGCCCGGCAGCTAATGAGAACAGTAAAGAAATATTCAGTAATTGCCCATTCACTGAGAATTGCAGAACAAACCTGGCATGGAACCGCGGGACAAAATTCCAGGGTGAGGAGGGGATGACTGAGCTAACTCCTACAGTTCTCCCAAATTAAACTGTTCTTAATTAGCAGTAATTGTGCAGGAAAAGGTGTCTCCAGATAGCTGAGGTGCTGGCACTGAACCACAAATTACAGCTGGATGTACTTTGGTGGTTACGCTCAGGTTTTTCGTGGATTTGCCAGGAATTGTGTCCAGCACTACAAGGGACGAGCAAATTTCAGGGAGTCCAGCCCATACCTGAGGGTACAAACACACCAGGGAAATCCTGAGGCCTGAATAAATGAATGAATGAATTAAATAAATAAGTAATAAATGAATAACTAAAAAGTGAATATCTTTGACGACACAGGTGGAATTTGTCCGATATGGAAGCACAACAAGAAGGGAAATAAAAATTCAAATATAGATTCAAACCTCCACATTGGGGTTCCTACACTCCAGAAGGCAGACAGCTTTGCTGGAAACCTTCACAAACAACCTGAACCCTCCTTTTCAGTCCAGCTCTTGCTATTCCAACAGGAGCAGGGGTAAAGAACACTGAGAACCCCTCCTGAACTACTCCATCAACAGATGCTCATTAGAGCTAATCACAACCAGAGCAGCCCCAGCCTGGAATGGAGTTTCCATCTGTCTCCAAAATGCACGTGGGCTTAGCTGTACAAATCCCACATCCCACCTCTTTCTGTGGAACTGGAGACTGAGTCATTATTCCCAGGAGGATACAGGGCACAGCTACATGGAGCCCATCAGAGGTAGAGTTAACAGGCTAAAAATATAAAAAAATAAAACCAGAAGGATCTAAATTCATTTCCAAGTGTTGCAAAGGTGATGAGCTATAGAGCAAAATCTCAAAAACACATTAATTATTGCACTGGAGCAAGAGTAGATTATATTCCCAATTAAAAATTAAAATAAGAACTTGCTTATGGTTGAACCTGCTCAGCAGGGAGGACAAGCAGAACCACGGACACCCACCCAAAACAAGATGACAATTCAGGGTAAAAAGTTAAAATCTGTCTGAGCCCTGCTTGCACTCAAACTGAGCCTGAGTCATTTTTTTGCCCTGAATCCTGTGGCAAAACATATTTATAAGGAAAGGTATGAATATAAATTGAAAGGAAATTCAGGAGATTGAAAAAAGTTTGGAGTTTAAGCACAGACCCCAGGGTGAAATGTGCTTTGGTTTCTTGGACAAACCAAACCAGAATTCGCAGCTTTTGAAGCAAATCCTACAAACCGCACTGCTGAAAACCCGAGAGCTCTGGGACAAAGCTTGGCCCGGGAGACAGAGCTCCCTGGGATCACATTCTCTCATCTGAGCCCCAGACTTTGTCAGGAGCCCTGTCCCACCCCAGCCTTGGGGGCTCCTCCTTGCCAGAACCTCCTCTCTATGAGGATGCATCCAGTACCCCTGACCCCAAAACCTGCAGCTCTCACACCTCACCCCACCTCCCCAGGGACCCCAAACCCTGCAGCTCTCACACCTCACCCACATCTCCTGACCCCAGACCTTGCAGCTCTCACCTCACTCCCTTCTGGATTCCCCAGGGTGCCATTTCTGTTCCTGGAGAAAGGAATCCCTCCAGTTTACCCCTGCCCAGCCCCAAAACAGCAGTTCTGAAAGTGCCCCAACAATGTATTTCTCACAGGCAGCTGCAGCAATGAAAAACGCCAAAACCAAAATCATGGAGACGCATTTTATAGGGAGGGAATGACTGGGAGATGTTCACTTTGTTACAGGTCTTGGGATGAAGGGAGCAAAGAACAGCCCATCCTAGCACAAAAATGTTGCTATTTATCATCAAAATAATCTTTGTATTGATTTCTTCCACCCTGTGTCACTTTAAGCAAGAACTCAAGACTGTTTTCCCAGGATTGTGGCTGTAGGATATCCACCTTGAGGGCTTTGACATTCCAGTGACAAACCCTAATCCATTCTAGAGCTGTCAAGAAGCAAAGTGAACTTTAGCAAAGCAAACTGCAGCTTTGAGGAGGAAAGTAATGCCCAAGGAACACAAAGATAAGAGGAAAAACCTTTCTAACATAATTTCTTTGGGAATCAAAAGCATTCTTCACCCTGGAATTTTCCTCCNAAAAAAAAAAAAAAACCTCCAAGTTTCCAAAGCATTTCAAGCGATAAAACCCGAATTGGAGCCTGAAAATAAATCATAACAGTAATAAGCACACACTTGAGAGAAGGGGGAGAGAAAAAAAAAAAACAACAAACCAGATATAAACCTACACTGGAAAAATCTTACACTTGAGTGTGGCCAAAATGCCAGTTGGTACTTGTCACATTTGGGTGCTCCAGGCAACGCTATCACAATGGCTAACAGGGCCAGGCAGAGCTCCAAGACCAAAGTCCAAAGCCCAAGAGGACACACAGATGCTCCCAGAGCCTTGGAGAACAGTGATGGCATCCCAGGCTTTTTGCTGAGGCTTTCACACACGTTCAGCATCCTGAGCAGCAGCCAGTCAGAGCGGGGCTACGACCTTTGGGACGCCTGCTCGCCGCTAATCCTGCCTGAAGGAGGGCCCAGAAAACATTCAGATGGAAGGATCCGTGAGATTAAGATGTTTATCCGTGCTGTGTCCTGCACAGTGGGGATTTCAGCGTGTCCTGGGGAGCAGCAAGGGCCAAGAAGGAAAGAGGGGAAGGATAGCAACGCTAACAACTGCTCGCAGTGTTTGCTGGAAACCTGGCCCTGCAGAGAAAGGGATCAGGGCAGATTTTCCCCACATGGAAACACCTTGGGAGGCTGAGCTGACACAGCTGTTCACAAAAAGCGAGGAGAACAGTGTAGGGTGAAATGCTGAAGTTTTACAGGTGCCATGAACCCCTAATGGTCACCCCAGGCTATCAACAGCCCAAAGGTGACTCAGAACAAATGTTAAGGTCAGTTAACTCCTGCCCTGCACGCAGAGCTGAGCGTCTCCCAAACTGGAAGGGCATTTGGCACCAGAGTCCAACAGGGAAACCTCATGGAGACACTAAATCATGGAATATCCTGAGTGGGAAGGGTCCCACTGGAATCATCCAGTCCAACTCCAGCCCTGCACAGACACGCCAACAATCCCAGCCTGACCCTGGGAGTGATGTCCAAACACTCCTGGAGATCTGACAGCCTCCTGCACCCTCTGGGGGAAGAACCTTCCCCTAAAACCCACCCTAAATCCCTCAGCAGCTTCCTGCTGCTCTCCTGGGTCACTGGAGAGAGGAGATCAGTGCCTGCACCTCCAGTTCCCTACAGAGGAAGCTGTTCCCTGCTGTCCCTGGAGGATAATGCTGAGCTCCTCTGAGTTTGCAGCAAGGGAATGAAGGTCTCCAAAGCAACTTTGGCCACACCTTGAGTTTAGGTGATTCAATGGGAGGCAGGATGAAGACAGCAGCAAGAAAATAGAATTTCCCCATACACAGAGAGTGAGGAGACAAGGATTTATGGAAAAGTGAGCAGTAAAAACATTTCTATCCCACCTTCATCCTGGAATAATTATAATTTCTAGAGTGTCCATAGCAGTTTGCCCAACTCCATGTTTAGGAAGTTCACACCAGACAATTGGGGTCACAACTTTGTTCCAGCACAGAAAATCCACATTGAGCTACAACTGCAGCTCCCAAAGAGATTGTGGATTCCCCATCCCTGGCAGTGCCCAAGCCAGGCTTGGAGCACCCTGGGGCAGTGGGAGGCTCCCTGTCCATGGCAGGGGTTGGAATGAGATGGGCTTTGAGGTCCCTTCCAACCCAAACCATTCTGGAATTCTGCAGGGATGCCTTTGGATGCTGCATGCAGGAGATCCATGAAGGAACAGGACAAGTCAACCACTGCTTCTATAAAATTTCTGGGCCAGTACTTATTGTGGTTCGTTTAGGGTGATGGAAAGTGTGTCCTGGGCAAGGATGGACCCTGATAATTTTATATTCTTCCACATTTGGTCATAATAAGTGAGGGATGCAGCAGAGAGAAACCACTGGACATTCCCCAAAAAGATTTTACACAGCTTCCAAACCAAACAAAAAATCAAACAAGAAAAAACCACCCAATCAAAAACCCCCAACCCCCAAAACCCCCAACACCAGTCCCACACTAAAGGTCCCAAAGCTTGCAGGGCAGGTTTAATTTTAGAGCACACTCATCGGATTTGCTTACATAATTTTCTTGATTTGGAAAGCTTTTTATTTCCCTTAGTGAGAAAAGCTGTCCAAATTTATCACGTTAAGTAGGGGGCTGCTTGCCCAAAAGGATTTTAAAATACATTGGCTGCGATTTTCCTTTTAAAGTTTGCATATCACAATTAGGGCAATGTGGAATTAGAGCAGCTTTAAAGAGTGAGGTGGGAAAGAAACCATTAAAAAGGACAAATCCTTACCAAATTATCCTGGCACCTAAATGCAAAGGCCTTCATGTTGTCCAGAGGCTGCTGAAAGCAGGGCAGCAAGAGATCAAGGAGTGTTCCAGTGTGAACCCATTAAGCAGGATGTATATAAATCCCACAGCGGAGATTTGAGTGATTTTAAGAGTTTTCAGTGATTCTGAGAACATCATCTTTCTGTTTGGAACTGCTGGGGAAGATGTTGGCCTCATCTAACTGCACCAGAGCTTGGTCTGCAAAGAAATTTCCCCTTTGGATCTTCAAAGTGACAGGGACAAGACCTGGCAGCAGCTGTGATTCTACTCCAGATTTCATTCTGTCCACAGAATCACCCCTTGATCACAGCAAGAACTCAGGAAGTTCTCAGGTTTTTCAAACCTTCCCAGGTTTGTTCTTCCCAACATGAAACCACAAAAAGCTATCTAATCCATACACCAACATCTCACTCATCCATCACTCCCAATTTTGACTCTCAATTTATTTCATTTTTGTAGATAGGAGTTGAGGATCTGCTCAAACAGTGGAAAAGCTGCAGGGGTAGAAAGAAGGGGGCAACTTACACAGAAAATACAGAAAATCTCAGTAATCCATGAATGCCACAAGTCAACATCCCTCAGATTGAAAGTTTACAGCAGGAAACATTCAGTTTAGGTGTTGTCAGGTACCTCCTTACTGAAATCTAATTTTTAGGGCCACTCCAGCACATCCTTTACCCCATAATGGTCACAGCAACACACGACGGAAGAAGCAGCACCACAAATGAAATAATTTAATTTGGGTTTAAAATGGACCAGGCAGGTCTGGCATTGATGTTTCCAGCTCTGACTATTTACAAGAGCAGCTCTGGAGCTCTACAATCCCCCAGGAAGCCACAGGGGATGGAAAATCACACTGGGCTGCCCTTGGATGTGAGCAGTTCCCACCTCAAAGGCAGCTTGTTGGATTCCCTCTTTAGGTGATGATCCCAAACTCAAACTTTGTGAGCCTGACCTCCAAGAGGCTTCAAAAAGCAATCCTAGAACAGATAGAGAATCATGGAATTGTTTGGGCTGGAAAAGACCTAAAAGCTCATCCAGTTCCACCCCCTTCCACCACCCCAAGTCCCATCCAAGCCACTGAACACTTCCAGGGCTGGGGGTGCCCCCAGGAATCCCCAAGAGAGGAGAAGGTTTTGCAGGATGTATTAATATACCTCTTTACAGATCCTGAGGTGAAAAAGCAGCATCATTCCCAAATAAAAACGTGTCCTGAGCTGAGAGTTCTCAGCAGCACCTCGGTGTCTTCTCAGGAGTTTCTTAGTTGCATGCTTACACAAAATTGATGTGTTTTCTCTCAGTAGTCTTTGTTTTTGGTATTTCCCAGAGCAACTGTCCCCAAAAGTCTTAAAAGACACTAAAGATGAAGTTAATGGCCTCATGTCTTAAAGAAAACACCAGCACCTCACAGTGCTGAACTCTGCAGGCATTGCCACCTAACCCTAACCTCAACCTAGGGAGAAAGAGCTCTTGGGCCAGGTAATTAAAAACAACGCCATAACTAAAAATTTGAATTAAAAAAGTTATTCCTTTTCAAGGGTACTCCTTGAGTAAGAATAGAGATTTAGATTAGATGTTAGAAATTATTCCCTGTGAGGGTGGGGTGCCCCAGAGAAGCTGTGGCTGCCCCTGGATCCCTGGAAGTGTCCAAGGCCAGGCTGGGCTTGGATCACCCTGGGACAGTGGAAGGTGTCTCTGCCCATGGCAGCGGGTGGAACAAGATGAGCTTGAAGGTTCCTGCTAATCCAAATCAACCCAACTCATTCCATGACAAGAATAGAAAAAATCTCCCCAAATCTGGGACTGATTTCCATCACCACTCCAGAAAACTTCACCACAAGTTCAAAAATTCACAAATCCAGTACAGAACCTCAGCAGCCACACGGTCAGTGCTGGTGCCAAGCTCCCAGCCAAGCCTGAAGGCCACCAGGGGCTGAGGAGCAGCTTGGTGAAGTCCCTCAGCTGCAGTGGAGAGGGAAGGAGGAGTTCTTGGTGGCAAGAAAATGAGATTAAATCAGCTTAGGGTTCAGGCAGAGCTGTGAGTGAGACCCAGCCTTTGCAGGGCAGCACAGAGGGGCCTTTGAGGGATTTCTGAGCTGCAGCACAGAGAGGTCTCACAGCCCCAGCACAGCAGGGCAGCAGCAGCATCCATGTCCTGCCTGTGGGCAGTGTCTGTTCCCTTCTCCACAGCCTGTGGGGACTCTTCAGGAGAGCCATGAAAAACCCAACCTAAAGAAACTCAGGGTTTGTTCACCCCTCCTCCAAAAAAATACATCCTTACATGGCTGCCAGCTGCTGCTGTGGCCACCCAAACTGCTCCCCCAGTTGTGAAGTGATGCTGAACTAAGGAGAGGAGCTGAAATATCCTGAGCAGGAGGGGAGGCTGAAGTTACACAGGGCTATTAGTAAAATAAACCTTGCTCTGGCACGCTGCAGAAGCCTTACCCAGAGCAATGCTGGCACTCATTTCAGGCACTGGCTTTAACCCTTCCTTGGAAAGGAAAGGAAAGGTGGCAAAGCTGTGCCAAGCAGCCATTCCCTCCACAATCTGCTGGAAGCTGCTCCTCAGGGATTAAACCTGCACCCAAAGCAGGGGTCACACAGGTGTTAGGACAGAGAATGGGGTGTAGGGACAAGGACAAAGAGTAGAGAGCCCCATCTGCAGAGGGATCAGTGCTACCTCTCCTCCCCTCCAGAGTCAAAATATTTAGGATCAGCATGAAGAAAAAAAAAAAAATAGCCAAGATATTTTTCCCTTCAGGGATCTTCCCTGACACTGGCAGGATTCCCCTCTTCTCCTCCACACCCACATCATCCAACACCTCAAACGCAGAGGAAAAGCCCTGTCCCACCCAGCTCCCTCCAAGGCAAGAATTACCCAGGGCACCACATGGAATGAATGTTTTTCACAAAAACTTCAGGAAAACCGAGGCCAAAAAGTCTTTCACAACCACAGCTCACCCTCAACTGGAGGGAAACTCCTCAGCTAAAGGAGGAGTGTGCTATTGGTCAAGTATTCCCAGTCCATCCAGAGACTGCAGGACAGCAGGGAAAAGATGATGTGTGACTCATTGCCCTGCTTTTTAAGTGAAAAAACAAAGAGCTTGGTTTGAAGAGTTAAAGGAAAATATATAATAAAATAAATAAATAAAAGCAAGAGCCAGAAAAGAAAACTAAAGTTAAAAAATGAAGGAGAGTAAATGCCTCTAAAACACCAATTGTGCAGATGCAGGAGGTGTTCAGAGGAGCTGGCTCACACATGAGCTGAGGTGAAGCAGTTTCTGTGTGAGAGGCTGCCTATATTAGTCACCGGTAAGGGGACACTCCAGCAATGCTCCACTGGAATGAATGGAGCCCAGGAATGCAAAGTGGGGTGGTTAAACCACATCACTTTTGGAGTGCCTCCTCCAAACAAGGCTCTGAAGTGCCCTTAATTCAGTTCAGCCCGCTTTGCATTGAAATCAGCTCTGCTGAAGTGAATTAAGGATCTTTAATCCCCAAGGAGAGTGTTTCCACCAGGGCTAGTTAAGAGTAATTGAACTAATCCACTTTAAAAGTCAGTTCAGATTAGTTGTGCTAAGTGGCTGTGCAGATGAGGCCTGGGAGCACTGGGACTGTCTCTAGCATGCAATAATCCCATCAATCTGCCCTGGGGAGGACAGCTCGGGCTGGGAGGGATCCAAAACACTCCAATCAGAGCGCTAATGGAAATGTCTCCTTGTGCCTGACAGGTGCCATCTGGTTGCAACCAAAGGCATTTTTTCCACGTGGATTTTCTGGGCAGCCCATGTTTGCTGGGCATGGCCTAAGGGAAGTTGGGTTTTATGGGCAGCTCCCTGCTCCAAGAAGTGCTGGCAGCATCTCCCACCTGAGCCATGCTCAAGGCTCACATCCCCTCACTGAAATATCAAATACAGGTCTCCCTCCATCCCAAAGGGCTCAGGGGATGGATCTGGGGTCTGTGCAAGTGGGAAGCAGCCAACTCCACCCTGCACTGATGGCTGGGGGGGATTGGATTCCCCATTTAGTGCTACCACACCCACCCCACTCCTCTGCAAGCTCCCAGGCTGTTTCCCACTTCCCACTGGTTTTCATCCCAGCTTTTCCACTGGTTAGACCAAAAGCAGGTCAGCCCCACACAATTCCCACAGAAACTGGGATCAGAAAGCCAAGAAGGGCAATAAAACCAAAGGGCTACCAACCACCCCAAACCACATCCTGCCTCGATTTTCACTCCAGGTCCTCCCCCAAGCCCCAGCAGCAGCCCAGGGCAGGCTCAGCTCAGGTTTTGCCTTTCTAGGAAACCACGGAGCCCCTGTTTCATGCAAGCCACTTCTTCCCCAGCTAAGAATAATCCCCCCAGCTGCTGTTTGATGTCCCCATCGCCATGGAGGCAGTGTTTTTGATCGGGGAGCTCCCCAGGCAGAGGCAGCGAGGCTGCGTGTGTTCGCTGCCCTTAATGTTTCCTGTGCGGTTCAGGCTGTTTTACCTACAGGTATGTTTATTCCACTACTTTAGCAAACCAGCAGACTTTTTAATGGAACTGTTGATATTTTTCCTGGCTGCTGCTCCTCCTGGAGAGGCGAGGCAGCGTACAAACGGAGTTCACTGCTGCTCTGCTCCTCCTGGGACCGCGGGGAATTGAAGGTTTCCATTGCACTGGTCAGGTTTCTTCCTTCTCCCAGCCTTCAAGTTTTAGACACACACAAACAGAGGAGCTCAGGCAGCTGACAGGAGCAAGAGCAACGTGTGGTTGCTGCTTGAAGCAAGAGCAGCAGCTGCCCTGGAAATCCAGCCACGCATCTCCCGGCCAGGCTCTGGAAAAGGAGAGCAGGTGCAACAGTGCACCCCGAAAATGAAGCCAGCACCACTCGGCTTGTTTTGCAGCCAGACCTCGTGGGCTGAAGCTTGGTGTGTCCTGCTGTTAAACACTTCAGACCTCGCCAGGTCAGCAGGAAGATTCCTTTAAATTTGTCTTTGGATCCCCTTTATTGCTGCCACAAGAGGAAAAACTCCAACCCAGCGGGCTCAGCTTTGTCAGGCACACATTGAGGGCATTTTCAAATACAATCCATAGTCCAGCAGCCTTTGGGGACTCTGAGGAGAACCAAAGGATGTGCACCAAATCCCTGACTCAGCTCACTGTGAGAACAGTCCTGTGCCACAGCTGAAGCACACAAAGCCACGCAGATCCCGAGCAACCTCTGCTCCCTTTGCCCACAACGGGCTAAAACAACACATCCAGACAGGGCAGACACCAGCTCCAGAACCATTTCCATCCAAAGGAGCCTCCAGAGAGCTCTGGGAGCAGAGCAGACAGCCCCACACAGGAGCAGCTGTTTGGACAAAGCCACTGAGCTGCCCCTGGTGTGTCCAGCTCAGCTCAGCATCCCTGGAGCAGCTCCGCTCAGCCCTGGCTCTCTGCAGGCTCTGGGAGCAGAGGAGCCACCCCCATGTCTGTGAGGGGGAATATCCAGCAAAAACACACCCAGAGCCACGCTGTGACAGGGTCACCCAGCCCCTGCAGCCCCAAACTGAGGCGGTTTTGTCCCAGTGAGTCAGGCCAGGCTGGCAGCTGAGCTCTCAGATTTTCCATGAGCCTGGAGCAGGATGCAGCACTGAGGGAGGATGCCCTTCTCCTCCCCTGGTACCTCCCACCCTGCTGTGTCTGGGACAGCCCTGCTGAGCCCAGTCCATGCACTGGGAACACAAAACCCCCACAGGCACTGCAGGTACTTTTAAGGCATCTCCACAGTGTCAGATTTGTTTCTTCATGGTTGGTGACCCCTCTGCAAGCTGAGGAATCCAGCAGGTGCAGGATTGTGGTCCCAACTCCCCTGCAAGCACCATCCCTTTAGCCCAATGCTTTTCCTGCACCTTGCACAGAGGCAGGGCTCAGCCTGCAAACACATTTTCCTCAGCTCCACAAACCAGTGTGGACATTACAGCTCGTAACACTGACCACAGGGACTGCTCAAAGCCTTCCTCAGTCCAGCTCACACCCTCCCAAGGGCAGCTCTGCAGCTCCAGTCCTCTCTCCAAACTCATGCTAAGCCTCTGGATTTCCAGAGTCAACATGGGACAAGCCAGAAGATAGAAATAGTCCCCAGGGATGCAACACAGCTGTGCTAATGAGCCAGAGGAAATGTTGGATCTTTGGTCAGACCCTGTAATTCAGCTCAAGTGGCTGCTTCACCTCTGGCCTGTCAGATCAACTTGTTAACCACAGACTGGGAAAGAGCTCCCTGCTTGCTCCCAGCAGGAGATTTCTGTTTGGCAGGGGCTGAAAACGCCCCTACCCCCCTCACCTTGGAGTGCAGAGAGGCCCAGAGATGCAGAGAGAGAGAGCTGAGCTCTAAGTTTGCCAGGTATTTCAAGATCTCACCTTACACTGGGAGAGGATTAGGGCTAGAAAAGAATTTTGTCAAGATTAAGCCAAACAAGCCAGTTCTTTTAAATCAAGTATCAGTTCTGGTGAACTGTCCCCAGAGGGGTTTGGGCTGCAGGATTGGGTTTCTTGTCAGAGGAGATGGGCAGCACTGGAGAGCAGCTGAACTCCGTGTTCCTGAGCTGGGAAAGGTCCCCTGGAGTCATGGATTGCCCTGGGAGAGGCTCTGCAGCCAACACCAGTGGATCCAGTCCAAGGGGGATGCTCATCCCAAGTGCAATCACTGAGCTGGCACCCAGGTTCCCAATCCAGGATGGGCTGAGGCTCAAGCAGGATGTAAAGGAGCTGAGAAACACCAAAAACAAGCAGATTTTCTGAGTTAAACTGGAGTGGAAACACATTTTCCTTGATTATCTGAGAAATTTTCAAAGCCTTGTCTGACGAGCCCTCACCCACTCTGTCCCTCTGCCTTAGGAGAGGCTCTGAGCCAGGGGACACACAAGAGACTCACAGGAACCACGAGACACTGAACCTAAAGCAAAATTTAGGGAAAGCAAAATCATTCCCCCTGCAGGAACATAGCAGAGCTCCTGCAAACAAGACAGAGTTTTCCTGCAGGCAGAGAGGAGCTCCAGTGCCAAGGCCCAGCACGGCAAATCCACCCCAAAAGTCTCACCCTGAGAGCTGCTGGGATCTCCATGGATCCCAAGGATGTCATGGTATGGTCGCCAGGGCAAAATTAAGCCAGCCCAGCTTCAGTCACAGGCAAAGAGAACCACCCAACAACAGAAAATTCAACTTCACACCTTGGATACTTTGGAAAGGGAGGTGTTTGACAGTGATCCTAAAACAGAGCAGGAAAACCCCACAGGTTCCTCTGGAAAGAACTACCTTCACCTAAAATATTCAGCTGCAATCTCTAAAAATTGCAGTTACAACCCCAGGGCTGCCTGGCTTTGTTTTGTTGCAATACCAAGCATCAGCTCACAAGTCCTTAAAAAAATAAAAATCATTAATCTGCAGGGAAGAGATGACAAAGAGGATGTTAAAATAGTGAAAAAACAATGCCCCCAACTCAGCAGGGGTTGAGAACAGGGGTTGAGAACAGGGGTTCCCACTGAGCCCTGCACTGGGAATTAGCTGTAGGAGAACCATGAGGAGCAGCAATGAGAGAACCATGATGCCTCTGTGCTGTTCCTTTTAGGATCAGCTGAGGGAAGGGTACAAAAATGCCAGCACATCATGAGAAGAACCTGCCACAGGGATCTTCCACTGTCCCAGGATGCTCCAACCCCATCCAGCCTGGCCTTGGATACTTCCAGGGATCCAGGGGCAGCCACAGCTTCTCTGGGCACCTGTGCCAGAGCCTTACCACCCTCCCAGACAGGAATTCCTTTTGCTCCAATTGGGAAATTCCTCCATCCAGTGCATGGCAAATGCAGAAATCAGAGCAAGTTTTGCCCCAAACTCCATGGCCATGTGGCTGCCCAATTAATGCTATTTTAATCAGCTAGGCTGAATGAATCTGCTCATGAAATTCCTGCCAAGTCCCATCCAGCCTGTTGGGAATGAACAGGAATTGGGTGTTCCATGCTGTATCCACAACTCAGCATTGCTGTCACACACTGTTGAGTTTGCATGTTCTGTGGTGGATGGAGAGAAAAATGGTTTTCCTCTGTGTTCTTCCCAAAAAAAGTTTAGTTGTTTTTTCTAACCTGTCATTTCCCCTTCGCTCAAAATCCTTCAACTGAATTAAGAAAATGCTCCCCACACCTTAGAGAATGGTTTGTAATAACAGACTGGCAGGCTGCAGAGCACAATGAGGAGCTGCTTGATCCATGTGAAACAAGAGTTCCTGCTAAGAGCTGAGGGGGGAAGGAAAAAAGAAAAATCAGCGTAGATTTTTCTATCAGCTCCAGCAAATCCTGTAACTGCTGTGTTTATCCATGGAGTGAAAAATACTCCCTGTTCCACTTAGGGAAGTGCAAACACACATTACAATAAAATGTAAAGCTTGCTGAGCTGATAAACTTCATAAGTGTGTTTTATGACAGTATCTGGAGAGATAAGGCTCATTAGCATTTACAGCCACCATCTGAAGAAACCTTAAAAAGCACAGTTACAAACAGGAGAAGAGGGAAAAAAATTGCATCTTGACGTCAAAAAAAAGCTTCTAAAGGGTTAACCCTTTCCATAATAATAATCCTAATAATTTCTCAGTCCTCTCAACTTGACCTGAGCTCTGGAAAAAGTCAGGAAAACAGACTCACATGTTAGTCCAGAACCTGCAGCCACATTCTGCTGGAGGAGCAGTGGCTCCCCAAGACCATTTAAGAGTGCAAACAACAAATCCTGTGCTCGAGGGCTCCTCGGGTTGTGTGAACACACTGCAAGCCACGAGGGAGATGTTTTGGCTGCAGAGAGAAGGAGCTGCTTTGGTGTGGAGGGCAGCCAGAGGCTCAGCAGGTTTCAGGTTGGAAAGCCACATCCAGGAGAGTTCTTGGATTGCTCCAACACACCCCTGGAAGTTGGGAACTTGGGAAGTTTGTGTCTAGTAGGAGGTTTCAGCAGGAGCTCAGCACCATCCCATCCCACAAAGGACTCTCAAGAGGCAGCTGGAACCACAGGGTCAGAAATAGAGCAGATCAAGACACTTTGAATGCATTCAATCTGCTCCTCAAACATCAGGGGAAGAGCTGACACCTTTCTCTTCTACAGAACCACAGAATCCAGGGCCTGAAGGGGCCACATTATTCCATTATTCCATGTAACTGGAGCACAGAGGATCATGGAGCTTCTGGCACCAAAGTCCCCCACCCCAGGTGGTCTCCCCAGTAGGGATATTCCAATTTAACATCTTCAAAATCCCCTTCTGACCTAACTCCCTCTTAGAGGGCATCAAGGCACAGAGATGAAACAGGAGACAGGGAAAGCAAAGCCAATCCTCAGCTCTCCTGAGGCAAGATTCCCATGTCCCACCACACCTGTGCAGCTCTGGACCACAAATGTCCCATTCACTGGTCCAGCACCTCCTCTGGCTGCCCAGCCACCCTCACAACAGCTTAAGCTCAGTAGTTTCTTCTGACTCAAATTTTCCACTAAAAAAAAAAAAAAAATCTTACCAAATATTTCAATATCAACGTTCATTAGAAATAACACTGTCACCATGTCCTTAAATGAAGAGAATGGAATGGAGCATCCCTGGGCCAGGAATATCTACCAGAGAGTTGGGGAGAACGTTTTTACACAAGTAGATAGCAAAACGACAAGTGGGAATGTTTTAAAGTGAAAGAGAACAGGTTTAAATGAGCTATTAGGAGGAAATCCCTCCCTGTGAGGGTGGGGAGGGACTGGCACATGGTGCCCAGAGAAGCCGTGGCTGCCTCTGGATCCCTGGAAGTGTCCAAGGCCAGGGCTTGGAGCAGCCTGGGACAGTGGAATGTGTCCCTGCCCATGACAGGGGGTGGAACTTGAAAAATCTTTTCTAACCCAAATCATTCCCTGATTGTCCAAG
Organism: Turdus rufiventris; assembly: GCA_013186435.1. NCBI lineage: Eukaryota > Metazoa > Chordata > Aves > Passeriformes > Turdidae > Turdus > Turdus rufiventris. Next base: position 2,311,593 of record PYHW01009766.1, on the reverse strand, counting down.
AGGCAGCTACACCAAGTCTGCCAGCACAATGAATTAATCCAACAGAAAAATGAAGAAAGCAGCAAAGACTGACAAAAACTTGCTGTGGTCTGAAAGATTCAGACTAAGCAGCATCACAGAGTGATCGTCCAGACTTTCCACTTAACTTGGTCTCCCTTCCCTATCCCACAGCCTAATTCAATTACCTGCCACCAAATAAGCCTTAAGGCGATTCTCATTACCCCGATAAAGCACAAGGCCTTTAATTATTAAACACTCTGGGGCTTTTTGTGTTGGGGTTGTGGGGCTGGACTCCCTTTTATTGTTGTCAGCAGCTTCCAGAAATGAAGTTAATCATTGACCAGGCCTTTCAGCAGGAGACCAGAGTCCTGTGGATTCCTGGTCTCTGGTTCTGCATCACCAGTCAGGCTAAAGGAAGTCACCAGCCTCCTGCTTTGCCAGGTACCCACTCAATATTCTCCTGACAACCCATCTTCCCCCTCCAAGGTGTCACTTACAGCACTGGAAAAAAAAAAAAATGCAACATTTGGACATAGAGGCTGCAACAGTGCTCATTGTTAACCTGAGTTCAGAGAGGAACAGCCCCAGGTGAGGGAAAATGAGGCATGAGGCTCCAAAACGTCAAGTAACATGGTCAATCCACTACTTCAGCCAAAACAATATTAATTCCTGTCTGAGTTACTGCTGCTCCATCCTCTGCAGGCAGGAGAAGCTTCCAGGCACTCCCCAGCCTGACTTGGGACAAATCCCGCTCCTCAGGGATGAAGATGCGGGTCTGGCACAGTTATTTCTCCAGATGTCCACAGCTTTGTCACCACCCTTGTGGCACCGCATCAAATCCAGTGCCACTTCCAGCACCAACAAAGCAAATGCTGCTTCTGGGCATGGGGTTCCCTTTCCAAAGAAATGGAGGTTAAACACTGCTTTGAGTTGACCCAGAGAGGCCAACTTCGGGAGTGAAGCCAGGCAGGACTCGCAGTATTGACAATTCATCCAGCTGCAAAATAACTAGAGAGGAGGGGGGAAAAAAAAAAGCCCCACACACAAACCAGGCACGGGTTTTCCAAGGAAAACCCCAAACCCAGCACCTTAAACCCTGCAGAGCCATGTGGGAAAGGCAGAACAGGCAGCAGAACTGCTTGGGGCGGGATGGCCAAGCCGTCCTCTCCAGCTGTGTTTGCCTGCCTGCCACATTCCTGCCTCGCCAGCCGAGGCCAGGTTTTGTTTTTTCGGGTTGTGCTGGGAAGCAGCTGCTCCATCTCACACACGCCAGGGCCCGGCGGGTGTGCCCGGGAAGCCACTGCAGCCT
>PYHW01009766.1:2275939-2288889 GCA_013186435.1 Turdus rufiventris | reverse complement strand
TGCATTTGCATCTTTCCTTCCCCACAGACCTGATCACTAATTCCCACTTTATCTCCATGTTACTCCTGCTCTCCTTCATCTTTTGGCTTTTTTAAATCCCTTTCTGAGGCTGACAGCAGGAAAATGTTCTGCTGTGTGCCCTGGAGCTGCTGGGCACCCAGGTTTCTTTTAAAAAGCCACATCACACCACTGGGCCATGGGCAGGAGCCACAGATTGGCTTGGGAACATTTTCCCAAACTTTTTGTGGTTGCCTGAACCTTGTGCACACCTGAAGCAAGGGACAGAGTATGTTTGTCCGTAGATGTGTATCAACACATCTTTTTTGGATGGGATCTCTTATTTTCCAGAGTATTTTTAGGTAAAATATGATTTCCCAGGAGCCAGTTTGGGGCAGCTATCCCATTTGGAGTGGGGACACCGTGGATGGGCTTTGTCCACTCTCCAGCTTGATTTATTTGGTGCCACAGCATCCTGGCTCAGACCTTGGGTTTCTGGGCAAGCACAGGCAGTGTTGTGACCAGCCTGGCACAGCTGAGCTCCAAATGCAGCGAGATATTCCAAAATGGGTGCAGGTTTGGTGCCCTGTCCGATGGACAGGGCTCCCTCCAGGTTCCTCCTGCATCCCAATCTCCATCACCCACCTGCCCTCCCCTCCTGTCCCCTGTGCAAGGGCATTTTGGCCCCTGGGAGTGTGTGTGGGCACGCAGAGCTCTGCTGGGCTGTAAATCATTGCCAGCACTCACACAGGGCAGGCCACAGGTCAGGGGCTGAGCACTGGAGCATCCCCTGCCACCAGACCCTGGTTTCCAGCACTCAGCCCTGCTGAGCTGGGTCCTCACCCAGTTTTGGGGGGCACAGGGCGTTTTCAGGGGGCAGGAGGTGCAGCTTGGACACGCTGGGATGGCAGGAAAGAAGTGATGGAAAGGACTCAAACAGGCTGCAGAGAGGCTCCTTGGCCCCTGAATGGTGTGGGTGACAATGGGCAAGGCACAGGACACCCAGAGCAGACCCTCTGGGTCATCCTCTGGGACACTTTGTGCTCCTCACAGGTTGTTGGTGTAAGCCTGAGCAGGCAGGCAGCAGTGAGGGTGGAAAACACAAAAATAAAAATCATCCCCTTGCACCAGCCCCTCTAAATCCACTTCTGAACCTCCCTGTCAGCCCAGGTCCTCTCTTTGCCCCATTCCCACATCCCTCCTGCATCCCAGATGTCTCACATCCCCCTCCCCAGAGCCAGGCACCTCCTGGGATCCAGCTCCAGCTTCTTCCAGAAGGTGCCCATCTCCTCTCCCTGTGCCAGGGCTCAGGGCAGGGCTGCCGCTGCACAAGGCAGGTTTAGGGTTGGTTTTAGGGAAAGGTGCTGGGCACAGCCCCACAGAGCTCCAGGAGGGACTGGGCAGCGCTGCCAGGGATGCTCAGGGTGGGGTTTGGGGTGTCCGTACAGGACCAGGAGCTGCAGCAATGATCCATAATTCTGCAATTACCCCTGATTGCAGTCCCAGCCCATCCTCCTTAGGCCAGGGCTAGGCAGGGTCTCCGAGCACCACAGGGGTGGCAGGAGGGGCTGCCCTGGGTGTCCCCAGCTCTGTGTGGTCCCAGCTGGAGGAAAGGTGCTGGTGTTCCCTGTGCTCCTCCACAGGGGCAAATTCCAAAGCCAAGAAGGCGTGTTCAGCTCCCAGCAGCGTGTTCCTGCTGGCCTGGGCTGCTGGGCAGATAAAATAAAATTAAAAAAAAAATCCCATCTCATTTAAGCACTGACTTTAAATCCTCCAAAGTATGTGCAAGGCTTGTTGGCACTTCCAGCACGGGCTGGACCTCGTCCATCCTTCCTTCAGGTCCTGTCCTGAAGCAAAGCCACGCTGGGAGCTGAAGCAGCTCCTGCAAGTTGCAGCAAAGCCTGGGACTGGCAGGGCAGCCTGGAAAAGGCTGGGATTAATCTCCAGCAGCAGCTTTTGTGCTGAGTGAAGATTTAGGTGCTGAAGGTCCTTCCTGCTGGAAGTCAGTGCTTGTAGTCTTGGCCTGAAGCAAGAGGAGGAGCCTAAAATTTGGGAAGAGGGTTTTGGGGGAAGGTGAAGGAGGTGGGGACTGCTGGGAGAGAAGAACTGGGGTAACACAGCCTCCTCTCTGAGCAAAGGTGGGGCATTTTCTCCCCAGTGGGAGGAAAAAATAAAATAATAAATTGTTAAAAAAAATATATAAATATATTATATTTTCTATAATATATTTAATATATATTATAATTTATATTATTATAGTATAATGACATTATATAATATTATATTTAATATATAATATATTATAATATATTATATTATGTATATTATATCTATATAATATAATATAATATAATATAATATAATATAATATAATATAATATAATATATCTATAATATGCACAATATACAATATATAAGATACTATAAATTATATATAATTTATAATATATATTATATAATATATAATGTATAATATGATTATTATATTATTATACATATATATAATATATATTATATATATTATATATTATATATTATAGATTATAGATTATAGATTATACATTATACATTATAGATTATTTATTGTATTTTATATATTATATATTATGTATTATAGATTATAGATTATAGATTATAGATTATAGATTACAGATTATAGATTATAGATTATATTCTATATTCTATATTCTATATTATATATTATTTATTGTATCTTATATATTGTATATTGTATTATGTATGATATATTAGATATTATATTTTATGTATTATACATTAGATACTATATATTATATAATAGATACTATATAAGATATATATTATATCCCTAATATGTATTAAAATATAATACAAAATTAAATAAGAAACAAATTAAAACTATCTAAAATGAATAAAAATCCCAGTGTGACTTTTGGGGCTGTCCTGTGCAGGAGCAGGACTGGGGCTGGATGATCCCTCCTGGCTCAGGACATTCTGTCACCGCAGGTGTGACTGCAGCAGCTCTGTAAAATCCCAGAGCAGCACCCACCTGTGCTGCTGGGCTATGGCTGGGTGACTCAGCCTTGTCCTGAGCTAAAACTGCGCCTTGCTGAGCTTTCCTTTGATTTTTAGGCTTTTCCACTTGGCTTTGGGGCCTTTCTTTCCTTCCCCAGCTCAGGGGGGAGAGCTCAGTTCAATCCCCCCAGGATGGAACCTGAGGCCAAAGCAAGCCCCAGCACTGCTCTCAGCCATTTGGYAAATAAAAATMTTTAAGGATTATTAATCAGCAGGAAAAGTCTTGCTATAAAAAAGCTGAATGCCTTYATTTTGTTTTTTGGTTTTTTATTTTTTTGGGTTTTTTTTTTACAAKTTGARRTCTTAACACAYCARRGATGAAAATGRAATAAAAGARARGCTCWYATTTGCCTCTGCAACAAGAGTTTCTCMATTYTCTCTGCTTTKCCARATGTGTGGGGTAGGGGGGATTATTTTTTTTTTTCCTGCYTTTCYKATGGATTCTTTGCTGTTCCCTCATCMCCAGTCTGGGAATCCTGTGATTGCCTGGAGCACATCCTCAAAGTGCCCTGGCTCACTGAATTATTAAAAACTGCATTTTCCCAAGGCAGAGAGGAATCCTGCATCCCTACCAGTGTTAAGTTCAGGAGCACAGATGATGCTCCAGGTGGGTGTGGAAAAGGAAAAATCTGTGCACTTCTCCCACTGGAGGAACCAAATCTGCCCTCGGGGAGGTTTTTTAGCTTTTATGGGCAGGTTTTATCACAGGGAAGAAGTGGAGGAACAGGATTTGTTGGAGGCTTGCTCCTGCCTGCCTGCTGGGCTTTTCCAGCACCTTTTCCACCCCACAGCTTTTCCTCAGCTCATCCCAGGGAAATTTCATCCCAGAGGCTCTGGAGCCACCTTGCTGTGGCCACTGGAGAGGGATCCCAGGGGGAGGTGTGCAAATGGCCCCATCTGTTGGTCACAAACCTGACCCCGCGCTCCAAATCTCCTAAAAATCACAATTCTTCATCTCTTTCAGAATAAAAAATCCTCTATCTCCCACTTCTGCCATGATTTCTGTGGGAGCTGGAATGGGAAGGTGAATATCTCCAGTGTAGAGATAACCAGCAATTAATTAAAATAATCCTTGCCAAGTTGAATAAATTTATTTATTTATTCATTTATTGTAGGTGCTTTTTCTCATAAGGAAACAAGGCTTTGAGTAGAGGGACTGAAACACTGCAGGAAGATTAAATAAAAATAAAAGTAAATTTTTTAAAAAGTGGCTTTTCTGTACATTTACAAGTGAGGAATCCACCCTGCCTGCTCTGCACTCCTGGTGTAGGAAGAGCTGTGAATTTCAGGATATTCCAAAACCTGACCCCAAGCGCAGGGAGCTGCAAATCACCTAAAAAAAAAATCACAATTCTTTATCTATTTCAGTATAAAAACCCTCTATTTTCTACTTCTGCCCTGATTTCTGTGGGAGCTGGAATGGGTGGGTGAACATCTCCAATGTAGAGATAACCAGCAATTAAATAATCCTTGCCAAGCTGAATACATTTATTTATTTATTTATTTATTGTAGGTGCTTTTTCTCATAAGGAAACAAGGCTTTGAGTTGAGGGAGTGAAATGCTACAGGAAGATTTAAAAAAAAAATTAAAAAAATTTTAAATCAGTAGATTTTTCTGTACATTTACAAGTGAGGAATCCACTCTGCCTGCTCTGCACTGCTGGTGCAGGACGAGCTTTGAATTCCAGGATATTCCAGGTGTGGATAAAACTGTCCTGGTGCTCCTGAAAAACCCAAAACCCGAATCGTGGGCTGGATTGGGATGCAGCTGCTGCAGAGGCAGCTCCATGGAGAGCCAGTGCCACCTTCTGGCAAAGGGACCTTCCCCAGCACAGCCCCAGCCTGGACACAGATTTTGGGGTTTTTTGGGCTTCTCAGAGGATGATGGAGCCCAGGAACATCAATCCCTCCAACTCCCACCATGAATGGAACCCTAATTCCAGTCCCATTCTCCTAATCCACCGAGGGTGAGGCTGAAATTTGGGATTTGGGGCCATCCTGAGGTAACTCACAGGAGGATAAGGACGAAGCCCTGCAATCACCCTCCTTTGAGCAGTGGGCTCCTCCCAGATGGCAATCTTTAATTTAATCACTTTAATCACTTAATTTAATCAATGGATTCATGCTCTGATAACTGGAGCTGCTGCAGCTGTGTGGTTCAGCTCTGGCTTGAGCTGAGGACCAGAGCAGCTGAACCAGATAAAGATGGGTAATTCTTGTCCTCCAGATCCCCCTCTCCTTGGCCAGGATAGCTTTTCCTGGTAATATCAGGAAGCTACTCAAGGCTGATTTTTTTTTTTCCCCCTGAACTCAGTCCTGGTGTGGCCACACCTTAAATCCCAGGGTTAGTTTTGAGCCCATCATGACCAGAAGGAYATTGAGGGGCTGGAGAGTGTCCRGGGAAGGGAACAGAGCTGAGAAGGGGCTGGGAAATGGGAAAAGGGTTTGGAGAATGCCTGAATAGCTGGGGAAGGGGCTGGAGAATTCCTGAGGGAGCTGAGAAAAGGGTTTGGAGAATTCCTGAATAGCTAAGAAGGGGCTGGAGAATTCCTGAGGGAGCTGGGAAAGGGTTTGGAGAATTCCTGAGTGGGCTGGGAAGGGGCTCAGCCTGGAGAAAAGGGGGATCAGGGGGATTTGTGGCTCTGCACAACTCCCTGCCAGGAGGGGACAGCCAGGTTTGGGATCTGCTCCAGGGGACAGGGACAGGAGCTTCAAGCTGTTCCAGGGGAAGTTTGGATTTGGTGTCAGGGAAAATCCTTCCCTGCAAGGCTGGTCAGGCTTTGGAAAAGGCTGCCCAAGGCTGTGGTGGAGTTTGGTGAACTTCACCAAAGAATCGCTAGAATTTTTAGGGTTGTAGAAACTTTTTAAGTCCCTAAATTCCAAGCAGCATCCCAGCACCACTGTGTTCACTTCTAATCCAAACTGCTAATTTCTTCTAAAAATAAAAATATTTTGGAAAAATTGCATTATTTCTGACCAAGCTTGCCAAGCCCACCTGAAAACATCTGTCAGCCTCTCCATTTTTATTCACTAAAATCTGTACCTCCCACTTAAGGTCCACCACCACCCCTGGAAGTGTTCAAAAGCTTCGTGGGGAGCTCCAAATTTGAGTGATGGAGTTAAAATCACGGGTGTGTAGTTAAATGGAAGTGTGTGATTTCACATGGTGAAGGGTTTGGAATTTGAGGTTTTATAATATAGTGATAGGTGTGGGACAGGATGGAGGATTTTGGGTTAGGGGTGAACACAGTGGTGCCGGGTTTCTGCTTGAATTTTAGGGTCTTAGAAAGCTTCTCCAACCCTAAAAATTCTAGGGGCACTTTGGTGAGGTTCACACTCCCTTCCCACCTGCCCAAGAAATGTCAAACCAATGGACAATGAAATGACTCCACGCACTCTGAAGTTCTTCAGCTGGGGCCAGGTGCTCTTCTCCTTTCTCCCAGCCCTCAGCACTGCCCTGAGGAAGGCAGAAAAGGGATTTTTGGGAGCTGTTCCGTGGTCACTAGATGGCAGTGGCTCTTTAGGTTTGGCAGCTCTGGCAGGTGAGGAGCAGCCAGGGCTGATTGTCTGTGCTCAGTGGTGTCTCTGGAACCTGAACCGACACCTGTGCTGTTTTAGAGCCTCTGTGCCCCAGCCCCAGCACCGGAGAAAGAGTCAGGAGACTCTTCTGTTGTTTTCAGAGGGTGGCATTATCTTTTTATACTATGAACTGCATAAACATTATTTACAATTATCTCCCAATACCTATCACTGATATTGATTGTAAACCAATCTAAAAGTGCCAACATCACCCAAAAGATGGATGCAGGAAGAAGGAGAAAGAAGGACAGAACATGCCCAAATTGCTCCATCCTGACCCCAGACCCTCATTATAAACAATCTTAAAATTCTACTTTTTCACCTTATAATAATCTAACTTACTCTCTACTTATTTTTTGTGAGTTATAATTCTTCATGTAAGGGTGGTAATTTTTCCCAAGGAGAGAAATCCAAGGCACAGGGGTTCTGGGCTCTGTGCCAAGGCTCCTGAGCCCCTGCCAGGGTCTGGAACCATCCAGGGAATCCAGAGGGATGTCCTGGGTTCCCACAAAGGACAAGTTGGCAGTTCAGGAAACACTCCCTGAAAGGTTTCACTGCTGCTCCTGACCCTACATGGGAGATGTTCCTGAACTTCAGTGTTCCACACATTGTTCATCAGTGCAACTCACTGCAAGAGGGAAAAAAATTAAATTATTTCAATTAATAAACTGATTTACACATCTATCTGCCTTGTAAAAACCACAGGAGATGTAATGCAGTGATGGGATAAGAGGGGTTGGCTTTAAGCTGGAAAAAATAGATGGGATATTGGGGAGGAATTCTTTCCTGGGTGGAATTCCCAGAGAAGCTGTGGCTGCCCCTGGATCCCTGGAAGTGTCCCAGACCAGGTTGGACAGGGCTTGGAGCAGCCTGGGATGGTGGAAGATAATCCTGCCCATTCTGGGATTCTACAATAACAACAAACAGCAAAATAAAAAATTAACCTTGTGATGAAGTGAGGAAAATTCTCATTCCAGGACAGAAAGGAACCCATTGCTGCTGTGTGTGAGAGGTCTCCCATGAGGTCACCCCCAAGGAGAAACTTTAATTTGGGACAGCAGTTAAGGGAGGTTTTTGAGCTTTCTATGCCTGGAGAACACTGCTTGTGACCTGAGGCCTTGGAGAAACCTCCAAATTTGGGTGATGGAGTTAAAATCACAGGTGTGGAGTTAAATAGAAGTGTGTGATTTCACATGGTGAAGGGTTTTAAATCTGAGGTGTTTATAATACAGTGATAGGTGTGGGACAGGATGGAGGATTTGGGGTGGTGTCTCTTTGGGTGTTCATTTTCCTTCTCCATGGTTTCAGGCATTGGTGTCTGGTTGGTCACTCAGTGTCACACTGAGGGTCATGGGAATCTGGTTATTGGGTTAAAAGTATCAGTAATACAGGTATTAATTCTCTATTGGGCTGTTTGGCTTTAAGAGACCTTGGAGCAGCTGGATCTCTCTCCATTTTGCTCACTTCTAGCAGGTAGCTGGGAATGTTGCTGAACTTTCTGTACTTTAGATAAATTTTAATAAACAACCAAACCTGAACACGAGAAAATCCATTTTCTTCGCGTGTTTTTTAATCCTGGCTCTGAGTGAAGGCAGAAGAGACTGAGACAAAGCACAGATCAAGTGCTGCAAACTCCTCCCTGTTACCCTGCACCAATGGGATTTCTCTGGGGTCTCCAGTGGGAATCCCAGGGAGGATTTTGTGCACTGGAGCATCCTGAGGGATGGGGACAGCCACAGAAGCCCTGCAAAAGGAAAAACCATTTAAAAATCCCCTTTTCCCACAGGTAGGGATCATTCCCCCCATTCTCCGCGTTCTTCTTGAAAAACCTGAGACAAAGTTTTAAAAGTCATCAGACTCCAAATGGTAGATGGAAAAAAAACTCCAGTAGAGCAAGGCAGGCACAGTGGTTGGGACTCCAATAACAATGAGTAAATTTTTTTTTCTCCAAAATTATATTTTAATATATTAATACATTATTATATTAATGTGATTTTTCAATTGTTGCATTTTCCCACCTAAATCTCGCCAAGCAGAAAAATTCTTTAAAAAAAATTAAAAAGAAAGGGTTGGCTGCTTTGGTTTTTTTGATTTCCTGGTTGTTGACTTTTGTGCTGGCTAGAGGAATTTTATTGGACTTTTTTGGGGATGATCTGATCCACAAGAATTTAACAGAAGCTGAGACTGGACCTGTCTGGGGGGTGCACACCAGAGGAGCACAGGACAGCAGGTGCTCACCTGGGAGGTGGAATTTAATTATTTTAAACTTCAAAAATAATGAAATATAATTTTATAAATTATATACATTTATAAAAATATAATAATAGATTTATTATTTATTATTACTATAGTCTATTATTAATATAGTCTGTATAGGTAGGCAATGAATATTCATGTATGAATGTGGGGAGAAGAGAAATATCTTTATTTGCAGGCGCACCTCTATTTAATCTGTGATTTTGCTACTTGTGTCATCACTTTGGGGTCTCAGAGGTCACAGGGATGAAATCCCTGAATATCCTGGACCAAATCCCTGAACATCCTGGACCAAATCCCTGAACATCCTCAAGGATGGAAGGTCCAACCCAGAGACTCCAAGCCACACTGGAGGCCCTGTTAAACTCCTCCAAGTGAGAATTTGGGATTATTTGATTTATCAAAGCATAAAACTGCTCCTTCACCGCTTCTGGGGTTTGTCCTTTTATTGTTAGAAGCCCTTCTTGTGGCAGTGAGCGCCTGGTTTAATCATCAGCCATCACTGGCTGCTGTGACTGCTTTTAATTTTTTATTTTCTCTGCTCCCAGCTGCACTGGGCTGCTGATGAGTCAGAGCAGATTGCAGATCCTGGGCTGATTTCTCTGCTGATCACTTTGTCTTGCAGCTCTTACTCACCCCCTCTCAGCAATGAACCCCTGATATTTTTAACCTGCTCCTCTTTTCTGTCTCTCTTTTCCTTTTCTATTTTGACAGAGCTGAGCGCTTTCACATTTAGCCAGCCTCACGAGGTACCCCCAGCATTATTCCCATTTTTTCCTAGATCTATTCTGACTCCATTTCTCTATTTTTGGGGACCATCCCTGCACAGGGAGCTGTCCATCAAGGACACACTTTTTTGGTTTTTTTTGTTTTTTTTTTTTTTTGAGCAGAAGCCCTGTGTGGTGCACACCAAAGGCAGCATCACTTGGTGACATCAGCCAGTCTGATTGCACAGGGATAATTAAACCCTAATTGGCCTAAACCATACCTGGATTTTGATCACTTTATCCCCTATTTGTAAACCAAATTTGACTTGGATCATTCTTTCTTCCTCCACTTTAACAAAAACTGGTATTTCCCTTCCTGTCCCCCTTTTTCCTGCTCTTCCCATCATTTCATTTTTCAATTTCTCTCAGCAGAATTTGTGGTGTTTTTGCTGGTTTTGCTTTTTTTGTTTGTTTGGTTGGTTGGGTTTTTTTGTTTTTGGTTTTTGTTTTGTTTTTGGTTTTTGTTTTGTTTTGTTTTTAATTCTGGACAGCTTCTGGTTTCTCCATGAGCCATGATCACCCTGAAGCCTGGGAAATCCATCCCATATCCAGAGCCCACTTCAGTCTGGAGGAGGTGAGGAGCCACTTGTACATCCAAGCTGACACACAAACCTTGGAAATGCTAGAAAAGTGGGTTTTTTGCATTTTTTTTTATGTTTCCATGCTCCCATGGAGACGTGGTTTGTATCTTTTCAGGGATGTCTTTGGTGTTAAGGCTGAGAAAATTGGGATTGTTCATCCTTGTCCTCTCCCTTAACTGCCCACCCTGAGCTGGACTTGTCCCAGTGGCCTCATTCTCCAGCTCTTCAGATGACCTTCAAAGAGTCATTAAAATTTCTCATTTCTTCCAAAAATAAAAACATTTCAGAAAATTTGCATTGTTCATGGCCGAGCTTGCCAACCCCACCTGGAAATACCTGTCAGCCTCTCTGTTTTTATGCTTCCTCAAGTATCTGTGTGTCCCAATTAAGTTACCAAATACCTGGATCTTTGATGGTATTTTGGGGTTTATTCACAACACAACAGCTTCTGGAATTGTGCAAATGTGCATCAAGCTCCATGGTGGGCAGAACATTCCAGAAACCACCTTCCCCACCTGTTTTAAAAGTTTAGAAACTGGAAAGTAACTCGTGATTCCTCATATATTTGATTCCTTCAAACCTTGTGAGTTCTGGGAGAAGGAGGCAGAGGCAGGAGGAGCTGATTCCTGATGTCTTCCAAATTTCCAGGGTCTGGAAAGGCTGATATGGAACAGAACAGGCAGAGCAAAAGGGATAAAATTGGGATTTATTGAAAGGATTCACCTTGGGCAGTGCAAGAGCCTGGCTGGGGCTGCACCCAAATCAAATCCCAGATGGATTCTGGTCACGAGTTTTACACTTTTAGAAGTTTTGGTTCATCTTGGATTCAATTATCCAAGCACAGCCCAGGCTATGAAGTCTCAACCCCCTGGCTTGCCCCCTTTCTCTCGTTGTTTTTGCTTTTTGGGTACTGGGTGTCTTTGATTCTCTAGCTGGAAAGTAATTTTGTCACTACACTGTGATGAGAATTTACTGACACCTAACATGAAGTTACACACCAAGCAGCAGAGAGGCTGAAAAATATAAAACCAAAAATCTGTGCAGCTCCAGCTGCAGGAGAGCACTGGGAAGGGAAGGTGAGGACAGGACAGGATGGGGAGGATCTCACAGAAATCAACTCCATCCATCAACTCCAGCAGGGCTTTCCTGGCAGCTCCAGGTCAGGCAGTGCTGCACCAAGCTCAGGGATGGGAGCACAGCAATCCCCTTTTTTTCTGGGAAAAGGACTGGGAAAAGATGAGCCAAATGCTGCCAGGAGAGCCAGAGTTGCTGAGCTCACCCAAATATCCCCAGCACTGCGCACTCCCTTCCTGCCAGGGCTGTGGCACCAACTCCTTTCTGCTCCTGTGCACTGATTCCTGGGAGGTTCTGCAGGAGCTAAAAGGAGAAAAAAAAAAAAACAACTTTTTGGTGGGTGCCACTGCAGTTCTAGGATTTAACCCTTCCTTGGTAAATAAAGGCGTTTTCCAGACTCTGCACCTTGGTGTGACAGCACAGGGCAATGGCACAGGGTGACCCAGTGCCCTGTGAAAACCCAAGCACTTTTTCTACCTGCAGAAAAAGAATATAATCCATTTTTTTCTTTTTAAAAAATAATTTAAAAAAATTTTACAGCTGCCAATGAGGCCAAGCCCTGCAGATTTTACTCCCTTCTTACTCCACGGAGCCAGCAGGATTTCTGGGCAGGATCAAAGCCAAGTAGGGCTGTTAAGAGGCAAAGTTCATCAAGCCCTGTGATTTCCTTGCCATTCCCATGAAAAAAAAAAACCAACTCCAGCAGAGCCCAGCTCTGCTCCTTTGCAGGCTGCAGCCAAATCTCCAACCCACATTAAGGGAGTTGCTCCACATTCATATTGAAAAGCGGGAGCTTGCCAACCTTCAACTCCTCGTTTTCAACTGCTGAGCGCTGGCCTGGGGAAAGGATTGTGTGCAGGAATATGTTGGTGCAGTGCCTGGCACTGGGGGTTCTGGCTCATGACTGGGATTTGGAAGCAGCTCCTGCAAGACTTGTGAAGCATTTGAAGTCTGGTTTCCTTGGGAAACTTGGTTGAGCTGATTATGTTGAGCTTCTCCATCCGCTCGTTTCCTCCCCTCCAACTTCTGAACCCCTCGGCCAATCCCAGCCCACGCTGGCAGGAAGATAAAAGTTTCAGGGAGATTAAATTGTATGAAAATAAGGGCACAGGTAGGGGAAAAAAACAAAACAAAACAACTTATTACTGCATTTGCCTCCTTTCCCCCGGGAGAAAAGGGAGCTCAGCCCTTATCAGGGAGCCCACAGAGGAAGGGGGAAGGTGCACTGAGCATCATTAGCTGCATTTCCCACTGAATTTCTTGCTGCTAAAGCCACGTTGCTTCATGCCCAGGGCTTGGAAGCAGCTTTTTCAAACAGTGGGAAGAACGGGAGGATGTGGGCTTGATTTTGGTCCTGTAAACGCGAGGCTGAGAGCAAAACAGAGAGATGCAGCCCCAGATTTTTGCTTCCAAATGCTCCAAATTCCATGGCAAAATTCCCTCCATCAGATCATATGATAATAGATGGAATGGAATGGGATGGGATGGGATGGGATGGGATGGAATGGGATGGGATGGGATGGGATGGGATGGGATGGAATGGAATGGAATGGAATGGGATGGGATGGAATGGGATGGGATGGGATGGGATGGAATGGAATGGAATGGAATGGAATGGAATGGAATGGAATGGAATGGAATG
>PYHW01009766.1:2246721-2263479 GCA_013186435.1 Turdus rufiventris | reverse complement strand
GGCAGCCCTGGGAATTTGGGAATGTGGGGATGGTGTCCCCGGGATGCACATCCCACCAGCAGCAGGGAATTCTTTTCCTCCTAGGCCAGCCCAGCCATCCCCAAATTTAGCAAATCGTGCTCTGCTTCATTGGGTTTGGATTTAATTTTGTTCCGCTCTTTTATTTTGTTGTTGTTGGTTTTGTTTTGTTTGTTGTTTTTTTTTTTTTTGGAAGAGAATATTTTTAATCTTCGAACACCCCATCCCAACCATCTCTGTTGAAAGCCTCCCCTCTCTCAGCTCACGGTGATTTGGGTGTCTGGAGCAGAAAATTTGGCATTTACCACCCCCAAATCGTGCTCCCCCTCCCCATTAATCGTCTCTAATTAAAGCATCAGCTCATCCCAAAGCACACGGGGCTGTGGATATTTGCACTTGGAGAAAATCGCTGCAAAAAAAAGCAGGGGCTGAGAAATTTTATTTTCCTGTGGGTTTGGGTTAATTGTTGTCCCAAAATTAGGGGGAATGTGAATTTGTCAGGGGGATCGAGTTGCTGTAAGTTCTGTCTGCCTCTCACTGCTTCTTTTTTGGCTGAGCTGTTAAAGTTGCTGCTCCTGCCGTGGCTCAGGGCACCTGTTTAAATCAGACCAAGCAAATCCTGGGAGCTTTGGGAAGAGTTCAGGGCAGGAAAAGGGAAAGGATCCCTTGGAGCAGCGCTGCTCCCACGCTCCATCCCTGATGAGGTTCCTTAAAACCAGCAAATAATGAATTTACAGACTGGGATAAAAGAGGAAATAATGGGGTGGAAATAATCAGAGGAGAGGGACTGGTTCCCATCGGGATTGATGAGTTTTAGGGGTGTGCTGGTGGGGTTTGTTGTGCCACAGGAACCCCAGTGGAGCTGCTCAACCTGGAGCAGCAACTTCNTTTTTTTTTTTTTTTTTTTTTTTTTTAGTATTAGTGCTGTTCATTTTTTGGCTTGTTAAAAAAATATATATAATAAAAAAGGAGAGATTGGAATGAGTGAAGGAAGTTCTGAAGCAAAATTTGTGGGTAAGGGAGGATTAAATGTAACCTGTTCCCTGTCCTGGGGGAGTCTGGGGTCTGTGGGGAGTCACAGGAGCAGCATGCACAGAATTTAAACTTTTCCCAGCTGACTTGCACTGCCTTGACCAACTCCACATGAAATGGGGGGAAAAAAGCCTTTAATTTTATTTAGTTTATTTTTTAATCCGTGCTAAGTGGCCTGGCTTGATCTGAACACAGCCAGTGGGCAGAAATGATTCAGGAGGGGAAAAAAAAGTCAATAAAAATGAATACAGCGCTCCCATGATGGGAATCTCAATCTGCAGCCCAGGATGCTGCTCCTGGTCCCAGGAGAAGCTCTCTGGGCTGAACTGGAAGTACAGGGAGACTCCTTTGATGCAGGAAAAACTAACTGGCATCGTTTTCCTGGGTGTGAGGCAACTTTGGGATGTGTGGGGGTGGATTCTGTGCCTGGAGAGGGATGGCAAGAGGAGCTCAGATGGCAGCAGTGTCTGTCCCCTCTGTCCTGCTGGGACTCCTGTCCCCTTGCTGCTCTCTCAGAGTGGAGTGGGATGGGCTCAGCCCCGTGAAAAACTGGGAAATCTCAGAGTGAGCAGTGCTACTGGGCTGCCAGGCCTTTGGGAGAGGATGGAGGGTGTGGGGATGTGTGTGCAGAGAGATTTCCCTGCCTGGGGCTGGCTTTGCTCTCACAGCAGCTCCATCATCTCCCCATCCGTGCAGGATGGAGCTGGGGTGTGCTGCAGGCTCCCCTTTCTCTGGGAGCTGGGGAAAGGGATCTAACAGCTCTTTCCAGCTGCAGTTTTTGCAGTTCAGGAAATGTAAGTTCGAGGGAGCCCTGCCAAGATCACTGACATCACCCCAGCCACGCTCAGGTGCAACAGCTGAGCCTGTCCCTGCTCTGTGGCACTGCAGGGATGAACTCCTGATCTCTGTTCTTTCCTGGGATCTCTTTCTTCCCCTATCTTGGGTGGAGCAGCCCCTAATGTAAAGTGAGTGAGATCCAGGCCAGGTTCTGGCTCCCATTTGAAGCCCAACCCCAAGCAAAGCCTGGTTTGGCAGAGACAGAGGGGGGACCAGGGAGGCAGAGCCCTGGCAGGTCACTGAGGGACAGCCTGAGCTGGCACCAGGGCTCCTGCAGCAATCTCTAGAGCTCACAAGTATGAATTGCATCTCCCCACTTCTCTGCTCGATTGGCCAGGCTCAGTGCTGGAATTCATCTTCATCTCCTCCCCTCCTGCAGCAGGCTGGGGTGAGGTGTTAAAACCAGCAGTGTGGCAGTGCAGTCACCATCCATCCATCCATCCCTTCATCCCTTCATCCATCCATCCATCCATCCATCCATCCATCCCTTCATCCATCCATCCATCCATCCATCCATCCATCCATCCCTTCATCCATCCATCCATCCCTTCATCCATCCATCCATCCATCCATTCATCCATCCATCCACCCATCCATCCACCCATCCATCCATCCATCCATCCATCCATCCATCCATCCATCCATCCATCACAAGCCTTGCAGTTCCCTTTTCTGTGCCTGTGTCTCTGTTACAGCAGGATCTGAGCCAGCCCTGTTCTTCCAGCCAGAGATAATCACAGTGACAGTGTGGGTTTGGGCTGGGTGCTTTGCACCCAAGCAGGAGTAGAAGAAAAAGGGTCCAGATGATTTTTCTATGTCGGTCTAAGTGGTTAAAACCAGCTCTAGCAAAAGATGCTGTGAGCAAAGGGGAAGGGAAATCATTTCCCATCTCCATCTTCTTGATGGGAGTGAAGAAACAAACCCTGATGGTGTTTGTGTTGTTCCTGCCATAGTCCAGTTGTGGTGAGATAACACCAGGAGGTTTTTTCTGAGCAGGAACTGAAAATTTTGCAAGGTTTTAGCAAGAAGTCCCTGTTTGAAACATGGGGAGGGCTGGGATTTTCCCAGAGACCCAGTGTGTGCTAAAGAAAAGCCCAACATTCATCATCTACTCAGCTCTCAGACTCATTTTCTCAAATTGTGTTGTTCAGCTACGTATTAATTGATTTTTTTTTTCCATTTTAAAAGGACTTTATTAGATAAATTAACCTGAAAACCAGATATTCAAAGCATTGGCTGCAGGAATTGCATCCAATAAAAAGCCTTTCCTAACTAAGAGACAGAAAAGTGAATCCTTTTGCTCCCCAGCTGTTTCCAGGTAACCCTGGAGGTGCAACCTGCCAAAATTCTCACTGGAAAAGTCTGGAGCACTTGGGCTAGTCTGGGTTGGAAGGAACCTTGTGAAGGTCCTGCAGTGACAGGGACAGCTTCGACCAGGGTAGCTGGGATTGAGGGAAGGGAATTGCATTGCAAAAAACACTTTGGGACCATTCCTTCTAAAAGGTTCAGGCTGGAGGAGCCTTGATTTTTTTACTGTGGTGCCTCCTGGAACAGCAAGGCAAGGATTGGTGATTCCAGCAGGGGAAATGAGGCTGGCTCAAGGGTTCCTCCATCCCAAACCTGTGGGATCCCTTTCCCTCTTCCTCCCTGCCCATCTCCAGCCATGCAGCGATGCAATTCCTGCATGGCTGGGGCTCAGTGTGGGCACAAAGCAGCAGCAGAAGGAGATTGTTCCACGTTAGACCTCACAGGGAACAAATGTTTTTCCTTTTTGTCACCACCCAGAGACAAAGCCCAGAGCCAGGACAGTTCAGAGGGGTTTAACACTGAAATGGGGGGACCCCAGGCAGGAGCCTTCCCATGGGGTATCCATCAGGTCCAGGGTTGCTCTTGCACTCCTGAAGCTGTCCATTCTACCTGTTTCCATCCATCCTGTGCCAGTCATGATGCTCTTTCCCCTTTCGTCCCTTTAAAAGTGGCAGGAATTATTTCAAGTCCTATAAAAATCCATCAATTCATGAGTTCACTCCAAATTCCACCAAAACTCACAAAAAAACCAGGGGAGGGAGGGAGAACTGATACATTAACTCCCTTGCTCTGAACTCCTAACATAGGGCACGGCTTTTAAAAGCAGCCTGGGAGCCGGGGGAGAGCAGCTCTGCATCACAAAGGTGTTGTTTGTCCCTCTTCCTGGTTTGTCACCTGCATATTCACAGTCCCCTCCCCATCTGGGTGCTGCTGCTGCTACCCAGAGAGAGCTTTGCATTTGTAGAGACTGGGCCATCAAAGGAGTTCAAGGTGCCTTTGGTCTCCTCCTCACCGGTTTCTGTGTGGTGTTAAAGCAGCCAGCCACTCTTCCATGGATGCAGTGATCATTATTAGCAGGGATGCTGATGCTCCTGCCCAAGGTGGATGCTCCTTCATGCTCTTGGTGTGAAATTCTTTTCTCCTGTTGCACTTTGCGCTCTCAGGCTTCACCAGCAAAGTCCCATCAGAGCCCTGGGCTGGTTCTCTTCTCCCATCAGTGGCCTTGCAGGGATGCCAGGGGTCTGGGATGGTCATTTCTCCTCTCCCATGGGGTTCTGCAGGCTCAGAGAGAGCCTCAAGCTCAGGGCATGGCAGACCCTCACATTTCCTGGGGTTCACCACAGCTTTGGGAGCTTCCCTGGTTTCCAGGCGCCATTCCCAGTGTCCCCAGTTTAATCTTGCCTCCCTGGAATGGGAGGCATCCAGCCTCCATCCAGCCCATGAACATCATCCAGCTTAGTCAGAATACACCCAATACCAAATCTTTGCTCACTTGCCTGTTTCCCAGTTGTTAAAATCCATCATTCCTGTTGCCAGGCATAAGTTCAAATGTGTCAAATCACATCATGGATGTTTTATCCATCATTTCCTTGTATTTTATCATCTCTTCAGTGCTCTTGGGGGTATTGGATGGGTGCAGGAGCATTCAGGACATCCAGGCTGGTACTAAAAACCTCCAGACTCCCTCTCTCCTCAGGAAATTCACGTTTTGTCCTGTCTCAGCCCAGCTGCTGGAAGCCTCAGCAGTTTGAGGGTTTTGAATCTTCCTCTACAATATATTTAATCCTGCCTTTAACCCAGGACACTCCAGAGAACAAATGCATCCTCCTTGAGTTTTCAGACACATCCAGAGCCTCCCAATCACACCCACAAGTCATTCCCTCAAGCCTGGGACAGAACTTTATCTCAAAACTTCTTTCAGAGAGATTTGAAGTGGTTTTCCTGTGGCCCTGTCCTGGCAGGGGGACACAGTCACAGATGTTTGTGCATTTCAAGAGTTCCTCTGCCTTTGCTTTGCTTTTTCTGAAATCAAAGCCTTTTCCCTTTTCTTTTCCCTTTTCCCAGTCTATGCCTCTTACCTTCACTTCCCAGGTTTGTATTTCCTCTGCATTTCTGCAGTTTTATGGCAGAAGTGATGCACTCTCATCTTTCCAGGGAAGTCAGCACTATCCAACAGAATCCACCCCATGGGATGGAGCAGGGAGGAAAGGCAGAGCCCAGCTCTGCTGAGCCTGTCAGACAAATCCAGGAGCTCCCTGTGCTTCCAGAGGGGTGCACCTTGTCTAATAGAGACATTTCCAGAGGGTGGGAAGCAGGAATGAGGCTCCTTGAACAGCTGCCAACCTTCCATTCAGTGTGTCCCTCTGCCCCCACGAGAACAACAATGGAGCCTGTTGCTAGACAGGGCTGTGTGGGATGGCAGAAAACAGCTCTAAATCCTCAGCAGGGAGAAATTCCCTTTTTTTTTTTTTCCTGAGCCTGCTGTAGCTGAGAGGAAATGGGGCAGTCTGGACAGGTGGGAGTCCATCCAAAACCCAGTGAATGCCAGGGAAATACACTGGATATCAGATAAGGTTTGCAGAATTTACTGGGAAACTCACAGACACAAAAATCTGGTTAATGCTGTTTTTTTGGGGAGATTTGTGATTGGTTTCTAGCCTTCCTGAACAATTTGCAGTGAAGTTTCATTGGGAATCAGTGGTGAGAGGTGAGATACAGCTCATGTGACATCTGTCAGATATTCACTTTGGGATGGGATGAATCCCATGCCAGCCTCCCAGCCATTGCCTGGAAGAGGATCTGGATGTCTGGGACAAAGATATCTCCCTTTAGACAGGTCAGGTTTGGCTTTGAAACGCTCCTAAAAGTCAGGAGCACCTGGCATTTTGTGGTCTACATAGACATGTGGAGTGCTGAAAGAGGAGGTTTCCATTGGAGAACCCTTCAATGTGAATCTTTAATGATCAAATTATCTTTTAAAAACTCTCCACTTGAAGTCCTGGTGTTGCTTTCCTCACGTGCAGAAGAATTTAACAAAAATCCCATATCTCAGGAGGGCATTTGAAGGGAATTCTTGTGAAGTTTCAATTCCTTGCAGGTTCTGGGAACAGCCCTGGAGATGAATTTGATGTGGAATAAGTTGCATTAGTGATCCAGAGCACATTTGGGATGGTGAGGACAGATCCTCCTGTGGATCAGAGAATCTCAGAATGGTTTGGGTTGGAAAGGACTTCAGAGCCCAATCCATGCCATGGCAGGGACACCTCCCACCATCCCAGGGGTTCACCCACCCTTTTGATAGTTCTGTTCTTTTCCTACAGCCCAGGATTCAGGGGCTGGGAAGCCCAGCCCAGCCTTTCCCCTTTCCCAGCTGTGCTGATTTTGTAAATCTAAAAGAAAAGGAACTGGCAGGACAATTTGCAGGGCAGCTGTAGCAGGGCTGTGCTTGCGTTATCCCCTGGAAAGATTTGCTGCTGGAAGTGCTCAGACAAAACAAGATTGGGGAAGGACAGGAGGGAAGTGTGGAGCTGCTTTGACACAGTTTGTGCTTTATGCCTCAGAGTTATCGATGGCATTGCTGCAGTGTGAGCAATTAGCTGATTTTATTGAGCTGCCCCTTGTCAGTGGCTGCTCCGTGAATACCCTCAGCTCATTCTGAGGGTGAGGAAAGGTGGATTAGCTCTGTTGCTTTTTTTGAAGTGCTTATTTCCTCTCACATGCTGCAGAGACAGCAGCACAGATGTAGCTGCCTAACTCTGAGACACCTTGGGTGAACTGAGATCCATCCCCCTACAAAATTAGGCATAACCACTTCCACCACCATTAAATCCAGCCATCACCTCATCCATCCTCACGTGCTCCAGGCTGGATTAAATCTGCCTAACTCAGAGCTCTGAAGAAGATATAAGCGCTCAGTTAACACTGAGTCATTGCTCACAGGAATATCATCTGCAGAAGGAAGGAGCTCACTGCATCACTGCCTTTTCCTAGCAGGATGGCTCATGGATATTAGTGGATTGATTGCAAAACCTCAAAGTCCCTTGCAACAGAGGGCTGAGGGCACGGTGGGTTTTGCCTGGGAGAGTACATGGCCCAGACAGATGGGGCAAACACCGAGTTGAAAGAGAATAGATAAGACACATTAGCAGAAGATTGGGGATCAGACGGGGAAATGCTAATTCGGTGGCCACTGAAACCCTCGGTGGAAGTTGCCCAGGGGCATGAGGGAAGTCTGTGATCCCAAGGAGCACCGAGTCCATTTGTTCTGCTGACTCAGTGCAGTCTCAGTCTCCTGGGGAAGGAAAGGTCAGGCTCAGCCCAACACAAGGCAGGTGTTCCCAGCACAGCTTCCAGTAAAACTGCAGTTTGTCCTGTTGGCCAGAAGAGTTTCTAAATTCTAACAGAAAATCAGGATTTGTATAGACTGGCTCCAATGTACAGCCATGGATACCTTGGTGGTGCTGGCTCCTGCTGCTCCCTGGCACTCGGAATAAACTGAGGAATTCTGTCCTGCAGACAGGCTCCAAAAATCAGGGAAATCAGGCTCCTGTTGGGCAGGGAACATGCAAAACCTTGACTATCTAACTAGCTGCAGACTTTGTGATTAACCAGGGACGAGGTGATTCAGGAGCTAAAACACATCCTTGGGACATGGGACCTCTGGCCATATTTCTTCTCTGCCCTTCACAAGCCTAAACAAATAGCTGGGTGTCCTGGACAGAGGAGAATCAGAAAGGTGGAAAATGAGAGTTTCCTACAGGTGGAAAATGAGTTTCCTATAGATTCTGGCAGGGGCAGCTGCTCAAATCCCACTCCAAGGGACAGTGTGGGGTCACTGAGCAGAGCCAGGAGGAGAAGATGGCCCAGACTTACCTTTGACTCACTGCTTAAAAAAAAACAATTTTTGGGTAAGGATAAGAGCCAGGGTAGCTGGATATGTGTGACTCAGCATGGCAGGGACCAGAGTAAGGAGCAGAGGGATGTTCTGTCTGCTGTGAGGAGCTCAGGGATGTTTGTTCTCTGTGCTGTGAGGAGCTCAGGGATGTTCTCACTGCTGTGAGGAGCTCAGGGATGATGTTCTCTCTGCTATGAGGAGCTCAGGGATGTTTGTTCTCACTGCTGTGAGGAGCTCAGGGATGATGTTCTCTCTGCTGTGAGGAGCTCAGGGATGTTCTCACTGCTGTGAGGAGCTCAGGGATGTTCTCTCTGCTGGAGGAGCTCAGGGATGATGTTCTCTCTGCTGGAGGAGCTCAGGGATGATGTTCTCACTGCTGTGAGGAGCTCAGGGATGTTCTCTGTGCTGTGAGGAGCTCAGGGATGTTTGTTCTCTGTTGTGAGGAGCTCAGGGATGCTCTTTCTGCTCTGATGAGTTCAGGGATGTTCTCACTGCTGTGAGGAGCTCAGGGATGTTGTTCTCTCTGCTGGAGGAGCTCAGGGATGCTCTCTCTGCTGTAGAGCTGGGCTCAGGCAGTGCTGACACACATCAGCCCAGCTGAGCTGGGCTCAGCACCCTCCAATAGAGCTGCTCATCCCATCCCAGGTACTCATCCAAGCCCCTTGGCAGTCCAGCAGCGAGGGCTGGCACTTCCTGGCTGTGACTCACCAGCCCCATCAGTGCCAATCTCGGGAGGAAAGGATCTCTCTGTGCTGGGCATCAGCAGGACTGAGATGTCCAGCTGGGAGCCTGGCTCCTGCATGAGCAAGGTGATTTCATTCCATCGTGCCCAAACCCTTAAGCTCATCCTGCCCTTGGCTCCCATGGACAAGGAATTTGTATTTCTGCAGAAGTCTCTCATTTTTGAGTTCTGGGAGTTTCAGTGCAGAGGCTGATTTAACAAAAGTGCTCTTGCAAAGATTTAGTCATTTGGGCTGATTTTTTGTCACCAGTAGTGAGCTGCCAAGTGGAGGCACCTTGGCAGAGACCACCCTCAAAACCAATCATGATCCTGATCCTGAAATCCCTCACCAGCTCCTGTTGTCTTCTGAGCTTCACGTTTTCATGGTTCTGCTGACCTTGCTGATAAGATCTGAACAAATTTATTCATACGCTTGTGCTGTCTGGTCCTCGAATTCCCAGACTGTTTCTGTTGCTGTGAATGAGGAAGAGTTGGGTTTATCTCAAATTTCCTTGATCTCAGAGATGCCAGGAAAGGTGCCTGGGATTTTCTTTGATGCCAGAAGAATACAGTGGCATCAATAAAATGGAAGAGTGAGGGAAGTGATGTGAACTCTAAACTGACTAAACTTCAGGTCTCTACGCAGGTTTTGCTATTAAATCTGTCTGGGTGCTAAGTTAGGCATGAACTTAGCCTTGGGCGTTACTGTGCTGAGTTAGACTTTATTATTAATCTTAGGAAAGAATAGGCAGAGACATCTCAGGTGTAATTTGTGTAATTTTCAGCCATGTTAACCCTTTTTCTGTGAAATTCAGGCCTTTCCAAAGGGTTTTTATGCAGAACTGTAGTTGTTTGTGCAAAGGGGCTGATGTCCCAGAGGGGGACCCAGGCTGGGGGCAAGGAGGGGCTCGTGGAAGGGCTCTCAGACCCACTGCTGTCCTAATCCATCTCTCAGGACTAGTTCCCACATGATCCAAGGCTTAAGCAACCCTGCTGCCTCTTTGTCCCCATAATGACATTTGGCCCCACGAGCTTCATTTGGCAGAGGTTCTGAAAATGATAAATATCCACAGATCTCACCAAAATGGGCAGTTAAATGTGGTCAGTGTGAATAATTGATTTGGTGGTTCTGGGCAATGGCACAATCCATTGGGGAGGGCGTGCTGCTGAGATTTGGGAAATTTGGGCTCAACCCCTGCTCTGGATGGGCTGAAGGGTGTGAACATGTGTGTGTGTGTGTGCATCCATGTTCCCTGGACATCCCAAATGTAGACAGAAATCAGTGCTCAGCAGTTTCAGTGCCCACAGAATTCCTTGTGCTGATTTTTTGTATTCTTCTATCAGCTTTGGTTTCATGGAATTACAGAGCACAGAACGATTTGGGTTGGAAAGGATCTTGGAGGTCATTCAGAGCCAACCCCCTGTGATGGGCAGGGATGTCACTCACTGCTTCAGGTGTCTCAGGGCCCATCCAGCCTGGCCTTGGACACTTCAGGGATGGGCATCCTCGAGCTGATCCAATGCTTCACCACCCTCTGAGTAAAGAACTTCCCCTAACATCTCATTTAAATCTCTTCTCACTTAGTTGAAACTATTTCTGTTGTCTAATCCCTCTCTGCCCATTGTAAAAAATCCCTCTCCCTCTTTCTTTATAAGCCCTCCTCATCTCCTCCTTGGTTTAAGGAGAATGAAGTACCCCAAAGCTTTGGTGGCTCCCAGTCACAGCTGGGTGTCACTCCCTTCCCTGCTGGATTGGTGCTGGCAGCTCCCAGTGATGTGTCCTGGAAAAGTCCAGTGAGCCCTTCTGTGAGGGTTCTTTGGAGAAAAGAAGTATTTAGTATTTATTATGAAGGCAGGTAGTTAAATACATATATAATACATATATAATACACGTGCCTGTGTGTATATGTATAGACAGATGGGTCATACACCCCTTTTCTTAGCTTTGGCTGCTGCTCCAAAGACAGCTGGAAGCCACAGAAAATCTTCTTTTGACTGTAACAAACTTTGGGACAACCTATTTGCCTTGTGTCTCGGACTCTGAGATCCTTCAGGAACCTACAAAGTTGCTTCACACCTTGATTGTGGGCCAGGAAAGTGCTGCTTTGGAGCAATTCCTTTGTCTCACGTCTTAAGACTCTGAGCTCCTTTAGGTCTTGATCCTTGCAGTTGCTTCACCCTTTGATTGTGGGCCAGGAAAGCGCCGCGTTTGCTTTGTGTTTATCCTTAAATACCATTTCTGTTCATTTTCTGTGCTTGGGCACACGGCTTGAGATGAAGCCTGGGAGCAGGGAGAGTTTTCCTGCGCTAGGCTGATCCACAGCTCGTTATTATCCACGCTATCAGGGACATCCAGTTAATAATGTATGGAAATTACAGGCATATCTCAGTCCCATCTCCCCTATCCCAGTGCAGGGCAGAGAAGGAGCCCGGTTAAGGCTTGTACATATCTGACAACGTGCAGCAAAACTTGGCTTGGAGATGGATGGGGTTTTGGGGCATGCAAAGGCAGAATTGCAGAACTCTGGTGCGTGTCCTTCAGAGCTCCCAAAATCCATCCTGAACTGCAGGCAGCTCTCAGCTGTGATGGAGCTCTGAGCTCCACAGGCTCCTGGTTGAATCCAAGCCTCGATTCATGTGAATAATTGATTTGGTGCTTCTGGGAAATGGCACAATCCACTGGGGAGGGAGTGCTGCTGAGATTTGGGAAATTTGGGCTGCAACCCCTGCTGTGGATGGAGCAGAGGAAGCTTGTGAAGCTCATTTTCCATCCCATGGGTCGGTGCCATAACCACGGAGCTGCTGACTCGGAGTGTGAAGGGGACATTGCGTCCTCCAACCTCACTTTGGGAATGGCACCCCAGGGCATGGGCACCTGAACAAATCACCACGAGCGGAGTTAGGGTGTGAACTCAGCAGATGCCAGTTTTTCTGTGGTAACTGCCCGTGTGAATGCTCTTTCCCTGCAATAAACACGAGGTGGTTCATATTTACCAGGGGGTAAGAACGTTCACATGGATGTTCACAGGGCTCACACCCTGCTTTGACTCCCAGTAACTTGGGCCTGTGCCTCTAACCTCAGTACCCTTGAAAAGCCATCCCAAAAAAAGAAAAAAAAAAATCCAACTCCTCTGCTTTACATAAACCACAATTTTGCCATTTCTTCATTTCAAATTGCAATTATTTCAGTTCATCTTTGGTTTGCCAGGAAGGATTTGCTGAGATTGGCTCAACTGCTGTTTTGGCAGGGAGCTTGAGGTCCTTGAGGTGGCCAGGATCAGCCAACAAGGGCAGATAATCCTACAGACACCACACCAGCTTTTCTTGCCTCATAGTCAGAGACCTTCTGGGCACTGACAGAATATTAATATTCCTGTTTCTCACAGCCAGCTCCCGAGCCCTGAAGAGATTTAAACATGTGGAGATATGAAGTCAGGCACATGAAACACTCTTCAGCCAGTGGTGTGGCTGTGGGATGAGCAGTGCTCCCTGAAGGTTGCCTTGAGGTCACCAAGTGCTTTTCCAAATGTTTTCCATAGACCTGGGAAAAGGTCACAAAGTGTTCTGAAGGAAAGACCTAGATTTGCTGAAGGAACAGTGCTCTGTGGGTTTTCCAGTAGATAGAAAGCTTGCCTAGGAGCAGGCACAGCAGAAATGCCATTAAAATATTCCAAGAACTGGACTGAATGTTCCAGTCAAATAAAAATACCCACAGAACGAACAACCCACTTGCTTAGGGGCTGGGACTTGGTCTCATGATGATCCCAAGGCTGACTCAAGTTATCTGAGGCATCTCCTTTCAGGTGAGGTGGGGAAGATTCCATTCATCCTGGAGGAAGCCTTCCTCCAACTCTGCTTTGGAGCAGGGTTTTCTCGGAATGTCCTAGCACACCTCCAGTCTCCAGCACACAGGAGTGGTATCTGTGCTCTGCTGGGTGTCAGAGCCTTCCCTGAGATATCTCTGGACCAAACTGACTCAATTTTAGCCATGAAATGCTCAACTATCTGAGCCTGCCATCTTAGAAAGCTGGGCACCTTCTGAGGGCGATTCATCCTTCCTGAGATTGGGATCTCTCTAGGGGATGTGATGAATCACTGTCTGGAGCTCTCTGTCTTTCTCCATCCACTCTAGAAGCAGCCTAAACACCTCCCCTTTAGACAGGCAAAGTTGAGAGGGATGACTGGGTGCCTGAGCACCCCACAAATATCATTGATGTGATGCCAGTTGGTGTCTGGGAGGGTTTTATCCCTATTTTAAGAGAGCCTGATGAGAAACTTGAAGTGTTTGTCAGGTCCTTGACCTTCCTTGTTGATTTGGCCTGGAGAAAAGAGGTGAAAGACCCAAATCTTCTTCAAACTCTTCTGATTTTAACACAGCATTTTTCAATACAATTTTTTCCAGGCAATATTTGCAGAATTATTGCAGAAAATTCTGGACTGTTGTAGTTAATAACAAAGAGTATTTGGGACTTTTATTTCTGGGCTTAAAATGACATCTGGTTAATGAAGACCAGAATAAGATTTTTGCATGGAGATGATGTTCCATGAAAATCCTATGCAGGGCACTTAGATTTTTAATTTTTTTTTCTGGAGCAGCTGGTTCTGGCCACTCTAGGAAAGGGTTGGTGACCTCAGGTCTGCAAATTCACATTTTTCTTTAGGACTGGGGCATTGTTACCAGCCTGGTGTAACATTTATGGCTGTGCTGGGGACAGTCAAGACCTTGTAGAGAAATAAAAGCAATTCTTTCATCACTGCACCCTTCAGAGGGCAGCTCATGGCTGATGGCTTGGTAGAACTTTGGCAGTGCCTTGGAGAAATATTGAGCTGTTGACAGTGTTTGTTAATTACAAAATCATCACTGAAATAATAGAAACAGAAGGGGTTTAATTGGAAAGGACCTTGAAAATCATCTCATTCCAACCCCCTGCCATGGCAGGGATAAGTTCCATGATCCCAGGTTGCTCCAAGCCCCAAATTCCAGCCTGGAATTGGACATTTCCAGGGATCCAGGGGCAGCCACAGCTTCTCTGGTAACCTTTGCTATGGCCTCACCTCCCCTACAGCCAAGAATTTCTTCCAATATCTAATCTAAATCTCTTCTCTTTTAGTTTAAAACCAAGCTGAGAGTTGATTTTAAAAGCTCTCCCCATGAACTCACTGTTGGATATTTTTTGTGTGTGTCTATGGCTCAGGAGGAGGCAATTCATTGTGGCAAGCTTTTGTCACCCAGAATGAAACATCTGGTTTATAATTTCCATGTGCAACCCATTTTTAGGGACTAACTCCCCCAGAGGACATTTCAACCCCACCTATCCTAGCCATCTATCTTAGTTCAGAGCAAGCTGCTCTTCTGTGGCCCTGATGATTCTGTTCAAGGTCAGAGAGGTTTTGGTTGATATCATTAACTGAATTCCTAACTTGAAGGTGTTCCAGAGAGATTAGATGGACTCCATTGAACATTGCTTTCTGCCATGAGCATGTGTGAAATTCCAATGAATCCAGAAGGATTTTTTGGGTTTTTTTTGTTGATATCTATGGAAGTCCTGCAGCCTTGAGAACCTGTTTAGAGCTGGAATGGTGTGAACTGGCAGAGCTCCATAGCCTGGAGGATGGGGACAGCAGGTGACAAATGTCACACTGACAATGTTACAGGGCAGAGATGGAAGCTGCAGGAGCTGCTGCTTGCACAGAGTCACGGTCTGAGAAGTTTGCTAGTAGCTACACGTCCTCGCAAAATCTAATTGTGCTGCTCCTCCAGCAGCCCTGACTCCAGGGAACATTCTAACCATGCTCTGGAAGCTTCCTTCTTGTTGCAAACCTCTCCAGTGAGAAAGTCTCTGTCTCCAGGCAGGTTTCATAAGAGCAGGGTGTTATTTTCATCAGGCTTTTGTGGATGCATGTGTGCTCAGAGGAGGCAGCCTGGACACGGGGAGGGTTCCCCAGAACATCCCAAGTAATTGAGGGATGTCTTCACAACCCAGAGGGTGGCTCTGGTCCCCAGTGACTCCAGAGTTCCATGTTAACTTGGTTTTTAGGATGGTTTTCCCACTCTTACCTCTATGGCAAAAGTGATTACGATTGAGTT
The DNA here is from genome assembly GCA_013186435.1 of Turdus rufiventris. Classification (NCBI taxonomy): domain Eukaryota; kingdom Metazoa; phylum Chordata; class Aves; order Passeriformes; family Turdidae; genus Turdus; species Turdus rufiventris. The sequence continues at coordinate 2,248,581 of PYHW01009766.1, read as the reverse complement.
TAATGCAAAGTTTCAGCTCTGCAAAGTTAAAACAGAATTTACCTCAATTTTCTGCAATTGAAACAAATCCATCTGCTTTCCTGTAACTCCACAACATCTGAACACTTTTCCCTTTGCTTTCCTGTTCTTTGCATCACGTTTTCCCTAGGATTTAAGAAACTCTTTCCTTTCTTGGTGCGGTGCAATCCATGCTTTGTTTAGGACATCAGAGGGAGGGGTGGGAGCAGCAAGCTCAGCTCTAGCATAAAACAGGTCCATATTTCCAGGGCTTTCTTATCAATACTGAGAGCTTGATCCCACAGGTGACTGCAGTACTGGATGGATAAAGTTTAATTGCCAAATATTCTGTGTACAGTGGGTTTAGTACAGGCAGAATTAGTCCTGCTGGACATTTTTGTATCCATACAAAATGATGGCCTGAGTCCCATCCCTGGAAATCCCAGCATTAGTGATTGATAGTTCGACCCATTTGAAAGTGGATCTGGGGTGTAAAGGTCTGTGGGCTCATTTTTTAGGATTGCAACGAGGATCCCACCACATTTTCCCTTATTCACCCAAACGAGCTGGGCTGAAAGGCATTTTTTGGGAAGAGCTTTGAGCTGAGATCTTGAAGATGTCAGCACGTTGGGAGAATCCATCCTTCCTCTTGAGGGATTTGAATCCAGCTGGGGATTCACTGAGTTCAGCTCTGCTCCTGAGCTGAGCCTGGCAGGTTTGAGCGAACCATCACTGGTTCCCATTTCACTTCCAAATTGGAAAAAATGCCTCATCTAATCAAGTATCTGGTTGGGAATTTGTCATTCCAAGAGGAGTTGGAGTAGGGAATTTCAGGGGTGTCCTTGCAGCCTCTGGGAGTGAAGCATTCCTGTGTTCTATCCCAGGCTGAGCAGGACTCTGCTTGTGCTCATAACACCAAAATCACGCCTGTCCTGGGAGCAGTGAGCAGAGCTGGCATGGGAGAGGAAAATTCTCAGTGTCTGTCTTGAAAGTTGTGTCTTCTAGCTATCAAGAGGTTGAGTTTGTGACTTAGACCTGACTGAACTCTCCTGGTACCCATGAGTTTGGTGCCATTCATTTGTTTTTTCCTACCTCAGAAGCAAAACCTACTTAAAAACTGATTTATTTGTGAGAAATAAATGCCTTTTACTGTTCTCTACTCAGCACAGCTCTGTTACAAGGGATGCTGGCTGCCTCTTGCTGCTCTTTGATACAAGCAGCTCTTAATGCTTTTAAGCTGGAAAAAGATGAAGGAGTTTCAGGGCGTTTTTTATCGCCAGATTTGTACAAAATGGAAGGATTTGGAGAAGTCCACCATGTCACAGCACCTCCCAGCACGGAAGGGCATCGCCGTGACCTCTCTCCCTCTCCTCCACACAACTTTCAGTCAGTTTTGTACCGCCCCAGGCTTGGGGAGAAATTAGAACCCAGGTCTAAGGGTTTACCTGCGTGTGGAAGTTCTAGCAAATTAAACTCCTGATGGAGTTTGTGCTGTGCAACAAGTTACCACACATCAGCTGACCCTTGGTGCCCGGCTGTGCGCTCGCGGCTCGCCTGCAGCAAGGCGGGTAATTAGACTGGGCTTACCCACAATAAAAAAGGGTTAATTTAAATCACATTCGCCAGCACTTGCTGTAGGCTAGGGATTCACATATGTAGCATTGCTGTGGGTCAACTAGCACTAGGGAGTAATTTGAGCTCGGCTTGCTTGACCATGAGATTGAGCCCAAAGTGGAGGCGGGGGTTTGTCGTGAGTGGTGTCTGAGCTCTGGTTCCTTCAGGACATCTGCAGCAGAGACAGCTTGTGCTGTCTGCTCTGTGGTCGATAAGGGGGAGACATGGAGTGTGGTGAGAATCTGTCAC
>PYHW01009766.1:2221676-2241444 GCA_013186435.1 Turdus rufiventris | reverse complement strand
GGGCCGGATTTCCATTTGCTGGGTATTGACCCAACACCTCCTGTCACAGCCCCAGGTAGGAGCGGTGTCAGGCACATGGCAGGAGCTCTGCCATGCAGCAGCATTCCCCACATTCCTGGGTCATTGAACAGCTCTGAGAAGCTCCAAGGTTATTATCAATTATGCTGGTATCTAGATTAGTCCCTGCTCTGCCACCTTATCAGTAGCAGAGCCATAAAAGTTGGCCTTTGGGAATCTTATCTCCTCACTCAGATCAAATCCCAAATCTCGGTTGTGCTAAGTTGATCTCATCTGCACTGGCTACCCAAAAACTGCCAGCAGCTCTGCACAGGGTTCAGGGTGTAAAAACATGACCAGAATCCTGATTTATTTTTTCCAAAGTCCTCTGAAGCCAGCTCTTTCCAGGAAACACTGAAGTGCTGCAGTTCCAGGGATGGGAACAGGCAAAATGCCTTTGGATTTCCAACCCTCAGGAGCTGAGCTCCAGGTGGGGACAGCCTGCTCTCCCCAGGAGCACAGCCTGACACAATTCCTTATCTGTCTCTGTGAAAAAGAGGAGAAATAGCAGAAAAAAACAACCTGAAAAATCATATTCTCAAAAATTAGACTTGGCTGCCCCAGTGGTTTTTTTCCACCTATCCTAAAAAAAAAAAACCCAAACAGAAGCTTCCAAGTGATTTTAAAGGGGAGCTGAAAAAAGTAGACACTAATAATGTACAAACCACATGCAACAGTGGATAAATTCAAAAGTTTAAAGTGAATATGAGGCTCAGGGATCTAATCTGGGCCATGTTCGTGTGATTCTCTTCAAGGCAAATCTGCTTAAGTCTTTTGTGAGCACCAAATCTTGGACAATTTTTGTCTGAGCTTTCTCCTGGATTTTTCCTCTTCGACACCATTTAAGAAGATGCTGAAATAGAAAGAATAGGTGAAAATATGGTAAATATTCACATAGTGCAAAGGCACAACTGTGTCACCTCCCTGCTCTCATTTCCTACCTCAGGGTATTTTTTTTTGTCCTCCTGTTTGGGGCTCTTCTTTGAGTCAGCTCCATCCAGCTGGACAGGAGATCTTTTTATTGGGAATCTCTTACTCTGGAATAGATTTTGGATTAAGCCTTCCTTCTGCACACCCAATTTTGTCTGCTACTGCTAAAGCATCCCTACAGATCTTGGTTAATTTAGCAACTGATAGGAATAAATAATACCCTCAGTAAACAAGTTTTGAATGAAATCTCTCAGTGGATAATTATGGTTGGTAAAGTAGAGCTGAATTTATTGGAAGTTTCACCTGAGAGGGGTTTTGTTGGTTTTGGTTCTGGTTTGCTTATTTGTTTATTAAAATTCTTGGAGATTTTCATGCTTTTAAATGATGGAAATCTTAAAATATTTGGAGCAGCCATTTCCTCAGAGTAGGGTCCAATGTGACAGCACCTAACAGGGAAACCTGGGTCATGCGTGGGATTACTCATTTTCCTTGCATTAAATCTAATCCTTGTGAAAACTTTGCTTGAGCCAAACACTTAACCACAAGTTTAAGCACGTGGGACATCCTGTCCTTAAATTCTTGCTTGTGTCTCATTGATCCATCTCTCAGCTGGAGCATTGGTAAATCAGGAACCAATGGAATGGACCCAGGAGGGAGAAAAGGAAATTTCCAGTTTCTCACCACCTGCCCTGTTTGGTAGGGTGTGTTTTTAAGGCTGAAAATCTAAAAATCCCTCAGTGATCAGACAAGACTTGAGTGGAAATGCAGAAAACAACAGAGTTTGGTGTTGTTCCAAGGATTAAAAGGAGAAAATTTATGGATGTAGAGGGGAGGTTCCTACATAGAAGTGAAATCTCCCTCACCCAAAATTGTGGTTATGGGTGGCACAATGGCTTGGAAGTGAGGTTTTAATAAACACTGACAAATCTCTGGTTATAGGCAGAGACAGGATGTGCAGCTCTTCTCAAGAACATCCACCCAGTGATCCATCAGCAGCTCTCCACTGACATACAGCTCATTCATTATTAATCCACCAGCTACATGTCAGCAGCTCTGCCCTTCATTCCCTGATGTTTCCATGGATGTCTGGGGATATTGTTCCCAATTCCCAGCTAGGAAATTGAGGCAGACCAAAATGCCCCCATGCTCACACCTTAATAACTACATCACCTTCTCTCCTAATTAAAGTAATTTCCTGATAGAATTGATCCATGTGCTGGGATGATTGTTATCTCAAATCTAGCATTGGGACAGTTTCGTAACCAATCTGTCAGTGCTGAAGGTTCTCCATCCCCAAAAGAGGGGTGAGAATTTTTGTTACTTGGTGCTCGTGAGGTTCCAGAGCTGAATATTTGAAATTATCACTCTTAAGGTAAAAAACACACCAAAAAAAAAAAAAAAAAAAAAATCTGGAGAAAATCTGCTGCAGTTCTGATTGGCAGTGTTTGATGATTAAAAACATGATTCATCCCAAAACAACCCACGCCTTTCAGTCTGTTCCCAGAGCTCTGGCGCCAACCAAATTCTGGGTACCCAAGAGACATTTCTGTCCTGTCACAGCAAGCAGCATGGGGATTGCAGCAAGGAATTCCTTCCCTGTGCTGGCACGGGGTGTCTTTCACAACGGGGACCCAAAGTGAGTGCAGCCTCACTTACAGGAAAGCCTGGGGTGCCAAAGCCTTTGTTGAGCAGGATGCTGCTGGACAATGAATGGAAGATGTTCCCAAAGGGCGTTTTTAGTTGAAGACCCTTGCTGATAAATGATTAGATGCTCCCAACAAAAAGCTGGTGCTAAAAGGATCAAGGAGGAAAGTCGGTGCTGAGTGGGAGCAATTTGCTGGTGAGAATCCACATCCTTATTCCTGTAAGGCTGGAGAAGCCTGGTAATTCCAAGGCATAAATCCCTTTGAGGCTTGCCACATCCCGGTTTCAGCCAACGCTGGGATGAGTTAAAAGCAGGAGGGGCAGCATTGTAAAGCCATGATCTTATCCAAGTCTCATCCAACTCGCTGTTTATAGGGTTGTAGATATATTGCATCCCATTGTCTGCGGCAGGAGCTGCTGCTCAGCCCTTTGAGGGCTTGTGGGGAGCTCTCCTCTGATCAGGGAATTTTACAGCACTCGGTGATAGGGGACTTTGTGACCTGGAGCCGTGCATCATCTCGGGGCTGATCGTGTCAGATTCCTTCCTGCCAACAATGAGCAGCTTGAGTCACTGCTTGGGTGGGAAAGCTCCAAGGAAATCTTGGGATGCCTCTGTATCTTCAGGACCATTAGGAGCAGAGGGCTACACCTTTGTCAGGTCTAACAACCTCTGTTTGAGTTAGAGCATTCAAAAAGCTGCCCCAGGTGACATTTCCTAAAATTCCTGTGGCTCACATTCAGACCTCTGCTCTTAAACATCAGAGGAATTTATTGGAACATCAAAAATCCAGAAAGGAATGAATAATTCAGGTTAAAACTCTGGTTCTGAGCACCAAGAGAGAAGCTTGGTGATATTCAGAGTATCTCTGTGTGATTTGTTTCAGTCCCATGCCCAGCATCCTCCTTGAAGGATGATGTGATGCTGTGAACCAGTCACTGGTCTCAGACCTGGATGTCCTTCTGCTTTTCCGGGCCTTCTCCAGCTTTTCAGAACACCTGCACATGACATTTTGGGCTCTGGGTGCTCCTTGGGGCTCTGCAGCTCAGCATTCCCATCCTGGGGTCAGTGCCCAAACCCCAAACCCCAAACCCCGCCATCCTCCTGGAGCCTTGCCTTGGCTCCTGTCACCCCCACAAGCCTGGCTTGGCACCTGGGCCGTGGAGGTGGCTTTGCCTGGTGCCATCCTGAGCCCGTCTGGGTCCTTCTTTCCTCCCCCTCCAATGTTTCCACATCTTCAGGATTTTTCAATAATGTGTGGTGGAGTTTTTTGGGCTGTTGGTGAGAAAGCTCAACAGCACTGAGATGATCTCAGGGAATTCTAGTTAAAATCATCCTGGTTTGATGCTCAGCACAGTGACACTGGGGAGTTGTGGACTCCCCTTGTATTTCTTTTTTAGTATCTATGCTGATCGCTTTTTGAATTCTTTATTCACTCTTTTTCTTTCTATTCTGACTAAAAATGCTGTACCAACATCACTTTTATCACCTCCGTGTAACAATCCTCATTTAAAAATCGCATAGACTTAGTTTTCCATAGAACTGTGGTTACTACCACTAATTATATTATAACTTTTCCACCCTCTGTGGGTTCTTGTAGCACCCGTTTCCCTTTTGGGCCAGATAACAGATTTACAGTTATCCATTTGCTCTTTAACAACACAGTGGATTCCTAACCTATTTGGCATTCTCTTGTTTTCCATCATCACTTGGAGATTTATTACAAATGTTAACAGTAGTTATTCAGAAATATCCGAGATTCCCTTCCTTCTTTATCTCCTTGTTTATCTACAGGAGGTTAATGTATTATTAGGGACTACAAATGTGTGTGTGAATATCTCTGTATGTTCTCTAACAACACATTGAACAATTATTTATTGGTCATCCTCGTGTTCTTCGCACCACTAACCAGGGATTATCCACAATGGGCTTTCCTTATCACTTATCTGCCTTATTGTGTCCTCATTTACATTCACAATTTCCCACTCTTCTCACCTGGAATGGGGTGAGTGAGGTTCAGCAGCAGTGATGATGAACTTAAACCACACATGGGATTTCACCTACATTTATTTTCTTCTTTTATTTTTTTATTTTTTTTGTAATAGTAAAGGTGCATTAGGGAATTGCATTCACTTTTCTTAAACTTCTCATGCTATTGCATTCACTTTTCTTAAACTTCTCATGCTATTGCATTCACTTTTCTTAAACTTTTCATGCTCTACCTGGACAGACTTTTTTTTTTTTTACCCTCCCACTGTAGTTCAGTGCCCCTGTATCACAGTCCCAGTAGAATCATTGATTTTTTTAGAACCAGGAAATATGTCCCTTTTTTAAATCATTTACCAAACCAAAAAAAAGAAAATCTTTCAAAACTTTTCCAGGACCCTCCTAGCCCCTCTCAGCCAGCCTGTTGTCATTTTGCACCTCACCTTTCAAGCTCTCCCCTATTATTTATTAATATGCCTCACAGTTGCCAGTTCCAGGGAAGTGGAAAGGTTCCTTGTCCTGAGCACCGTGTGTGCACATAGCAGAGACAGTCCCTGCCCTGCAGCACTTCAAATCTAATCTAAAGAGACAGAAAAAAAGGTGGGTGAAATGAAGAATTATTAGTATGGCACGATGTTAGCAACTCCTTACCCCGGATCCCTGGCAGCTTTCCAGCCCCAAAAAAAGGACAGGAGTGCAGGTATTTCTTTTCAAGGTAAGAGTAGTGCAGGGGGTTTTGTGGTGGAAAGTTCTCCACCCTGATTTTGCCACTGAGGAAGGGCTGTTTTTTTTTTCAGGGCATTGCACATGTTTGAGGCAGGGGTCTACCAGAGCTGCTGAAGGCTCTCGTGCTGCTGTGTCAAAATAAAATGGAAAAAAAAAATAGAATCCACATTTCTGCAGCTGGGAAACTCAAGGGAGCATTCCCCTTCTCCCTGTCGAGATTTGACATGTGTGGACACAGACAAGGAGCGGGGTTTGCTTAGGCAAAGCACCAGTGCTGACTCCTGCTATTCTGCTAACTGCTCTTCATTTTCTACTTACTTCTGCCTCCCATCCTACCTCATTCCTGGCCCCTTCTCTCTTTCTTTCACCCCTTCACGTCCTGCCTGAATGCAGAAAATGTGCTTTTTACAGCAGGAATCATCTCCCTGACTCTTCTCCACCGAGCTCTTAACACAATGGGAGCCCTAATCTCAGACTCAGGTTCAAGGCATAATAGTAATAATTATTGTTGTTATCGTTGTAATAACAATGATGGAGAGATTTAGAGAAAGCGGGGGGGAAAAAAATGTTGCTAACAGCAAGGGAAGATTACCCTGATCCTGGAAAGAGGTGTGTATCAGCAACTTTTAATCACCAGATAGGCTTCCTCTTCCAGGGTGGGGTGATGCTGGAGTCTGGGAGCTCTGGTTGTGTTCCCTGATGATGGGGCACGTGCTGGGAGCTGTGTGAGTGGGTCAGAGAAGGTGCAAGAAGGAGTTTTCCTAAATTCAGGTCCTCAGGCTTCTGTCCAGGTCTGTCAGCAGACAGTGGCCCAGACCTGGTGGCCAGAGAGGTCAATGTTTGGCCACTGGTGGGGTTTGGGGTTAACAGCCAACGTGGGCATGTGGGGCTTTCTCCCTGTCTCCTTTCTTTGGAGCACAGCAGATAAATAGCTCCAGGTGAAGGCCTGCACATTCTTTATGAAGCAAAACGTGCTGTCGGTGTAAGGAGGCGAATGTGTGGCCCGGGGCACCATGTGCAATGTAATGTGTCTGAGTCCCTTGCACGGGCTTGTTTGAAATATGTGTCAATAACAGCAGCAGCAGCGTGCTGCTCCGAGAGGAAAAGGAGCTGAGCGTGCTGGGGAGAGAGGGGAGAGCACTGTGGGGTGGAGGGCAGAACCCAAAAACCCCAAACCTTCCCCTCCTCCCTGCTCCTCCTGAGATCACCCTCATTACAGTCAACACCCAGTCCAGGACAGAGCCAATGTATTCCTGACAAACTCATTTTTACAGCATAAGCACCAAATGATCTCTTGCAGGGAGAGGGTGAAGCCTCTAATTATTATTTTTAAGGGTGTAAACCAAACCCAGGTTAAAAATTATGGGGGACTGGCTGTGTTCCTCTTCTTACTTCCAGTTCTAGACAGGATTCAGGTCTCAGTGGTTGTGCCATGTGTGGGAAGCCACAGTCCTGCTGTAAAACCTCTTTGCCACCACTGCCACGATTTATTGGCTGCAGCAGCACCAGCAGGGAGGATGGATCAGCACATCCCTGGGGGAACTGGGAGATTCCCCATCTCTGGATATCTCTGGATCAAGAGTGGGCACCCTCTGGAGGAGGTGATTCAGCCACGGCCATGGTGTAGAGGAGATGAGCTAATGGGTGGTCTGACTTGGTAATTATGTTTGTTGATGAAGCCATAAGATTACAGTGTTGTTGGAAGGGAGCTCAGCAGAATTCCTAAGCTTTTGGGGCTGCCTCTCACCAGTTCCCCTGCCCCAGCTGAGGAAAACCATCTCAAAGGAGGCAAATTAGTAGAATGGGGTTGAATTTTCAGTGCAGAATTTCGTGTCCTAGTGAGAATATCCCTGCCTTGGTCTACAGTGGGAATTGCTGGGTTTGGGTCTTTGCTCCTGTATTTGTTATAATTCCCATGGAGGGGGTTTCCACCCCACTGCAGCTCCCCTTGTCCTCTCAGCAAATCTCTCTGGAGCTCAGAACCAGCCCTTTGGCCAAAGGGTTTGGTTCAGTGAACAGTTCTGGGCTCCTCAGCTCAGGAAGGACATGGAGGGGCTGGAGCACATCCAGAGGAGGGACAGGGTTGGTGAGGGGCTGGAACACAAACCCTGTGCGGAAGGGATATGGGGTTATTTATCCAGGAGAAAAGGAGGCTCAGAGGTGACCTTATCACTCTCTACATTCCCTGAAAGATGTCTGTGCTCAGCTGGGGTTGGTCTCTATCAGGCAGCACCAACAGAACCAGAGCACACAGCCTCAAGCTGTGTCAAGGGAAATATGGGTTGGATATAAGGAAAAAAGGTTTTATGGAAAGAATGATGAAATACTGGAATGGTCTGCTTGGGAGGTGGTGGAGTCTCCATCCCTGGATGTATTTAAAAAAAGCCTGGATGTGGCACTTGATGCCATGATCTAGTTCAGGTGTTAGGGCTGAGTTGGACTTGATGATCTTGAAGGTCTCTTCCAACCCTGTGATTCTGTGAATACAAACCTCTCGTTCATCACCTGACTAAATGACCCCGAGGTCAAGGTGGGATTCATCCCACTGGACACCTGCACTGCCAGTAACTCACACCTGAGGTGTCACAGAATCTCAGAATGCTTTGGGTTGGTGTGGGACCTTAAAGCTCTCCCATTCCACCCCCTGCCATGGCAGGGACACCTTCCACCATCCCAGGGTGCTCCAAGCCCCATCCAGCCTTGGACACTTCAGGGATGCACAGGTAGCATTATGCTTTCGTGGCCAGTGGAGTTGAGCACTAAACTCGACTTAACTCCGTGGGTTAACTTCTAATTGAAACTGGTATCAAGGGCAAATTCCTTGTCTCCTAATTGTGTCCAGTTCTTCCCACTGGACATGTGGGACATGTGGGATGGCTGGGTCAGGTCCCACATCAAGGCTCCCAGTCCTGCTGCAGATTCCCAGTGGTACCTGAGACCCCAAGGCAGGGCTGGAAGCCACTGCACAGGTCCTGCAGAAAACCTGTGGTGCTTGGGAGCCAGGTTTGATCCCCAAGTGCAGCTGGAAGGGTGTGAGATGTCCCTGTGCACTCACCAAAATGATCCTCCTACATCCTGAGATATCTCACCACCTTTTGGAGACTTCACCCACCTTGTCCTGAGCTTCTCATTTCCCAATGTTTTAGTCGGTATTAGTAGGAAAGGAGGTGTAAGGAGTTTCTTGAGGGCACCCTCAATGTTTCTGGTCAATGCTTGGGTGCACCAGAGCAGAGAAATGTTCAACCAAGCCTCCAAACACAGGGCTGTGTCAATAGGTGTGTCCATGCGTGGGTACACCAGGAAGGGAACAGCAGGCAGAGAACATCTGATGGTGGCATCAGGGCTAAACATGTTCCTGTGCTCGTGGCTTTGCTTCCACTTCCATTTCCAGCCTTGCAGTTGAGCAATTCCTTCCAGGGAAAGCGTCCTCTCTGCCCTCCTGGTTGGTGATGGATGGGGTGATGCCGTGGAGGTGAGGAGCTCAGAGACCTTCAAACCCCTGGTGTCTTTGTGCTGTCAAATCTCCAGGTGTTCCTGCTTGGTGTAAAACAACCGAGCCCTTCTTACTGCTGCTAAATCCCCTTCTGTTCCTCTGAACCCCGATGATAATTTGTGAAACTGGATTCCATCAATTAATTAGCTCAGCATTGTAATGAGCCCCAGAGTTGTGCTCTAAGACATTAGTTGTAGAGCCTCTGTACCATTTAGTATGTTATATCTGTAAAATTCCCTTAAAAACTTCATCTTTTCCAGGCAGTATGGCCAGTTGAAAATTCCTATATTACATGACCAAAAAACAAAGTTGCTAAAATCTTGAGTGATTTGTTCAGTTAAATATTTCTGGCCAGTCAAAGATCTCCTTCAGATTCCTACTTTTGCACATTCTGCTGCATTTTCAGTGGCACAGGCTGGCTGGAGAGGTGGTGGGACCCATCCCTGGAAATGTCCATGGTCAGATTGGCTGATTGAAAACATTCCCAGACCGACCATTCTTACCCAAGCCATTCCATGATTGTCTAATGGTGCATGTAGGGTCTGTGAGCATGGGAAAGCTGGGCACCAGGGAGTGAGCAGCCTCTCTGATTGTTTTTTGTGAGACAGAGCTGCCCCTGTGGCCACTCAGGCTGCTCAGACCCCTCATGGCATCCCTGGATGGAGCTGCTTGCCTCCAGTGGAGCTCCCTTCCCACAGCCTGGCTTTGTCACTGCTCAGATCTCCTGTGAAACCCAATTACGAACGTTGCATAATCCCCCAGATCCAGCAGAAATCCAAGCTGGAAGGAATCCATCTGCTAAGCTGAGTGACCCTGAAGCTTTATTACGATGATGATGATGATGGTGATGAAGAGGAGGGCTCGTCTCTGGTTTCTAAAGTAAACACAGGAGGTATCTTGGCAGAGGAACGTGCAGCAGAGAGCTGGGATTGCTTTCCCAAATTCTTGGCCGCTTCCCCTGCTGCATGTCAAAGCTGGTATCTTTGCCTAATAGTGATCACCCCTCCACGAGCTGATCACTATCTGGCAGCCTGTCTGCAGCTCCCCAGCCACTCTCAGAAAGAAATCATTAAGGCTGGGATGCTGCTCAGGGAGATGTGCAGGTGCTGCTCCTGCTGCCTGATCCCCAAATCCATGCAGGCTCCCTGCCCCAGCACTGAGGGGTCGTTTGCTTTTCACCCAAAATCTTATTCCATCCCCCCAGTTAGACATTTGGGGAGTTCATGCTGCTCCAAAGGACAATCCCAACCCACTTTCCTCAAAATCTTTCCAATGGGGGTGGTTCAACCTGGACTAGAGAAGGGTTCAGAGTGATTTAATTGTGGCCAGGAGCTGAAAGGAGCTACAAGAAAATGGAAATAAATTATTTACAAGGGCCTGGAGTGACAGGACAAGAGGGAATGGTTTCAGACTGACAGAGAGTAGGGCTGGATTAGGTAGTAGGAAGGATTTCCTCTCTGTGAGGGTGGTCAGACCCTGGCACAGGGTGTCCAGAGCAGCTGTGGCTGCCCCTGGATCCCTGGAAATGTCCAAGGCCAGGCTGGACAGGGCTTGGAGCAGCCTGGGACAGTGGCAGTGTCCCTGCCATGGCAGGGGTGGAATGGGATGATCTTTAAGGTCCCTTCCAGGCCATTCTGGGTTTCTGTGATTCCATGATTCTTCCTCTTTTCTCAGTTTCTTTGCCACTCCTCAGCCTGACCCCTTCCAGATGTTTTCCATCCAGACAAGAAGTCTCCACCCTGGAGAACAATTCTGTTCCTCTGAGGAACATCAAGGCACCACAAACCACTCAGAGGAGGATCTCTCTTCTGCAGCCCCCAGCAGGTTTAGGGAGAGGAGCCTGGTGAGGAAAGCTTGGTCCTGCTCTGAGCTGTGGTGGTGCCAAAATGCTCTGGCTGCGTTTTTGGAATTCAGACCAGGTCTGGAGGAACCTTTCACAGAAATCACCTTTTTTCACCCATTTGGAGAGTGGGTGGCCTCTTATTTGAGAGTCATAAACTCATGGAATGGTTTGGGTAGGGAGGGACCTTAAAGCTCATCCCATTCCATGGGCAGGGACACCTTCCACTGTCCCAGGCTGCTCCAAGCTGCCCTTGGACACTTCCAGGGATCCAGAGGCAGCCACAGCTGCTCTGGGAATTCCATCCCAGCCCTTCCCCACCCTCACAGGGAAGAATTCCTTTGTAACACCCAGCCTAAATGTATATAAATACATATCTATGGCTTGCTTTTCCAAAACAGATTCTAAAACCTTGACTTCGCTTTAGGTCGTTGTCACTGTTCAGGGGTTGCCAAATGGAGGTGATTCTGCTTAGCAACCCAAGAAAATTATTTCAGACTTGTGGTGAAACGTCCCTGCCTGTTCCCCTCAGAGCAGAATGCATTTGGGGCTGCAGGAGATGCAGCCCTTGCATTTCAGTAAAGAGAAGAATGAATTTGGGGCTGCAGGAGATGCAGCCCATGCATTTCAGTAAACAGGATCTGAACACAGTGGTAGAAGTCAGTGCTGTAAAGCAAATTAAAGCTTTCCCTTCTTTCTCTGCACTCTGCACCAGGTTTTATTGCGGTTGTTATTCTTTCTGTTGGGAGAGATGATCTCTGAGAGAGAATTTTTCCCTCTCTCAAGGTGTATACAAATGCCAGGACATCCACTGGCATTTTTCCTGTACCTCTGAGCGACTCATCAGTCTGTACCTCTTTAATTTTACTGAGATCTAGCTGAAACATGTCAAGGAGCCATGAGGATTTTTTCCCATGCAAAGCAGTTTCTTTGCAAAAAAAAAAAAAAAAAAAGAAAAAAAAAATCCAGTTGTTCTGTTGCAGCAGAAATTGCACTTTCATTTGAGGAAAAAAAAATCCTTTTAGAAGCAGTAAAAAAAGTTTGAGCTTTGGTTTCACAGCAGTCTTGTGGCTGTTTTAGTGCTAAATAAGATTTGTTTGTTTTTTGGGCTCTGATGTTGTTCATGTCCTTCTCCATGTGGATTTTTCGTTGTCTAATCCCAGGTCATCTTTTGCTGCAGCTCTTCCCAAAGAGAGGGAAGGAGAGGATGAGGAGCTCTCTGCCTTCTGCTGCTGCTTCCCTCATTTCTCTAAAATTTCTCTGGAATACAGACCTGAAATGTATTTCTGGAGGAAAGTTTGTCTTTCCTGCCCTGCTCTCATGTTCCTTTCCCAGACAAATATTCCCCTTAGTCCACTGTGTGACAGAAATGGTGCAAGATGTTTTTGTGTCTGTTTGTGGCTCTGGAACAGCTGATTCTCCATTGATCAGTCCTTGAATGAGAGAATTGTGACATTTCAGACCAAAGGAGGAGCAGATTCCATGATGAATGAATGATATGAAAGGAAGCACAAGCATAATTTATTGCAAAGCACTTAGAAGGTATTTTGATGGATAGTGCAAGTAGATGAAAAGGCCTTTTGGGTTTGGGATTTTTTTTTTTCAGTTCATTAGTTCAAAGTGAAGCAACTTGTAGCAAAATCAGGCATGTGATCAGAAATCGTTTTTTGCAAAAAATCAAAACATTTCATTTCGCTTTTGAGGTTCTGAGTATTTTGAGATAAACATAAAAGATTTTTACACAAAATAATTTTTTTTTTGCAAATCCACCCTCCATAAAAATGTTATTTTTATATTGGGTCAGAAAAAATTAAGCTTATTGTGAGTGCTTGGCAAATGTGCCAAACTCAGAAGACTTCAGGGTGGATTTTTTGTAATGCAAATAAATTGTGCCCAGCTGGCAGTTTCAGTGGAATTGATAAAGCAATGTAGGAGTTTGCCTTTCCTCAGGTGTTGAAAATTTGCACCCAGTGACAATGAGAAATGGCAAAATTCCCACTGCAACTGGAGCTGTGCTGTGGGTCTGCAAAGGAAACAATCCCTGAGGTTGCCCAATCCAAACTTATAATTTGGTATCGATAATTAAATTATTAAAAAAAAAAAAAAGCACATACAAGTGTGACAACAAGTTCCTCATTGACTCTCTGGGTGCAATAAAAGTAATTAAAAAGCACATGCTCAGTTTTAAATATGTGCTGAGGTGCTTCTCTAAATCAAGGCTTCCTACATTTTTCTTAGGAGGATTTTATGACCAGAACAAAAAGTAGTTGTAGGATTCGTTAGAAGGAAAAAAGAGAGAGAGAGTGCAAAAGCAAAAGGAAGGAAAAACAAAGAGGAGGAAACTTTATGGCTCCGTAAACAGCTGTAAGCAATGTCTCTGGTCGGGTCAGACCGGTCTGAGTTGACAAGGCAGTGTCTCCAATTATACAGCATGCTGTAGCCTGTAAAAATGAAATCAATTTGTTATTTTTCTGGGAGAACATTATAGCGTGAGTTCACACATTTGGTGAGCCTGATGAGTCAGTGGAAGCTCGCAGGGCTGTGTGTGTGTGCCCAGCTGAGGCTCTGAGAGTGCCCAGTGCACATCCACAGCACCTTCCTGAAATTTGAGAAATTTGAGAAATTGGAGCAATTTGCTTTATTGGAGCAGTGGACAGTGAAAATCTTGCTGTCCTCCACCCCAACGTGATGGTGCTTTCCACCCGTGGCTCTCATTTCAAAACTGCCTTCATCACCCAGGAGTTTCAGGATAAAATTCCCCCAAGCACTTAAGCACTTAAGCAATTTAGAAGTCCAAATCCAATCTTTGCAGGGATCTTTGAGCCCAGTCCTCCGAGGTATTTAGCACTGACATAGCCCAGACCAGACCTCAGCGCAGGGGGATGAGCCTTAATGAGAGGTTTGAAACCACAATATGTACTTTATATTGCTGATCATTTAAAAAAAGTTCAAGTTGGGATGCTTTAGGGGTTGGTGGGGGGAGCTGGGAGCATTAGGACTTAGCCACAGTCCTAATTATTATTGAAATTCAGAGTAGGAGTCTAAATATCTTTACATTGTGTAGGCATTTTTCATTGCCTAATATGTTGCTTTATCCCTTCCCTCCATTCCCCTAATTTAGCACACCTGACCCAGAAAATTAGAGCTATTTTCACCCAAAACTTCATTCCAGTGCCCAAGTTATATAAGCATCGTGCTGGGGAGAAGGAGGCAGGTTCTTTTCCCGGCCAGCCAGTCGTTGCCTCACAAACACACATTCTTTCCATTTGTCATGAAACCCTGAGAGGGGTTAGGCTGGGAGAAGTCAGAAGTAAGGCAGCAAAGGTGTTTACATGAAACTTTAAATTGCTCCCCTTTCATTTGCAAGTAACTGTTGTTCCTCGTCCCAGGTAAATTTATCCATCAGCAATATCATTAGATGAGTTCATTATAACCACGAGATTTACAGCGCTCATAAACTGCAGTGTAGGTGGCAGATTAAAATGTTAAGGCTTATACATCTCTAAAACCCTGCAGTGCCATCCTGGCACATTTGATGGAGCTGGATGGAGGCAGATCCCAGCTGGGGAGACCTCCAGGGAGAAGCCCCAGATGTTGGATGTGGTCTGGGAGCAGCACCAGGGTCACTGGGACCTGCATCCAGCCTCGAAAACGTGGTTTGAGGGGCCATTATTCTGCTGCCTGGGTTGTTTTTCAGATGACATGTGTAGCAAAGGAGTTAATTGCCTTGGGTAATTAAAGAGTTCCAAAGGCTTTTTCCAAGGAACCGGGTTGTTAATACTTGTATTCTCTCCTCCTCTGTTCTGTAGATCCTAAGGGAAGACAAAGTCAAAGCAACATCTCTTGCACTTAGAGTGGAAGGTGCTGAGTGTTGTGGTGTGCCTTAGTTCCTGTGGGAATTCTCTGTCCCGGCCAAACCTCAGCTCAGGGAATTTTGCTTTCTTAGCACCCATTTGAAGCCGCCATTGAGCTTATTATTTATCAAATCCGACCTCAAGCTATCCAAATAAGCTGTCGTGGTCCAGGTTAGAGATAGCAAAGATTTCCTTGGCCTCCTCTTCCAACCCTCCAAGGATCTCTGAGATTCTGCCAAAAAAAAAAAAAAAAGGGGTGAAATTCCCGAAATTCCCAGTTAATTCCCAGTTCTTCCTTTTAGTTTGGGAAAAAAAGGTGTCCAGTTTATGCTCTTCATTTTTGCCCAGCCAGTGCTGCCTCCTGGGCATCTCCAGTGATTCAGCCCACCTATCTGAGGCATCTCTCTCAGCATGGGCAGAGCTGCCCTCTGGAGATGCTGATCTTGCTCCATGGACTCCGGTAGACAGTGAGCTTGGCCGAGATTCCCGACTTTTCAATGGTCAAAGTCGGGTGAGGTGAGTCCCACGCTCAGAGCTCCTCTGATGAAAGGTGCTGGAGAAACACAATGCTGCTGCCTCATCACCAGCACCCTGGTTGTTATTAATGCAGGGCAAGGGTGAGGGAATTATTATGGGAGAAAAGTCACTTCTGTGTTTGCAGGATTGGACTCGGCCACAAAATTATGGGCATACTTTCAGGGTTAGAGGAGAAAAAAAATGATTTAAATATAGCCCTTGTGCTGTACTTGGAGGTGAACAGGTAACCAACAAGAACAGTTAACCCAGGAGGTTGCAGCCTTATTCTTTTCCAGGCTGGAAAAAAAAATTCTATAAGGTTAGAACCTGCACAGTGAATTTGAGGCTTAGATTTCTTTGTTTGAACCACTCTGGAATCTCTTAGTCTTGATAGCGAGATGCCCAGAGCCACATGTTGAAGACCCCACTGCAATCAATGTGGCAGAGACTCATAAATTCTGAATTAAAGTATGACACTTCTCTAATTAGACTGCTGAGGCCTAAGCTTGATTGCTACTGGTCCATGCAAAACAACAAACAATCCCCAAACTGGAAAAATATCTTTCATCAGAATCAGTTGCTTGATTCATGTCTTCTAGAGCCAAACCTATCATTTTGCTGATCTGTGTTAAGGTGGTTTCCAAGTTTTCAACTAAAACATCAATTAAAATTTTTGTTACTGTCCACATTTTGTAGTTGCTTGGGTTTGAGATAGTTTTAATGTTATAGAAGGAAACCACTCTGATGCAGGAGGGACATTAGTGAGCAGAACAATTTCCTTTTCCATTTAAAATAATGGAGTGTGACGAGTTCTACTTCCTTTCTTTTCATTCTAAAATTTCTCCAGGTTTTGTTTTCATAGTAAAACAGAGAAAAAACATCACAGCATATGCTAGAATATTGGCATTTCCTGTGAAAAATCATTCAGTGAATGTAGAATTAGTTTTTCTGCCTGTCCACCCACCTGGCCTCTGGGCTGGTGGTTCAAGTCATAGATTCATAAAACCATAGAGTGCCCTGAGCTGGAGAGACCTTAAAGATCTTTAAGATCATCCAGTTCTACTGCCATGGCAGGGACATTTCCACCATCTCAGGCTGCTCCAAGCTCCATCCAGCCTGGTCTTGGACACTTCCAGGGATCCAGGGGCAGCCACAGCTGCTCTGGGCACCAGAGCCAGGGTCTCCTCACCCTCACAGGGAGCAATTCCTTCCCCAAATCCCATCCATCCCTGCCCTCTGGCAGTTTGAAGCCATTCCCCCTTGTCCTGTCACTCCAGGCTCTCATAAATTGTCTCTGTCCATTCTTCTTGTGGGTCCCTTCAGGTCCAAGAAGGCCGCAATGATGAAAATCCTCTCTTTTCCAAGCTGAACAAATATGATTCTCTCAGCCTTTCCTTATGCTCCATCCCTCAAATCAACTTTCTGGCTGTTCTTTGGACTCACTCCAGCAGCTCCATGTCCTTGCCATGTGTCCACACAAGAGTCTTGTGAACATTGGTGTGTCCAGAGTGGAAAAAACACAGTAGGTTCATCTCCTGCTCCTGGTCTCTACATCTGGGTTATCCTTCCATGTTAGATGGACACCACACTTCATCTGTCTTGTGTCAGCCCTGTGGGGTGAGGGTTTGTGGGATTTGGTCACTGCTGATTTACAGATCCTGCCCCAGGGGCCTCTTGACATTCCATGCCATTAGCCATTCATGGCAGCCTCTGTTTTTGGAACCTTCCAGCTGCTCATTCCTCCTAAAAAAAGTGGTTTTAGGCACTTCAGATACATGGGTTTCATGCTGTCAATTTGAAAGGTTGTGCTGAGACATGAGAGGGTCCATTTGGGATGTTGTAGGGTGGAGTAGGGGTTGCCCACTCCTCACCTCTTCCCTGTGAGCCCCTCTGGTGCCAGGAGATGTGGGACAGCCCTTAGAGGTTTTCCTTACAGCTTTTCACAACTTCTCCAGCCATCTCCTCAATTTCAATATTTTAGGATCATAATACCACAGATGTATCGTGAAAATGCATCTTTTTAGACAAACCACTTTACAAAATTTGTCCCCTCTTTCACTGCATGGCTGAGATTCTTCTTAGGGATGTGGCACCACAGAGAGGCAAAAATAATTTGGAAAGAAACAGAGGCCGAGCTGAAGCTCTGGAAAGCTGGATGGATTATAAGAAAGGATTTGGAGGAGGTGTGGCATCTTGCTTTAGGGGGTTCCCTGCAACGGGAAGAGCATCTACAAGAGAACAAAAATCCCCTCTGCTACGAGCAGAGGAACATCCTTTGATTTAACTTTTTCACCAGATGGACAAAAGGAGCAAAGTCACTCCTGGTGCTCAGTTCTCAGTATTCGGTGGGATTTCAGCCCTGGGTCATTTGGCAAGTTGCCCCCTTGCTGTTCAGCATTAATAAATGAAATTATTTTCCCTGTGTTGGGGAAGGACGTCCGTGGAGGAAGGTCTCAAAAGGCCTCTCCAAGATGAACACAGGTCCTGCAAAGCTCAGGAATGACAGAATTCAGGCAGAAGGAGCAGGTGTAGGAGTCTCCTGATGTGTTGAGGACTTTTGACACTCAGGGGAGGTGATGACCTTGAAAAGTCAGTGCAGTGGTGCTGTACCACGAGGTCATACCGAGCTGAAACCTTCTCTTTTTCTGCAAAAACCTCTGAGCAGGAATTTCCTGCATATTTCTCCCTCCTAACCTGGCTGGGGTGTCCATTCCAAGAGGGAGGGTACATGTAATTTATTAAGAAGGTGGCCAGGTACTTATTTACAACGGCTCTGCTGAAGGAGCAGATAGATCGAGATAAGGGAAATTAAGAGCTCTCTAGGTGTGTTGGCAAAGAAAAATGCTCACTGGAGGTTGAATTAAACACTTCAGGGCATGCAAGGCTTAAAGATAAGCAAAGAACTTTGGCTGTGGACATACAGAGCAGTGTTTTTGTGGCTCCTCCTGTGCTAGTGGGAAGAAAAGCCTGATTGGTTGGAAAGGAACAACTCTTTGACCCCTTTCCCTTGGTTCAGGCTTGAGCAGCGCCTGTTCTGAGTGTGTTTGTAAAATTGAGAGCTTCAGGAATTCTCCAGGGGAAAAGGAGAGGTTGGGGTCAGTGCATGCAGGAAGTGTTGGCGCTCAGGGAATTTAAAGGTGATGCCTGGTTAGACCACAGTAGATGACACTCTGCCCATTTCTCGACACCGCATTTTCAAAATTAACCACATGAAGAAGATTGTTCAGGAGGAGAGCTCAGGAGAGCGGAAAAAATGCAAATGCCAGGTTTGATCATTGGAAACAGTGAGAGAAAAAATGAATGATGGGAGCTACGAGAGAGTTGAGCAACACTGAAATGAGATTCTGATCTTTATACACTTTCCCAATCTTTTCTAAAGGTTTGGTTGTTGGGCTGTTGTTGGGTTTTTCTGGGTGGAGGAGAAGGCTGGAAGGTTCGTAGGGTGATGATCAATAATAATGACAGGGAGCTGAAAGAACTGGGTTCTCCTAAAGATAAATTGACTTTAGAGAGGGAGAAAGTGTTTACACCTGGAAGCAAAGTAGAAACCAAAAGAGGGTGCTCGGGGAGATGTTATCACAGCCCAGAAGCTGCGAGTGAGCCAGGAGGAGGAGGAGGAGGAGGAGAGGAAGAGGACTGTGCTCAGCTCTGCTTAAAGCAGAGCCACTGCTCATGGGCTGATGTTTTGAGATCCCACCCTGCACCTTCAGCTGGAAGTCAAGTGACTCCACACTGCCCAAGAAACGCCAAATTTGCGTTGCACCGTCCCGGTGATGACACCTTGAGAACAAGGCTCTTGCTGGAGATTGTCTTTTGCAGATTAAACTTTCCAGACTGTAACGCAGATCAAAGTGAGGTGTGACTGTTTGCCTGCTGTATTGAGCAGGCAGCAGTGTGAAAAAGCAATTAGAGGTATTTCTACATGTTTTGGGTTTTTTTTTAAATCTTAGATGATCTCCCAGCAACGGAAACGAATAGTTGAGGGCACCAACCTATAAACTCCTCTTCCTATGACTGGTATTTTCATTTTACCACTGTAGTAACCACCAAAAATAACCCCAGAGACAGGCTTGAGTTTGGCTGTTCATATGATTAAAGTTTATGAGGATGGAATCTTAAACTTCTTCAGGGTCCTACTGAAATAGCTCAGAAAATTCCTTCTGGCTTCACAACATGGTGGATGGAACCTGCAAAAAGCTGATGGCAACTCAGTGGGTGCTTTATCTTTGTTGGGAACTGGGTAAGAGATTTTGGAAAGCTTTGGGAAGGTCACTGCAGTTGAAAAATTCTACAGATGTTCCCATCAAAGTTAATTTCAGACACCAGAACACATCCCCGTTTTGGACTCTCTGTAGTCCATGACTTGAGGATGAGTTGGAACAACTAAATTCAGATTCAGAGAATTCAATGAAGGCTTCTCTCCACATGGTTTACAGAGACAAGACCACCTACCTCCCAGTCCTAAAGCTGTGAACGCCTCGTAAGTCCCAGTCTTGGTTCTATGGATTGAGTTTTGGGTATGTGGCACCTTAAAACTCCGTTCCTAACAAAGTGTCAGAGGCAATACACACACTCAACAACTCCTCTGAAGCCTTTTTAGTCCAGAAATTGTAACCCAGTGTTTTGTGTAATATTTAGCAGTGAAACAGCAATGTACCCTTGGCATGGGCTCCATTTCACAGATGGCTTTCTGCCAGGTGTGCACCCTGAATTAATCTAAAGCT
>PYHW01009766.1:2197394-2208051 GCA_013186435.1 Turdus rufiventris | reverse complement strand
CTCCAAAAGACTGATGTGATTCTGGATTTCTGCTGTGAGTGATGCACTCTCAGGAATGAAGAGAATCAGGAGAGGGAATGGCTCCAAAGCAGTGGCGTAACTCTGGATTTCTGCTGTGAATTATGTGCTCCCAGGAATGTGGGCACAGCAGACTCGAGGCTGAGCAGTGAGGACAAGAAGGGGCAGGAGGAAAGCTCCAAAGGTTTTGGAGGGCTCCAAAATCTTGGGGGATGCAAAGGTGTTGGAGAGCTGATGCAGGTGGGGAGGTTTCCTGTACCAGGATAGGCAAAGGAGGTGCACAGGAGCGGCATTTTTTGGAGAACAGCAGGAGATGGGTGAGGCTGGGGCAGCTGAGGGCTGTGTGTTGTCCCTGGATCCCTGGAAGTGCCCAAGGCCAGGTTGGATGGGGCTTGGAGCAGCCTGGGACAGTGAAAAGTATCCTGGCCCATGGCAGGGATGGAGTGGGATGATCTTCGAGGTCCCTTCCAACCCAAATACTTGGATGCTGCTGTGAAAACACAAAATGCAGAAAGCCTCCAGATGCTGGGAAATGCAGAGCTGGGAACAGGTCCTGACTGGAGAAATAGAAAGCACCTTTCACTTTTTATTTCATTTTGACTCCTCTCACCCTTCCCAGAGGAGAAAAGCAGTTTGCAAAGCACTCCTGACCCAAGCAGGACCAGAGGTGGGGAGCAAGGCAGAGAAGAGAGGTTCTGGTTCTGGATGAGCAGATCCTCCTTCCTCTGCCTCTCCATTTCCCATGGAGCCACCACAGAACCGCCTGCAGATTCCAAAGCAGGGCCCTGCAGCTCTTGCAACACAATTTTGGAACTTCCCTGGGCCTCCTCCTGAGCTTTTCTCTGCAGTTTGATCCACAGGGCAGCAAACTCTCCGTGCAGAACTTCCCGGTGAGGCTGCAGCCTGCTGACTCAGCAGCTGGCACCATCTCCTGCCCATTATTTCCAGGTGCTAAATCACCTCCAATGATAGCTGGGCTAATGATGGTTTATCCTTTCCTCATCACGCCGCTTTCCCAGGGCAGCTGTTGCCACAGGGATGTTGTGGGAGTGTGGATGGGTGGGGAGGGCACCAGGAGATGTTTCTGTTCACCCCGAGCCATGAAAAAGTTGGAGACCTCCTTAGGCTAAGAGCACAAGATCCAGCCTAGGAGATATTATATCTCGTCAAAAATGTGTTTATTTATTCTTCTGAGCCAGTTTTGCCATCTGAAAAAGGAGCTGCACCAAACTGGAGATGTTTTGTTTTCCCCTTAATTTCCAGGGGAAAAAAAAAAATCACAACTCTGTTTTTTTGCTGAAAGATTTGGGTTGTTTGGTTTAAATTTTTTTGCACATTTTGGATAGTTTCATTCAAATTATTGAGCATGAGGCATTTTATTTCTTTTTAATTTAAATGTGATCTTATGCAAAATCATTAAACCACCACAGAATCCCACCTTTAGTATTTTATAGAATACAGAAGTGTTGTGATGTTATTGAGGCAGAAGGATTTTATCTTCTCAAACAAGAAAAAAAAAATCTGACATTAGCAAGATAAAACACTTAATCAGCCTGAAAATTCAGACTCTTACATGGTCCATCCGATTTTCAACTCTTAAAAATGAAACAAAACAGAATTTCCTAGAATATGTTAAGCTTTTTTTGGCCCTTGTTAATAACCTTAGCTGTGGTATGAGCTCCAAACTCCTTCACTCTGCCTAAATCCGAATTAAAGCTGAGCAGTGACAGCTTCTTTTCATAATTTTCATAAAACACAGCCTCACAGCTCTATAAAACCACAGGACCCAAATCTGTGGCTCATTCTCAAGTTCCAGCTGCTGAATCCTGGCATGAAGATGCTCCCCTAGAAAACTGCACAGATTTTTCCTTAGAGAAAAATAAAAGGTGAAAACTGATTTCAGCGCAGTTGGGTTTGGTGGAGAAGTTTGATTCTGTTCGTACAACATTTCCAGCCTGCTTTTCTGATGGGGTTTCAATAGAGATTCCTTGAGAGGTGAATTTGAAGATGTAAATGAATCCTGAGAAGGGTTGATCTGAGCTCTGTGAATCCCAGTTTTTATGGGAAATGTTCTGTGGTGCTCTGGTGAGATTTATATTTGAGTTATAATCCCTGGCCAGTGCCTAAAATTAAGAATATTCCTTGCATTTTGCTGAGTCTTCTCATTCAAGATCCATATTTTGCACACTTCAGACATGATTTAGTGACTCTGAAGGCAAATACTAAGTAAAGTTCTGTTTATGGCTTTATTAATTATCAGCCTGGCCCAAACACACCCTGCTATCATTGATGTCTGTGGATCAGGAAAATTAAAGAGGATCCAAATGCTTTATTGTCAAATTCTCCATCTCACAGTTTTTCTGTTGGGAAAAACAATGGATTTTGTCTGCTGGTGTTGGTTCTGAAGAGACCAGAACCTCTGAACTTGCCAAGCAGCAGAACCTCACTTCTCAGCTCTGTGTTTCCAGTGTTTGCCCAAGGGCTCAGTAACTAAATCAAATAATCAATAACCAATATGTGAGAAGAATCAGGTCACAGAAATATAGAATGGTTTGGGTTGGAAGGGGCCATAAAGATCATCTATTTTCAGCAACAATATAACAAATTTAAAATTAAAAACTCTCCCCAAAATCTCCTCACTTCAAGCAATGCCAGCCACTGACCTTCAGACATTCCTGCCCACCACTCATTAACTCTTCATTAACTCTTCATTTATAGGATGGTTTGGGTTGGAAGGGACCTTCAAGGGCCACCAAGGCCAAGCCCTGCCATGAGCAGGGACATCTTGAGCTGGGTCAGGGTGCTCAGATCCCCATCCCGGCTCACCTGGGATGTTTGCAGTACATGTTAGAGTTACTGTGACATCCCTGAAATCCCCACATCAATCTGACAGAAAGCCAGGGATTATTTTAAAAGAAAGAGTGAAGTGCTAAAGGTGTTTGTTCTGTGGGTTGATTTAAAAAAAAATAAAAATATATATATTTCCATATTTAACCTGATTTTTCACATATATTCTTTAGAAGCAGATTGTACTTAGCTCTAACAGCCACAAGCCTCTTGCACTGGTACTGGCCACAAAATATTAGTTATTCCAAGCCTGGAGAGATTTAAAATCACCTGGATCAGCATTCCAGCTGGGAAAGAGCCTGTAATCACTGGTGCTGTAACTCAGTGAGGTCACTGCATCAAGCACTCCAGACAATCCACTGCATGAATTTCCCCATTTTATGGGGCTGACCACGAATGTGGCTGGCTGAAAGCTGGAAGTGCGTTGGGCTTTTCTTGGTAGGGATGGGTCTGGTGAGATTTAAGAGGCTTGGAGCTCGCTGCTGGTCTGTAAATGCAGGGCTGCACCTTCTTTTGTGAGGTTTGTGACTCGTGGTGCTTCAGGCTTTTATTTGGCTCCATCAACGCTGCCAGAATAAACAGGGTGCTCTTAGCTCAGGCTGGGCAAGTGGGGAAGTTAGCCTGGCTTAAAATGCCAGAGGAGCTGAGCTTGGTCCAGATTGGGATCAGACAGCTTGGGATGAAGATCAGTGTGGGATGGTGGATTCTGTTCCTGCTGTCACCACCACAGTGATGCACATCAGGCAGCCCAGGGTGCTGGTGGTGCACCAGGACTGCCTCAGAGCATGGTGGTGGCTCCTCTGAGCTGGAAAACCACATCCCAAAGTGACACAGCCCTGCTGCTGCTGGGCTTCAACACCCACAGCCTAGCCAGAAACCATAAACCAAATATTGGAGAGCCACAAGAGATCCAGGGAGTCCTCCCAGCCCTCACAGCTCCTCCTGTAACCCAAGATAATCCCCAAACCTGCCTTGAACTTCAAGTGCACGAACTGCCCTGCCATAAAAACTGGTGTAACCCAACTGAGGTTAACCAGCTTGGGTGAAAGGTTTGTGTTCCTTGTGTAAAAGTCATCATCTGGGAGCTCCTCATCTCAGTGCTTGACCTCCAAGTGGGGAATCTGCAGATTGTGGGCATTTTATTTCTTGGGTTAAAAAAATCTGTTTACTCAAGAGGATCTGAGCCTCACAGGCTGTGTGTTGCACTCAGCATTGAAATAAAGGCAAAGTCAGGCCCTGAAATTCAAAGAATCCCTGCAGTTCCTCACCCAGATCTCTCTCTGCTTTGCTCAGAGCTCCTGAACTCTCTGTAGGCTTCCAACCATCCCCAAAATCAGCACCAAGTTTGGGGGTAATGCCCAAAGCACCAAAATAGAACAAATATGGGGATTGGAAGCAAAACATCCCAAAATTCCCAGGAATCAGCATAAAAAATTGTGCATCTTCAAGAAAGCCAGGAGGATGGTGAGAGCTAGAAGTAATTTATGGTGGGATATGACCTTTCTTATCAGCACTGGAATTGTTCTGCTGCAGGACAGGACTGGGCAGTGTGGGTGACCCAACCTGTGCCTCCTGCACAGCTCCATGGCTGAGCTCCTGCAGGGTAATTCTCAGCTCCAGAGCAGCACTGTGGCCTCCAGGAACAAGCCAGGAACCAGCCCCGATTTCCTCCACCCACGGGGAGCTTTGCACCCTGCCCAGCCCAGCTCCATTGTCAGCCCCACATCCCTTTGCCAGCTGTTTAATCCATTCCTTCCCGCCCCACTGCCAGCACAATAAAACCCCACTGAGGGGATCCACCTCCAGGAAATCCTCCTTTAACACCCTCCAAAGGAGCAGCCTGATTTATCTCTGCTGTTGTTCTGCAAAGAGAAATGAGGACTCATCTGTTCTAATCCCCTCTTAAATTTCCAGCTGGGGGCTGTGCTGCCATTTCAGCATTTCTGGCAGCTCCTACGTGTGCCCTGCAAGGTTCCCTGCAGGGAAATCGCCCAGTGCAGAGGGACCCCACTGTCTCCCTCTGAAGGAGCCTTTGCAATGACCCCATAACAATTCCCTAAATGAAGATTTGGGTGAAATGGGCCTGGGGATCTCCAGAATGGATTTTCTGACTCGCCCTTAGCTGGAGGGTTTGGGGGTTGCTCCTTCCGTGGGTCACACCGAATTTGCATTGCTCTTGTTTTTGGCATAGCAGATTTTGATATTTGCCAGAATCAGAACCCTGGGATGGTTTGGATTGGAAGGGACCTTAAAGATTATCCAATTCCAGCTCCCTGCCATGGCAGGGATACCTTCCACTACCCCAGGGTGCTCCAAGCCCTGTCCAACCTGGCCTTGGACATTTCCAGGGATGGAGCCTCCCCAAATTCTCCTGGGCAACCTGTGCCAGGAACTGAGCATCCTCTGAGTGAAGAACTTCCTGACATCAGGAGAATTCTGTAGGTGGCTTTGCCATCTGGTTCTAGGGTCACCTGCAGGGGATGGGACATTCACAGGTGAAACAACCATGTCTTTAGCTGAAGGGGAAGAGAGTGAGATGGGATATTGGGGGGAAAATCTTCCCTGGGAGGGTGGGCAGCCCTGGCACAGGGTGCCCAGAGAAGCTGTGGCTGTCCCTGGACCCCTGGCAGTGTCCAAAGCCAGGCTGGACAGAGTTTGGATCACCCTGGGACAGTGGGAGGTGTCCCTGCCATGGCAGGGAGCTGGAACTGGACACTCTTTGCTGTCCCTTCCAATCCAAACCATTCCAGGCTTCTGATTCTGGGAAATCTCAAAATCTGCTATGCCAAAACCAATCTCAATGAAAATGCTGCGTGTCACATGGAAGGAGCAGTGCCCAAACCCAAACTGGGTGATTTTCCAGTTCCTCTCCAGCCCAGACCATTCCATCATTCTGGGATTCCACAAAACACCAATATCTCCCCTGAGCTCCTGAATGATACTGCCCACTGACAAGACTGGAACATTTGATTTACAAGCCAGAATTTTCACTCCTCCCAGCTGACCTGGGAGAAGCATCCCTTTGTTGGATGCATTTTCCAGCCTGGAACCATCAGCAGCTTTGTTGTGCCAGCACAAATCCCAATTCCAAGCCTTTTGCTGCCAAGTCTGGAAGATGTGAGATGTCACAGAAGATTTGAGCCCTTTGCATGATCAGAGGTTGCTGGACCAAACTGATGAGGAAGATCCAGCAGGTTCTGAACCCCAGCATGGGCACAGATCCACTTGGGAAGGAGCTCTGGGCACGGAGCTGGCTTCTCCTCAGAGTCACTTCCATGGTTTCCTCCAAGAGCTCAAAGTTCTCAGGATGGATCTCTGCACCTGCACAGCGAATTCTTCTAAATATTGTTGTGGTTTTAGTGGCTTCTCCTTTATAATATCAAAACCTGATGCTTTGATTAGTGATGAGGAGGTGGTGGGGGAGGAGGGGGTGAATCTGACACTGTTTTCTGGCATTTAGTCCCTAATTGAAATATCACCTTGAGGTGTTTATAAAAAAAATATTAAATTGGCCCAGATATATATTTTTTTTTTATGAATAAGGCTTTAATTAACTTTTTACATATTAAATGTACCTCAGTGGAAATAGTTAGACAAATAGCAGGGGGTGTTAGTCATGCAGAAGCAAAGGGATGATTCAGTCAGGGACTGTGTGTTACAGCAGGGCACATGTGAGAGATGCTGAGAGGGAAGGGAAATTAGCATCAGAGATGGGAGCCAGCCTGGAGAGGGAACATATTTTCAAAAAGGCCAGGAGAAAGGCGAGGTTCCCAGTGGAATTAGAAAGGAAGGGCTCCCTTGCTCAGCAGGAATAACCCAGGGAGTGCAAGGAGCTGAGCTCTGCTCCCAGCTCTGTTACACAACTGCAGAGCTCCCCTCTCCTCTTCCCTTCACCCCCAGCCCTCCCTGGTTTATCTGACAAGTTCAGCTCCAGGGTTTGGGGAGGGCAGAGCAGGGATGGCCCAGGACGGGCTGGGAGCTCTGAGATGGGAGGTTTGGGAGAGCAGGATGGACAAACATCCATCAGGGATGGCTCAGGCACAGTGGATCCTGCCTTTGGGCAGGTCCCAGTAAAATCTGGGATTTTTAAGTGTTCTGGAACATGGGCTGAGCCTGCCAGTCTAGCCAGGTATTAGTGCAAAATCAAAAGTGTATCATAAACAAAGTACAGTTTGGTTTTTTTACACAAAAGAAAGTATCTTAATACCAAGATGCACCCCTAATTAAACTGCCTTAACTTTTCTGCCACTTCCACTGAATTAGATATAAATTCCTCTGATTTACACCAGGCCAAGAGGAGAATCAGGCCACGTGCTTTTCTGCTGATGGCCAAAATATATATTTTTACTTACTCAATTTATTCAGTAGCTGATTTGCATAGACGTTTCCGAAGGCTGCTCGGTTGTTCTTTTTTTCCCCGTTTTTTTTGCACTTCACATGTCATCTATCCCCCGCTCAACACACAGGGCAGCAGCAGTGTTGCCACCAAGGGAGCTCACATTTAACAGCAAGAGAGGAATCTTCAGCAATTCCCATCCCAAGGGGCCTCGGGATGCAGAGCTTTGATTTTGTTGCTCTAAGATAGGCAGGGATGAAAGCAATGTGCACTGGCAGTAAATCCTCGAGGTGCTGGGTTCCTCCAGCAGCTCAACAAGTGTCTTTCCCTCCCACAAAAGTCACCAAAATCAGTGCAAGCAGAGCAGGTCATCACTTCTGCTCTCCAAGTTAATATTCTGGATATTCTATGAGCTGTTCCCACCAGAGCTGGGGGTGTGGGAGCTCCTCAAGAACCTGGGACAGCATCAGATGTCAAATCAGGAATAAAATCATGTCCATGAGCTGGAGGAGATCATCTCCAGAGGACAGAGGATTTGGGGAGGTGAGGGCTGAGCAGTGTGTGGCACAAGGCATCTCTCTGATTAAAGTTGGTCGTTATTTGAGCTTTAGAAATCCGGGTGAAAGAAAGGAAGCATCAGATGAATGGAGTTGGTTTGTCTTGTGAGTACCAGTAATGACTGATGAAGAAAATTATCTGCAGGTGTTTGGTGTCCTCTGCTTCTACAGCAGGTTATTTGATTTTTGGGGGCTTTTTTAAGGTCAGTCACATTGGTGAGGGCAAGGTGAGAGCTTCACTATTCTAAATCACAAGAAGATACAAGTTGTGGCTACTTTAGTTTTTTGGGGTTTTTTGGTTTTTTTTTTCATTATTTAACCTCTGTCTATGATTTGACAGTGAAGCCAATGGAGAACTTCCACAAATCACATTTCTGTGGCCTTATGTTCCCCAAGAACACAAGGAGCTCGTTTTATTCAGGGTGTGCCATATTCCCAGGAGGTCCCCTAGCCATGTATTCACTTCTGGGTTTTATTCAACTTCCCAAACCCAACCAATGCCATTTTCAGCCCAGCACAATGGCAGGCTGGCTCCTCATGGTGGCTGAAATGAAATGTGATCAGGACATGATGCAGACCCACTTTGAAATTGTGGGCAGGATAATTCCCTTCAGTTTTTAAGCACTAGGACTCACTTCTCCATATCTGGGACCAGCACCAGACTGATCACCAGCTCAGAGACTTTTCTCAACAATGCAGAACAATGTAAGGAGGAAATTTATTTTTTTCCACTTTTTCTGTTCTGATTATTTTGAGTGTGTCTTCTTAGGACCGAAAGATTTAAGGGAATGTCTCAGAAGAGGGGTGAAAAAGCAAGTCCTGCTAGGACAAGGGGGATGGTTTCAAGGTAGAGAGGGAAGGGTTAGATGAGATTTTGGGAAGGAATTCCTGGCTGGGAGGGTGCTCAGGCTCTGGCACAGGGTGCCCAGAGAAGCTGTGGCTGCCCCTGGATCCCTGCAAGTGTCCAAGGCCAGGCTGGATGGGGTTGGAGCAATCTGGGAGAGTGGAAGGTGTCCCTGCCATGGCAGGGGGATTGAGAACAGATTTTTGATGTCCCTTCCAACCCAAACCACTCTGTGATTCCATGGGTCTATGATAAATGTCATGAGGTCCATAAAAATCAATGCACGACAGAGTTCTGAGTCTTTGTCCTGGCCAGCAGATGTGTTCATGGAAGGTGGAGCTGTTTCCTTCTGGAAAGGGAGCTGGAGCTGAGTTTGTGAGGTTCCTGTCTTGGTTGGGTTTTCTGACAAGTGCTCAATGCATTTAGCTCCCTGTTCTGCTTGAAATTTCTACACAGCTCCAACTATAATCAGAATATCTGTCATCCACAGCTTATCTGCTGACTTTAAATCACCTGTAAACCATCCAGCCTGTGTCTGAGGCTTTGCCATTTCCTTATTCCTTGGTGTCTAAATAGATCTGAAATTCCCCAGCATTGTCCTCAAGTGTTTGGGATTAGAAAATGGAAAGATAGTGATGGCTCTTCATCTCCCAGGTGGGCAGCAGGGGTAGAGGAGCTGTTTGAAAGTCATTTTTGCTAGGACTGAGCCCCTTCTCCCTTAGGAACCACAGATCCAGCCTCCAAACTTCCTCTCATGAGCTATTTATAAAAAGTGGCTTCTGTGCTGTGGGAGCTACACCAAATTTTTTCTCTTCCCCAACTGGGTGAAACAGAAACCCACAGAAAATTAAAAAAAAAAAAAAAAACCCAAACAAACAAACAAACAAACAAACAAAAACCCCCAGATTGCCCAAGCCTGCAGAGGGCTGAGCAGCTCCTCCAGCACCCAGACCCCCTCCCTTCTCCAAATGGAGCCTGTAAAGCAAAAAAAACTTCTGCAAGCTGAAAAATTGCCTAATTGCCTCAAATTGATTCCATGGTTTTATTAAGATATTTTCCCAGCTCTATTATGGTTAATTATTTGTATTACAGTAGACTCTGAGGCCCCAAGCAGAGATCAGGGCCCCATTGTGCTAAATAGTGCACAAGCACTTAATAACAGAATCATTCCTTGCCCCAGATAGCTTGCAATTATGTGGGGGGCTGCAGTGGAAACACAGCACAGCTCATGTGAGCAGTTTTTAGGAGAGGTTAATGTGGATTTTGGATTTTGGAGGCCAAGCGGGGCTGTGCAGCCCCACTCCAGGAAAAACCTGGAGAGAGAACCTTGATGTTCAAGCAGGAGATGAACGCCTCACTTGGCTTAAGGATTTGTGAGGGGGATCAGGAGGAAGGAAAAAAGGGGAAAACTGAGCAGGTTCCTGTGCTGCTTTCCCCTTCCTTCACCTTTGGTTTGTGTTTCATGAGGGAGCTTGTTCCCCTGGGGATTTCCAGCCTGGTCTTGCAGAGGCAAAGCTCTCAGGTGAATGCTGGATGAGCAGCAGCTTTGCAGGGACCCTGCTGCCTCCCAGCCCCTGGGAGCAAGAAATGCAGAAGGGGAAGGCTGTGTGTGTCCTTCTCCCTCCTCCCAAAAATCTGCCAAATCTCCGTGGCTGTCTCTCACCCCTGCGTGGGTGTCGAGGGGTCAGCACTGGGGGAGCTTTTCCACACCTTGAAAAGAGTGGGGAGAGTTCTGAGAGCTTGGAGCCTTGCTGGATGTGATATTTGGGGCTGGGAGTGTGACAAAGTTTTGAGAGCTTGGAGCCTTGCTGAAGGTGAAATTTGGGGCTGGGAGTGTGTCAAATTTGGGGAGAGTTTTGAGAGCTTGGAGCCTTGCTGGAGGTGAAATTTGGGACTGGGAGTGTGACAAAGTTTTGAAAGCATGGACAGGACTTGCTGAAGGTGAAGTTTGGAGCTGGGAGTGTGACAAATTTGGGGAGAGTTTTGAGATCCTGGAGCCTTGCTGAAGGTGATGTTTGGGGATGGGAGTGTGACAAAGTGGGGACAGTTTTGAGA
>PYHW01009766.1:2167480-2189068 GCA_013186435.1 Turdus rufiventris | reverse complement strand
AAAGGACAGAGCCGGCAGGGTCAGGGATGCTTGGAGCAGAAAGGACAGAGCCAGCAGGGTCAGGGATGGTCGGAGCAGAAAGGACAGATCCGGCAGGGTCAGGGATGCTCAGAGGAGAAAGAACAGAGCCAGCAGGGTCAGGGATGCTCAGAAAAAGGCAGGACAGAGCCAGCAGGGTCAGGGATGCTCAGAGGAGAAAGAACAGAGCCAGCAGGGTCAGCATGCTCAGAGGAGAAAGGACAGAGCCAGCAGGGTCAGGGATGCTCAGAGGAGAAAGAACAGAGCCGGCAGGGTCAGGGATGCTCAGAAAAAGGCAGGACAGAGCCGGCAGGGTCAGGGATGCTCAGAGGAGAAAGGACAGAGCCAGCAGGGTCAGGGATGCTCAGGGAAAGGCAGGACAAAGCCGGCAGGGTCAGGGATGGTCGGAGCAGAAAGGACAGAGCCAGCAGGGTCAGGGATGCTCAGAGGAGAAAGGACAGAGCCAGCAGGGTCAGGGATGCTCAGAGGAGAAAGGACAGAGCCAGCAGGGTCAGGGATGCTCAGGGAAAGGCAGGACAGTGCCATGGCTCGCGGAGGTGGCAGGACGTGATTCACACCATGGCACCGCTCCATCTGCGTCAATATTGAACCCGCTGCCTTAACTTAGGGGTAGGAGATGTCAAACCCAGTGCCCTAATTCCAGCAGAGTCATTAAGAGCTCGGCCGCGACTTTCTCAAGAGACAGAGCTGCTCAGTGCCCCGGGGGCAGATCTCAGCCCTGCCCGCCTGCATTCCCCAGGTAGTTACCATCAGATACAAGGCGATTTGCTTCCTGTTGTGCGCTCTTAAGTGGTGGCTGCATTTCAAAAGCAGGGGAGTGATTACGTCCTGCCCAGGCTGTAAAAGGCACCGAGCGCTTTCTGGGAAGAGAAGAGCTCGCTGTAATCGGTGCTTCTTAAGGCAAATCCCATCAGAACCCTCCTGGCTTTCAACAACGCCTGAAAACTGTGGGGAGTTTGGGTGATGGAGCTGAGATTTAGGGTTTGGTCTCCAAATCTGCCTGGAACTGCTTGTTCTGGCAAACACAGAATTCTCCAGGCTGTGCTGCCTGAAGCTCCCTGGATTTTAGAATCCTTCAGGTTGGATAAGACCGACGATTTGGTTTAGTTTTAGAATTTAGGGGCTTCTCTTAGAGAAAATGGAAATATGGGGAGGGAAGTGCATTTTTGTTGCTTAACCCTGGGTATCTCTCTCATCTGAGAGTCTTCTCCAAAGCATTTTGAAGTCTCCAGAATTGCTTCCACTCCTCATGGGAAGCTTCGCGTGCAGAGCTAAAGCAGTGGGGATTTAATTTTTGGAGGGGATTGCAGAGACAATGAGGCCACTGAGCCCAAACATGAACCCAGCACTGCCACATCCACTGGTATCCCATGTTCTTAAGCGCCAAATCCCTTTAAATCCCTCCAGCTGACTCCACCACTGCCCTGGGCAGCTGTGCCAGTGCCTGGCAACCCTTTCAGTGAAGAAATTTTCTCTCAGATTCAACCTAAATATCCAAATTTCTCTAACATCCAATCCTAGACACAATTTGAGGCTGTTCCCTCTCCCCCTGTCCCTGTTTCCTGGAGCAGAACTGAACACCCCGGCTGTCCCCTCCTGTCAGGTGCCCCCTGAGCCTCCTTTTCTCCAGGCTGAGCCCCATTCCCAGCTCCCTCAGGAATTCTCCAGACCCTTCCCCAGCTCTGTTCCCTTCCCTGGACACTCTCCAGCCCCTCAGTGCCTTTCTTCTGAGCTCCTGCTGAATCCAAGCTGGAATCACAAACTGGGCTCCCAAGCCAAGGCTACCCCTCCCATACCCACAGAGGAGAAGTTTTCCTGCACAAACACCATTTTCTTTTTGATCTGAGCTTGGCAAGGCACAGAGGGTTTCCATGTGGTTTGCAAACATCAGTTCAGCACCCACAGCACCCTCCCAGTAAACCAAAGGTCTGCATCAGACCCCTCCTGAGCAAAGAGTGATTCCCAGGAGATGAGAGGAACGTGCTTTAGCCATAAAAAAGCACATCATCCTTTTCTCTAAACTGGAGATACCTGGATGTGCTGGATGGAGCACTTGGTGGGTCAGGAATTATCTCTGTGGTGTCACTCTAGGAGATGCTGTGGTGTTTTTTGGGGCTGGTGGTGGGCTGGCACTGTTTGTTGGTGACATGGGCAGTGGGATCCAGGGATCACACTCCGCAGGGACACCAGGCTGGGAGGTGCAGGCACATGCTGGAGGGAAGGGGAGTCTCTGTGCAAACCTCCTGAAGCTCAGCAAGGCCAAGTGCAAGGTCCTGCACAAGGGTCAGGCCAGTCCCAACCCCAAACTGGGTGGAGAATAGGGTGGAAGCGGCCCTGAGCAGAAAAAACCTGGGAATGTTGGACCTTTAAGGACCTTTCAATCCATTCTGTGATTTTATGGGAAGGTTTTGGGTTTAGTTGGGACACACTGGGGGGATGTTGGAGGTGTGTCAGCATTTCTCTGGCCACACCACCTTTCCACCTCCCTTCCAGATTGTAATGGCACCCACCCCACCACCTTTATGAAAAGCCTTTTATTTTTCAGAGACTTCAGGGCTGGTCAAAAATGTCCTTGGAGATCTCATAATTTGGTTTCTGGATCCCACCTGGACTTAGGCAAGCCCTGTTTGAACGGGACTCTCCTGCTCATGCTCACAGCTGAGCTTTCACACTCAAGAACTGCATGGTCATCGTTTGCAGGCTGCTGGGATCCTCCAGGCTGGACAGATGCTGAACAAGGGCTTTTCAAAATCACACTGGGGACCTGAGGGTTCCTGCATTTTTTATTTTATTTTTTTCTTTTTGGTCGTTGCCCTCAGTGACTTAATAACTTCTCCAAGTGCCCTGGCAAGCACGTTCCAGGACATTGCTCATCCCTTCAGCCTGTAAGTTCATGCACATTGTGGGATTTGCATATTGTTGTCTTTGGTAGCTTCCCAAAGCAAAGCTGGAGTTCTTGCTCAAGCCTTCAACCCAGCCAGGACTGCTCCCCCGTTGTGATTGCTCCCCAAAAACGTGTTGACTTTTTGGCTTGGTGCATTAAACTCTCCTCACATTAGTAAAGCCTGCAAGCATCTGGAAAGGCAAAGATTAAGCCAAAATGCCCAGGGAAATCTCAGATCAGCAAAATATGGTGCAGGCAGGGTTTGAGTGGTTTCTGAGCTGTCAGCTGATACAAAGCTCAGCAGAGCTTTGGTGAAGGTGCATCAAGTGAAAATGTGACCTCGTGCCTTTAAGGATCCATTCATATTTTAATAACCCAGTGGAATCATCTGAGAAGTGTCAGAAACAATTCAAAGGATAACTGGTCTGTAAGTGTGAGATGAGTAGGGAATTGTACAGGAGGTTAACGGAGGCCAGTTGTCAGAATTATTGTGCCTGCTTAGAATTGCCTCAGGGGTTTGAGAACAGCCCTGTTCACGGTAAAAACCCCATTTTACTGCAGCCAAAAACAGTGCTGTTTTCTGAGGTGTGGTGTTGAACTGCAGGGTCATTTCTTGTGTGTGAAGAAATCAAAACTTCAGGGAGAAAGGGAAATAACAATTGGTATCTTGGGGTATTCCTCACTTGTAAAGCAGTTTGAAAAGTTTGGTTTTCATTTTGGCACAGTGTGGAAAAAGCACTGGCATCCAGCAAAGCTTTCCCTGGGATGGAAGGTTGTGATGGAAGTTCTCCACAAACACTAAAACTCCTCAGTCCTTGACCAGGACATTTTCTGGCTGATGCCACCTCCAGCCTGAGGCAATGGGCACGAAAGGAAAGTTCATTTCCAGTCCCCATGGCAGGGACCTTGATTAGGCAAGTGAGGAAAACTTGGGGCAGGTGCAAGGTGCACCTTGAGTACTGTGACAGAGAGCCACAGCCTCGGGGATAAAGGGATGGAGGGTGGGGACAGATGGAGGGTTTGGTTTACATCCTGAGCATTGAGGATGTGACCATCCTGGCATTTTCCTGCCTTCCAGCCACCAGCACCTCTCCCTGGCAAGGAAGAGCTTGACCTGGAGCTGGTCCCACCAGCATGAGGCTGTCATTAAAGCGTAGAGCTGCATATTCCATTTTTTTGGGTGCATACCCAAATTCTGCATGTCTGAAGCCACAGTTCGGGGGCTGGCTCTGTGATGCATTGACTGCACAGTACCATTCAGAATATTCCATGTGCCACCTGCAATTCAGGATTGCACAGCTTTCCCTGATGCCCTGGTCCTACCCAAAAACCTGAGGATGACCCCAGTCAGAACTTTTTTGGCTGACCTCAGTGACCTTGAGTCAAGTCTGCACAGGAGCTCGTTTCCTCGCGAAAGAAAACGTCCTTGGAGCAGGTCCAAGCCAGACCACAGGGAAGAGGAGGCTTTCCTGGCCTCCTGCCATGCCCTCCAGAGGAGGGCTGATCAAACCCATCCTTCAGTGGCCCTTACTCGCTGCCTTCTCTCTCCACAGCCACCCGCGAGTCCGCCTTCGTCCACGCCATCGCCTCCGCTGGCGTCGCCTTCGCCGTCACCAGGTCCTGCGCCGAGGGCTCGGCCACCATCTGCGGCTGTGACACGCGCCACAAGGGCTCTCCTGGTGAGGGCTGGAAGTGGGGGGGCTGCAGTGAGGACGTGGAATTTGGCAGCATGGTGTCGCGGGAGTTCGCGGACGCCCGGGAGAACCGGCCCGACGCTCGCTCGGCCATGAACCGGCACAACAACGAAGCTGGAAGGACCGTAAGGACACCCGAGCGTCGCCTCTCCTGTTGTTGTTTGCTTACCTGATGGTGGGAGGGAGTTAAGGGGGCTCAAAAGACCGAAATCTGGGCGAATGTGTGTCATAAAATGGTAATACCTGTGCTAGATCTGTGAAAGCTCTTCATAAATTCACAGATGTAAACGCCTACCTTGGATCTGCTGCCCAGATCTCTTCTAGAGGATGGGTCCTGGAAGGTTTAGGGTGGGATTTCATCCCATCTCGTGAGGATAGCTATCCCAGAAGTTGTGGATGCCCCATTCCTGGATGGATCCAAGGCCAGGGCTTGGAGCAGCCTGGGATAGTGGAAGGCATCCCTGCCCATCCCAGGGTGGTTGGAGCTGAATGATTTTTAAGTCCCATCCAACCTAAATCATTCTGTGATTCCATGATTAGAGTTATTAACCCAGCTAATAGCATCCTAACTGTGGCTGTTCCCTTCCATGGACTGTGGGGCAGCTGAAGTTTGAGTGCAATTGTCCATCCTTGAGGGAGGAGAGCAGCAGGAGAGCTTTTCCCACAACCCATCTTCTTAACCCTGTGCTATTGCCCAGGAAATGTTTAAACTAAATTAGAGGCACTATGACTCCTGATTAAACTTTTATCATGCCCTAAAGCTGTTTTTACTACAAACAAAATATGTTGGGGAAAAGAAAGCACAAAACCTGCATGATACACAGTTTTTTCCCTACGTGGAATAATCCCAAAAGGGGAGATATTTCTTCCTTTTTTCAAATCTCAAGAATAGCCCATAAATTCCAGAAGAATGTAATTTGTGGGAAACAATTTGTAGAACTGAACCACAATGCCCTTTCTAGCAGAGATTATGTCACAGCTTCTCTGAGATAACAGAGAGCAGGTTAATGTGGTCTTGTCCCCTCAGCAGCAGGTCTTGCACAAATCCAGGAGGACATTTGTGCAGTGAGCCACCACAGTTGCTGTGCTGGGACACCTGTCCTCAGGCAGGCTGGGGTTTCTTCAGAGCTCCTGTGAATTCTCAGTGATGTTATCCCACCTCACCCTGCAGCAGAGCTGTTGGAATACAACTTTTGAAAGGGAAATACCACCAGAAACCAAAATTGTCTGCAATGGAGACGACCACAAGCAATAATGTGGTTTCCTCCAGTTCTGGCCTAAATTATCCCAGGTACTCCCAGGGATGGGGCAGTGCTGGTGGCAGTTATATAAAAAAAAAGTGGGCTGGGGAGAAGCTGTGTAGAGTGGAAAGGAGGCATTTCCTTTAAAGTGAGAATTTGCTTTAAAGTGGGAAAAAAATGAACAAACATCCCTGTGATCACAGGCCTGCAGAGGTGTTTTTACTCTGAGTCTTGCTCCTTAACTCTGTGTTCTTCTAGGACACTTTAGAGGTGTCAGAGATTGGAGAGCAGATGTCCCACCACAACCTGAAATCCCACTATTCTGGGAAGCACTGGTGTTTTCCATTCTCCATTCTTCCATTTCCATGCCAGCACCCATGGGACAGCTCTTCCAGCCTTCCACACTCCAGTGCTTCCACCTAAACCAGACCACAGGCTATATTTCATATTAATTCCCGTAGGAACTCAACCCTTCTGCTCTGACAGGAGTTTTGATGAAGTTCAGCGTGATTACACGAACCAAACCTGCCGTGGTTCTCTCTCATGGCTAATTACAACCTGCTCTGTGGCGGGTGGCACTCGTAAATAACACAGGAAAGCACCTGGTGAGCACCAAGGTGCTGATTCATGGCAAATCTCTTGGGCTCAGGCTGGCACTCGCCTGTTCACGTACCCAGAAATTTGCTGATCGCTCCGAAAATGCAGATTATCAAGCTGTTGCATAAGGCTGTCTCCCACCTCAGAGTAATCTGGTTATTTAAACTCGTTTTATAAGAGGTAAAAACAAGTAGCCAACTTCTGGGATCAATAATCATCCTCCCATTTGTCCCAGGAAAGTGTTTTGTGTTGAAGCCTGAGCCTTTCAAGTCAAAAGTTGGGCTCTTATATTTTTTTCCCTTTGAAATTATTTTGGAAAAATCATAACCCTGGCTTTAAAATAAAAATAAATTCCATTTCAGTTTCAAAATTAGCTATAGCAAGGCTTAAACCTTGTTTAAGTAAACACAAAATGTGTAAAGGATGGAGTTCTGTTCTAGATAGTTAGGACATTTCACGTTCCTTTTATTTCCAGCAGAAAAGCTGCTCTTTTCATTTATGAAGACATTTTTTGAGTAGCTTTGTGTTCTCTCTGCCCAGATGTGTTTGAATTCTTTTCCTGGGTGACAACACTGCAATATTCCCACATGAACATTGATAAGACAGAAGTTCATAAACTCAGAAATTTCGTTGGTGGAAGTTTTTGGTAAACCCTTGAATCTGAGTTGGGAATCAGAACCAATAGTGAAATATAGAAGTTTTACGGCTTAGACCCAGCAGAGAGCAGGGCATTGTCTGGGGGATAAAGGGATTTTTGATCATAGGAGTATAAATATATTGATGAAAACATTGTTAATTCCTTGGAAAATCATGGCTGAGTAGCAGAATCCTGTGTTTTAATTACAGATTAAAGCATTTCTCCTCTTTTACCTCTCTTCTCTTTTGCAGTCCATCATTGAGCTCATGCACCTCAAGTGCAAGTGCCACGGGCTCTCGGGCAGCTGTGAAGTGAAGACCTGCTGGTGGTCCCAGCCAGACTTCAGGGTCATCGGCGACTACCTCAAGGACAAGTACGACAGCGCCTCGGAAATGGTGGTGGAGAAGCACCGCGAATCCCGCGGCTGGGTGGAGACCCTCCGGCCCAAATACAACTTCTTCAAGGCCCCGACTGAGAAAGACCTGGTTTACTACGAGAACTCTCCCAACTTTTGTGAGCCCAACCCCGAGACAGGCTCCTTCGGGACCCGCGACAGGATCTGCAACGTCACCTCGCACGGCATCGATGGCTGCGACCTCCTGTGCTGCGGCCGCGGGCACAACACGAGGACTGAGAAAAGGAAAGAGAAGTGCCACTGTATCTTCCACTGGTGCTGCTACGTCCGCTGCCAGGAGTGCATACGAGTCTATGATGTCCACACGTGCAAATAAAGCAGGCAAAAACCCTTCGCCGGGCTCCGAGTGGAGAAATGGAATTTTTCGAGCCTACTTCCTCTGAGGTTGCAGACGTGAGAGAAGTCTACTGTTTTGATATTAAAAAAATAAAAACTGGACCCCCCCAAAAAATTTAAATAAATAAATAAAAAGGCTAAAACTGGTTGGATAGAATAGGTCTAATGACTTGTGGGCTATCCTGAGGTACATCTGGCAGTCACACAAGTTCTGCCCTGACGCCAATGCCTCTGGCAGGAGAGCAGCTTTTTCCACCGGCCCACAACAGCGAGCTGGAAAGAAGAGCATTAGCAAAAGCATGGATTTGCTCTGCTCTCACCCACCTGAAGTGACTCGTGTGATTAAGTGTCCTTTGAAAGACTTGCATCTTCCTAAGCATCTCCTTTTCCCTCAGCCAGGCAGAGGCTGTGCTGAGCAGCAGCACTGAGCTTTCTGAGAGATCTCTCTGCAAACCCAAATGGCCAGACTGTGTAATATGAGCAGCAAAAGAAATAAAAGCAGCTAAATTAAGGATTTTTAAAATAAAGAACATGACTACTTCTTTGCTTTGCCTTGGAACCAGAGAAGTCTACAAACATCTGTCAGAGCTGGAGAGTGGGCAAGCTCTTGATGTGAACTTTTTAGCACAGTAGCTTCTGTCAGATTTGACATAGGATTCTGTGACATCTGCAGAAAGGGAAGGAGGGAGATGAAGGAGGGAAAGAAAGAGAGAAAACTGCTGATGGCTTCCTGCAAATGCCCTGCTGGCACACAGGTGATGTGCACGGTACGGAAAAGTTCAGTGTCTCGTGTGTGAAGTGGAGAGGGCTCTGTGTGCATTGAGAAGGACACAGCCCCACATCTGGGAGTGCTGCTCCAGCTCTCCAGCTGGGACATGGCTCAGACAGTGAGTTCTCCTCGGAAACATGCCGTGCAGGGAGTCCTGGGGCTGGACACTCACTCCTGAGCACAGGACACCCATCTCCTCAGCACCCCAGGGACAGGATGGAAGGGAAAGCGTTCACCCTTCCCACCTCGTTGGGGAGTTCTGTCTCCAGCAGTGGAAAGTGCACTTAGTTCATCCACTCTCTGCACCTGATGCAGCTTCCTGGGCACTTGGCAGCAGCCTGAGCCCACAGGTCTGTTGGGAACATGGATCTGAAGGACTCGTTGTCACCCATTATTTACATGAGGGTGAACCCATCCACCGTCACCACCACACCCCACAAGCTGAAGCAGTCTCAGCCCCACGCCAAACCTCGTCCCACACCTAATTCCTGCAGCCATGCCCACCTATAAAAGTGGCACAGATTAAAATGGACAAAACCCCGGAGTCTGAACCAGCCCAGAGTTTGGGTAAGTTTGGACACAGAACCAAATCCCAGCTTTGCAGGGCTGGCCCATCTCTGCTGCTCACCCCTGACTCCCCATCTTTGTATGTTGCTCTGCTTCCAATTCCAGATCAGGATCACAGTTTAATGAAACAGATGTTAGCTCCTCCGTGGGCATCAGGACTTCCTCCAGGGTATCAGGCACAAACTCAGCCCATCACATTGGTATTTACAGCACTGAACCCTGCTTGGGTTATTCCTGGGATAGATGAGGGGGAACCAGGCATGGAGTCATAGCTGGTTTTAGCCCCAGATGCACTTGCCCTGTGTCCTCTTTGCTTTACCCCTGTTTTTGGGTTGCTATCCTGGAAAAAGGACAATGGATTGGTGTTTATTCTGTCTCTTCAGCACAGGAAGGGAAGCAGGGATGAGTTAGTTCCCATTTCATGGCAATGTCATCATGGCTGCAGGTTGGCTCACTCCTGGAAATCTTTGTAGAGAAATCAGAGCGCTCCTCTCCTCGTGTCAGCCTTTTCCCAGGAACCATGCAGAAGAGGAAGGGAACAAACAGAGCTTAATCCCATCAGAGAGAAAACAGGAGGAAATGATGC
The DNA here is from genome assembly GCA_013186435.1 of Turdus rufiventris. Classification (NCBI taxonomy): domain Eukaryota; kingdom Metazoa; phylum Chordata; class Aves; order Passeriformes; family Turdidae; genus Turdus; species Turdus rufiventris. The sequence goes on along the minus strand of PYHW01009766.1, from coordinate 2,179,303 downwards.
CTCTGAGGGTTGGCTCTGAGTCACAGGCGTCTCCTGGGACTACTCCTAGGCTGGTGCAGTTTATGCATCACCCATTTGTCTCAGGGCTGTGCCCAGGGGCACAACCAAGATTTGCTTATTGATGGAGGCACTTCTATCAGTGCTTTGCAAAGAGAAAAAAAAAAAAAAAAGCTGCAATGAAATGAGAGCAGAAGGAGAGAGGAGATCAAGAGAAGCAAAGATAAATATGGGGAGAAAATCAATCTGTGATATCTGTGCGTGCAAACACTGCACCCCATCGATGGCCACAAGATCACTGAGAACTTAAATAAAGATCAATTAATGACTGATTTTCATAGTGCAGGAGGAAAGGAAAACTTAATCATGGGAAATAGAGAAGGAAGCCACTGCAGGAGGAGATTGCACCTATAACCAACATTCCAACACAATCTGTCAAGAAAGCAAATGCTCCAGAAAGCCACGTGTGGGGTGGAAGACATTGATAAATTGGAGAGGATGGGATAAGGGAAGATACATCTGATTTACTTAATATGATACAGTGCAAGCAGCCACAGTGAGAGATGTCAGACACGTCCCACCAGGAACTCCTGTCAATAAATGGTGACCCAAGAGTGAGAATTCAAATCATTGCAGGCCACAGTCCCTTCAATCCACTGACTTCAGCAGGGTCACCCACAGCTGGTTTTACCCTTAAAAATCCAAGTGGTTTCAAACTTCTTCTACACCACACCAATGAAGAAATGGGTTGGAGGATTTGGCTTCCGTGTGTGGGAGGCTGGAATCTGAGCCCAGCCCATCCACAGCATGTTCACATCCACCATTTCTGCTTTTACACCAGAACAAGCCCAGCATCACCAGCAGGTGAAGCTTTTTGGGAAGCAGAGGGAAAAAAAATTGAAACTGGGCATTTGCTGAGCAATTGCCTCTAGATGTGAACAAATTTTGACTGCAACAGTGGGATTTATTTCATCTAGTCTAAGCTATTTATCTAATTTTCTGCTGGGATCAATGGCAAGAAATGAATACAGAAGGTGATTCATTGTACTTAGGATGGTACCTGAGTTGTGTTGGGTTCAGTGCCCTCTGGGTGTATCTCTGACTTCAGCTGCTGGGCTCAGAGTGGATGATGAGCTCTTCCATGGCTCCAGACTGATGATGTGAAATCCAGCATGAGTCAAGGAGGTGAAGCTGAACCTGAGATGGGGTGGAAGTTGTGCTCCTTCCCTCCAAGCTGGGGTCAGGCTTGGACCAGCTCAGTGGTTGGGGACTCCCCCCCATTCCAGGGGTTTTTAACAAAGCTATGGGTATCTGTTTGGGTTTGTTATGTAATTAATCATCTCTGTGATGATCCAATGTAAGGGGTTGAGCAGCTGCTACTAAAGTCAATGAAAAATGCCTGCGTGAATTCTGTTCATCAGCCCAGGGGCACCCGGGGGTTCCAGTCCTGGGTCTGATCTGCCCATCCCTGAGGGGGGAAAAAGCCTGTGAGGGGTCTGGGAGCTGGGCCTGTGTCTGACCCCGTGCTTTGGAGAGGGGGCTGGGGCCATTGCTCACTGCTGCACGTGAATTTGGGAGGAATTTGGCAAACTGAGATCCCTCTCCACTGCCTGCACCGGCTGTCTCGAGTCAGGGTTTGCTGAGGAAAATGTGCCAGTGCTGGGTGAGGTGCCATCCTTCCCCACAGGAGATGCTCCAAACACCACCCAGAGCTGCCTTCTGCCTCAGGATCTCCTCTGAAAACAGCAGGACCTTATGGAAGGGTCTTGGCATTTCGCTCAATAATACAAACATCTGGTGATGTATTTGTATTACAGCTGCCCTACAACGTTCTGTTGGGGTCCAGATGTTGTTTCAATGGACTAAGACCCACACAAATTATAAATCTGAGAATGCTGGGTGTCCAAAATGGCTGAGATATCTTTGTGTAGGCAGTTGAATTGGGCGCTTTCCTGGAAATGGTTTTCTGTCAAACCTTCACCCCCACCTTGGTGTAATGCTCCAGTTTATAATCAAAAGGAAATCATCATTTATTTCCCATCTTCACCTCCGTGCTCCCTGGTGTCCTTCCCTTCAGTGCCCACTGGTGAGGACTGTCCTCAGGCAGATGGTTTGTACCAGGCAGGACTGGGGACAAGGGACAAGATGTCACCCAACAAAGTCACAGATGGAAAGAATAAAAGTGAAAAAGGACCACAATTCCATCCTCTCACATGCTGCTATCCAACCTCTCCCTTAGCTGAACAGATGGGTCGGAGGGACCCCATCAGTTCCACATCCAGCTTTTTAAAGACAGTGGAGTTACCTGCGAGGGGTGAATTTGGCCTCATCTCTTTTCTTTCTATGAAAGAAATGGAAAGTTTAGGAGTTTGGTTTTTTTTTCTTTTATTTTTTTTTCTTTTTTTTTTTTTTTTTTTTTTTTTTTTTTTTTTTTTTTTTCTTGGTTTGGTTTAGTTTTAGAGTTTGGGGGGCATCTCTTTCTCAGAGAAAATAAAAATGAGGGAAGCGCATGACATTTTTGTTGCTTGACCCTGGGTATCTCTCTCAGCTGAGTGTCGTGCCCAGCACTGACAGTCTTCTCCAAAGCATTTTGAAATCTCCAGAATTGCTTCCACTCCTCATGTGCAGAACTAAAGCAGTTGGGATCTAATTTTTGGAGGGGATTGCAGAGACAACCACAGCACAAAATGCAACATGGCACAGAAATCCCCGAGTCAGCAGCTCTGCAGTGCTGTCGTCTTAGCTGAGCATGTCTGTATTAACAAACCTCAGAAAACAACTTCTTCTGCCTCTCAATCTCAAATATTTTTGGTGTTTTCATTGCATTCAGATCTATTCCCACAGAAATGTCCATGGATTATGTTATATTTTTCATATGTGTTTATATCCTTATCATGCCCGCCTCCTTAAATTCATGTACAGGAGAAACACTCTTAGCTTTGGGTCACTTTTTTGTTTTAGCTTCAAAGATTGGTTTCAGTACTGAGAATCTGGTGCTTGATGTAGCTGGGGATATTCAGGGTTACAGCCTGAGCATTCTGCAGGAGCTGGGAGTTGTGAATCCAGTCCTGGGATTTGCACTATGGAAATTACCCCAGACTTCCCTTGATGCTTTAACGAAATCCATTTGGGAAGACGAGCATGGGGCCATGCAGGGCCCCCAATCCACCTGCCCTGTCAGGCACCTGGTTCCATGGGCTGCCCCAGGGAAACAGCTCCTGGCTGTCCCAAGCCCTGCTCCAGGGAAGGGATCACCCTTCTGGCAGTGCTAGAGTCAGGAGATGTTGGCTCTGAGCTCTCATTCCTGAGCTCGAGCAGCTGCTGGGATGAGATGTGGAAGGATGCTGGATGATGGGAGAGAAGGTGGGCTGGGCAGGACAAGATCTCATCTCTTCTTCATGCCTGTAGTTTCCTATTTTCTACCTCCCTCCCAGCTGAATCTTGGCTGTTTCAGTAATGACTTCTCATTATGGGAGTATATCTTTTTTTTAGATTTCCCCTCTCTCACTGGAGCAGTGGTGGCACCTGGCTGAATTGTTTTATTCATGGTTTAACACTTCCATCCTCCTGTTTCCTGCTCTCCCCTGTGATCTCCAGCAAAGTTCCTGACCTGCAGCTCCTCACTCCCAGCTCAGGTCTCTGTTCACAGCTCTGGGGTGCAGATTCCTCAGTTTTGTGGGAAATGGAGGCTCCTCCTTTCAAAGAAAGGGTGTTCAGTCCTCATTCTTGCCCCTCCCAGTGTCTCCATGGGTTTGGGCAAATCATCTGCTCCCACTTTGCTGCATTTTCCAGAGGTTTTTTGGTGCATCTCCACCTTGGAGGAGGAGATTTTTCTCAAGCACGAACAAGAGGCCAGGAGTTGATTCCCAGGCAACAGTACCTGCAGTGGGATTTGGAATACAAAGTGAGATGCTTAGAGGCAGGTATCTACATATGTGCTTAAATCCCCATACAAACCAAATTACGGGCTCCATTTGCCTAAACTTAGCGTTTAGGGCTGAACTAAATTATTGAAATAGGTGTCTAGAGCCATCTGGGATGCTCCAGGGTACCCCAGTGGCTCCTAAAAGCTACTCTGGAAGAATGTGGGCTTCCCTTAAATCTCAGGGCATATCTGACAGATCCATGCAGATCATCAGTCAGAGATGGGTGTTTAGATGTCTGGCTCCAATGCAGACACATCCACAAGTGTGTGTCTTCATCCATGAGCAGGATCCCACCCCAGATTCCAAACTCTTTAGATTTTCTAAGGTGGAAAACTGTTCATGGTCTCAATTATCACTTAAACCGACAAAAATCAGGAGCAAGGGTCTCAAGGGGAGCAGAAGGCGGACTTGTTCTGTAAAAATAATTATTTGAATCCACTTTATTTTGACATGGGTTGGACCCCAAGGGGGCATCTCTGCTCTTCCTGTTGAGGAGCACATAATGGAAAGGGACAGGTCCCACCGAGTCATCCACGGGCAAAATCCTGCTCTGAGGTGAACACACCCAGGTAGAGAAAGTTCCTGAAGCCACAAGGGTCTTTTCCACAGTCTCTGTAGCCCTTTTCTTACACGTTCTGCACACCAAGGGAGGTCATGGACAGCCCTGCATGGAAAAGGGGAAAGTGTGAGGAGCTTTCCCCATTTCCCTTTCTTTTCCAAGTTTTTTCTTATTATTTATTAGTATTTATTTATTTCTCTCCATTCATTCCACTCCACCAAAAATTCCTGAAGGCAGATCTGCTACAGAAAGCAGCTGAGTGTCACCCATGATTTTGAGGGACGGCACCATCCTGCCAGAGCTCCTTCCCAACATTTGCCACCTGCTGCTACCACTTGGAAAGCACAAGAGGTCTGAGTTCAGCCTCCCAAAAACTCCAAAAGACTTCTGTACAGAAAAAATTCTCTGGTGTAGTCCTGGCTGTCCCACTGTCCCTCAGCCTCCACCTCTTCATCCCTACTCCATCAATCCCTGTGGCATCACTTTCTGTCACTCCCAGGACCAAACCTGCCCGAACAAGACCTGTCCTAGCTTTAGACTCTCTGACAAGCCCACCAGCAGTGTGGAAGACATAAAACACAAACCTGCAGCACCCCAGGGGATTCCCCCACGGTACAAAACATGCTTGTCCAGCAGTCAGGGACAAGTATTTTCTTGTGAGTGGGTTTTTTTGGCCGTTGCTTTCCCTTCCCACAGACTGTCTGCCTGATTACATCGCCTTCTTCAAAGCCCCATCACCGTCTGTAACCCCTGCCCTCACCCCACCCCAGCGCCCCTGTGTACAGATTGCATGTATGATACAACCTGAAATTCCAAAGCTATTGTACAAAGTAGAGTTGTCACCTTTTTTTTTTTTCCCGCCTCCTCTCAGTATTTTGTTAAGTCTGATGATTTTTTATGATTATTTATTTTATGAATAAATGTATATATTAGTAAGAGTATATATTTGCGGAAATAACTCATCGGGACAGTGTTGTTGCTCTGCTGTTGTGCTTGTGACCTCATTGGCTTTTACCCTATTTTCTACTGACAGCACATTAGCAATGTCTTGTAACTGTTTTTTGTTACCAGTTAAGTTTGATAGATGTGTTAACTTTATAATGAAAATTAAAAAAAAAAAAAAAGCATTAATTTTAACCTGTGTTTGGGTGCTTTTTCCCACTGTTTTGTAGCTTTGACAGGATGGGATTTCATATCAAATTCAACTGGGGAGAAATAAGAAATAAATATGCCTTCCTCTTGCGGGACAGGAGTTGTGTGCTTTGGAAGAAGAAATGTCACCATTTAACCCATGCACAGCTTCTGTGGGAGGTGACAACCCAAATGTGAATAAAACAAATCCTCTGAAACTGCCACGAGTCCATTTCTCAGCTGAGCATCACCAGGGATCCAGAGCAATAAAAACCCAGCATGGCAAAGGGATGAGTTTTCATAACATCTCTGGAAAGCCCTAAGGAATTTTGTGCTGGTTTTGCAATTTCAATCATTCCTTCTTTCCTTCCTCTGATATTACTTTAGGTTGGGAATCTCTTGGACAGTCCTGCAAAGGCTGAATTATGCAGGAAAAAGGAATATACTGCAGGGATGCAATTAGGGGGAGACACTGTTGAGGCAAAATAGGGAAAACCATGGTTGGGCTTCCATTGAACCTTCCATGGGCTGTGTGCCGATAAATCTGCTCCTAAAAGGAGCCCTGAACCAGCCTTCCCCATTTCCCTGTGCTCAGTGGGGAAAGGCACCCTTGAGCAATGGGATCAATGATCAATGGAACCAATGGGATCAATGGGATCAATGGGATCAGTGGGATCAATGGGATCAGTGGGATCAATGGGATCAGTGGGATCAGTGGGATCAATGGGATCAGTGGGATCAGTGGGATCAGTGGGATCAGTGGGATCAATGGGATCAGTGAGATCAATGGGATCAATGGGACCAATGTGATCAGTGGGATCAATAGGATCAATGGGATCAATGGGATCAATGATCAATGGGATCAATGGGATCAATGGGATCAATGGGATCAATGGGATCAATGGGATCAATGTTCAATAGGATCAATGGGATCAATGGGATCAATGGGATCAATGGGATCAATGTTCAATAGGATCAGTGGGATCAGTGGGACCAATGGGATCAGTGGGATCAATGGGATCAATGACCAATGGGATCAATGGGATCAATGGATCAGTGGGATCAGTGAGTTCATTGACCCAGGAGGCAGCACAGCTTCTCTTTGGACTTTCCATGTGACTGAGTTGGCTGCAGTGGGGACAGGGCAGCATTTCCAGGGGGTCTGTGCAGGTTCATCTCCCTCCCCACTCAAACAGAAGTAGAACAGATCCCACAGGAATTCCTGGGGCCTTCGCTTCTGGAGAGTTCCAAGCCACTCAACTTTACCCCTCACAGACCAAGAACCTCCTCTAAAACCAATCTGGATGACTTATAACTGATGCAGGGATTTAAGCACATCCAGAGATTTATCCCAGTTATTTAAACCACAGACCTGAGCTATAAATCACTCCTGGAGAAATCTGTTTTCTTACAGAGGCTCTAGATGAACACATCTATAAATGAAAAACAGCTTTTCCCTGGGAAGGGAGGTGGGCAGCACACTGGGACACCCTAGATAAAATATCCCCTCCCCAAAAACACCCCCCATGCCTGGCTTTGAACAACACAGGTCAAACACCACAGAGAGCTTTCAGCATTCCGGGCCCAGCATATTTTCCAGAAATAAATGATAAACATTCTTATTAAAGAGCACTTGAGATAAGCCTATTTGTTAAGCTATGTTGCCTGCTTCACCGGGTTTGAGCAAGACTCTTTTTTTCTTTTTTTTCTTTTTTTTTGATCTAAATAGGGAAAACTAAGAAATTAGTCTCAGTTACTCTCAGTTTACACATGCTATTAACCCCCCAGATCCTTTAAGGAATGAAAGAAAACAAGGTAAATTATTGCTGCCTCATGACCTGGACTTTTCATTATTAGGGAAACTCTTGAAGTTTCCTTTTATTTTGTTAAGGAGTTATTCCCCCATGGGAAGGGAGCACAAACTGTGGCCACATTTAGCCATGGCAATGGCCTTTGCTCGAGACAACCCAGGTCACTAAGTCACCTAAAACTCTTCCACAGCCAAGTGGGAGATATTTGGCACAAGAGTCAGGAGACAAACCTCACCCCCAGCCATAATTTAAGGACTGATGTTCTGCAGAGGGGAACCAGTTACCTGACATTCAGAAGAGTTGGGAGCTCCACGTTCCTCTGAGAAGCAGTGCACTGAACTTGGTGAGGCTTGGTCACCAGCAAAAAAAAATAATAGAATTAGAATTAGAATTAGAATTAGAATTAGAATTAGAAATGGAATTAGGATTATTAGAATTAGAATGGTTTGGGTTGGAAGGGACGTTAAATTTCATCTCATTCCAATCCCCTGCCATGGGCAGAGACACCTTCCACCATCCCAGGTTGCTCCAAGCCCTGTCCAGCCTGGCCTTGGGCACTGCCAGGGATCCAGGGGCACCCACTGATCTCCTGGAAAGCCTGTCCCATGGTTTCACCACCCTCACAGGACAGAATTTCTAACTTAAATTCCTCCTCCTTGAGTCTGAAGATATTTCCCTTTCTCCTATCACTACAGCTCCTGATGAAAAGTTCTTCTCCAGCTTGAAAGCAGCTGCAAGATCCTGGAAGGAGCTGTGACCTTCTCCTCTCAAATTTCTCAGTCTTTCACCTCTGCACTGACTGATGGCAAACCATGGCCAGGTTCACGCTTCTTGTAGCTCTTCATCCTTGCATCCACAAACCAGCCTGGGATGTTCCAGATCCATAGGAACCGTGCAAATCGTTCTGTACCCGAGTCCTCTTGCCCCAGTCCGGTGGAAACCAAGTATCCCCAATGTGAGCAAGGCACCCAAAGGTCCATGAGGAGCCAGCCTTGCCACGGAGGCTTTGTGGGTCACAGGGAGTGGGGTTCAGCTCCTGGATTCACTCACACCAGTGAAGTTGTCCAGCACAGGCACAGGGATGTCCCCTGGGCACCTCCAGAGTGTTCTACCTGTCCTCTGGGTGCTATCCAGGAGAGCCATGGGTGTCCTGCAGGTCTGGGCCATGCCTGGAAGCTCCAGGGAAGCATCTCAAATCCCCCAGGATCTGTCACCAGGCATTGGACACTGCAGCCAAGTGACTGAACCCAATTTGGATACATGGCATGTACAATTTGGCACATACAGCCCCTCTGGGAGGTCCAGATTGTCAGGGGGATACCCAGAGGAATCACACTGAGACACCACAGATGGTTCTGGACACCTGGGCTCAGTCAAGCACGTGGAAAATCCGATCTCCACTGGCTGTAACAGGAGCTCAGAGCCTCCCAGCACATGCAGGCAGCACTTTGCATGCTGCCACCCAAATTATGATGTCTTAATCTGCAAGCTGAATCCTGCTCGAGCAATCAGTCCAATCCAACACCCTTTGAAGCTGCGAAATCCAGCTGAAAGCAGCTCCTGACCAGCAGCTCACCAGGCCATAAAGAAACACAGTGTGACCCAATAAAATCTGAAAGCTTTGCCATCTCATTGCTACCCAGCCTGGCTTTGGAATTTGCTTACTGATGTCTTTTATTTGCAGGTGTGGAAGGGTTTTTTCCCCCCATCATGCAGTCATTTGGAGGCACATAGCCAGATTTGCATTCCACAGGGCTACAATCCGGTCTGGGATTTGCCTGCGAGTGTCAACAGGTGAAGTGTTAACTAATGAGCTCGGTGCTGGTGTTAGGGTGAGGTCAGCTCAGTTTCTCTTCAAAGTTGGTTTCGTGCAAGGACAGCAAGGTTAAATCACTTTAAGGGTGATTTAAAACAGATCTGTGGTCTGGGCCTGACCCTTTGAATCCTTGTGCCGCTCTTCCTGGTTCAGGACCATCCCAACACCCCAAATTTCATCAACATTTTAGTCAGAGAGGAGGTACAAGGCTCTATTGACTAAATCTCACCAAGCCCTTGAGCTCTCAGAAATACACTTGCCCTATAATTATTTTTTTCCTGGAATATGTGGGATATTTCCCAATTCTGTGTGTGGGAAAGAGTGGTGGCAGCGAGGAAGTGCCAGCTTTACTCCAGTGAGAATTTCTTTCACGCAGGAATCCTGGGAGAGCCTTGAACCTGTTTGTTCTGTCCTAATCAATGCAGCTGGTTTGTGCAGGAAGCGCCTTTCATCCTGGGAATGTCAAGGTCTTTGTGGCAGGTATGGAAATCCAGGTACAAGCCTGCCCTCCCTATCAGACAGAGACCTGAAGCCAATGCCCTGAGTCACCAGGCATCTCCCAGGCACTGATAACTCCAGCCTTGAGCAACCCTGCTGGAATTCCAGTTTCAACAAACTGCTGCTTTCCAGAAGGACAAATGCTTCCTCTGGAATTTCTGTTCCTCAAGCTGCTCCTTCACAAAGCAACACACCCACATTCCAGGGACTATCAAAAAATAAAGAAGCAGCTTGGGTCCTACTTACTTCTCAGACCCAAGGAGAATTTGGTTAATCAGGCTGAAGCAGGGGGAGGTTTTTTTTTGACAAAGAATTGTCACTGTGAGCGCAGAATGCAATGAGACACAGCCCCTTCAAACACATACAGGTGGTTTTATCTTCCACATTCTGCGCCAGGACTTTGCAGGGGATTTCTCTCTGTTGTGCTTTCCTCAGTGTCCTTTGGGACAACGCGGTGTCTCGATGAAGTGGGGAGGGCAGGAAAAGCAAACAGCCCTGAAGTGGCTGAGGGAAGGACTTTGGCTGACATGAACAGCTAAATCAATAAGGAAACTTGTTCCTGCTCAGCCATGGAGTGGGAACACCACCCTGTCAGCCACACAGGAGGAGCTGGGCACACGGAGGGCTGGCAAGGAGCTAACCTTCAGCATTGTTAATGAATGATAATTGAGTGGTCCTCAAGAGCTCTGAATCAGTTCCCTGGCTCCCAGCTGCTGTTCCAGGCTGGCAGGGGCTGCTTGACACACCTTGCCTTAGCAGCAGATGTTGTTCCTGCTGGGGGAAGAGAAAGGTTACTCATTAAAAGGCAGCAGACACTCCAAACACGGGATAAAATGTGACCAAAAGACTGGCTGTGCAACCTGGATGGATTGGCTTTGCTCCCCTTTAATTAGAGTGTTTTGATAGCTGGGGAGCACAATGGGATCCAGGTGTCATTGTTGTTATCAGAGCCTCCATCCCAGTGACAATCCTTCTTTTGTGGTGGTGCCTCTGGGCTCCTCACCCCTGAAGACCATCCCAAACACAGCCCAGGGCGCTGGACCCTGTCCTGAAGAACTTCCAGGCCCAGTGATCTGGTTTTGGCTATCTCTGTTTACATCCACAGCGATGCTGATAAATAAAACCAGCTCCCAACCATTGCCAAGGCTGCCCGAGCCAGTTTGTAAAAACAACTGTGCCCAAGGAGGTCACACAGCTCTACATGCCAAGCACATGTCTTGCAAGTCATCTAAATGCAGAAAAACATCAGATTATTAACAGCACAATGCCTGGTTAACTAAAGAAAGACAGGTCCACCTTTCAGCATCATTTATCCAACCCGTAATGTCAAGGAAATGACTTTTTTTCACTTGTGGCTTGCAATTAGCACAAGCCAATAAAAAACTTAACATTCTGCTAGCTCATCAAGCGGGTGGTTAGAGCTTGCTGGCACGAAGAAGGTGGGAACTGCTCTGTAAGCACAGGTTGTGTGGTGCAAGCCAGCATAATCCACCAAAGAAATCCTTGGGGCAGCCAGGCTTTGGGACACAATAGTGCTGAGAGGTGAATATGGATCAAATACCCACATTTCTCATCATATTACACCCAGGAGACATCCACTGTAATTAGGCTGAGAACAACAGAAAGGATTTCTGCTCGTGGGGTTTGATGGTAGAAATCTCTGCCACAGGGAACTGTAGGTATTTAAATTTATCTCAATTTAAGAAGCAGCTGGGCAGTATTCACCAAAGAAAGACACGTGAGGGTTTTTTTGTACTGAAAATAATAATTTTCCATTGGAAATGGAAATGCCAGCTGGGGGTGCTGGGAGCTGAGTGGAGGTGTCACCCTGGGTTTGTCCTGTTCTGCTTTTTCCCAGTCACACCTGACCTGTGTCAGGATAGGAGATGGGGCCAGCACAGCCTGATCCACCCCAGCATCACAAAAACACCAGATATACAGTAATCTCACAATTACAAGCCGCACCATTTTGATTACAATTTTGGTCCGAACCCGAAGAGCGGCTTATATATGGACAAAGAATGAAAAGTTGCTGTTTTAGTTTGGAGGACAGGTGTCTGCTGAGAAAGGCAGGAGCTTCTCTTT
>PYHW01009766.1:2159683-2166865 GCA_013186435.1 Turdus rufiventris | reverse complement strand
ATATCTCCCACAGAGATCAGGATCACTGCCCCCACCCTCAACAGATGGTGATAGAATAGATACCTTTTATCACATCCTGTATTGTAACGTGCGGTTTATAATCGTGAAATTGTAAATGTCCATGAAACAGATCCACAACAGACCAATATTCCTTCAGCACTCCAGGGCGGAATGGCTTTCACAAAAAGGTGATTAATTCTCTCAGTCTGACTGAAAGAAAATGAAGACAGTGGTCATTTCACCGGACTTAAAAAAGATTAAAAGCCTGACAAATCTTTACTGCCCGGGAGAGAGCGGGACATGTCCAGCAAGGGATTTGCATGACCAACCTTGGGTGTCTGTTTTAGGAGATGAATCTCCCCCTGGGGGTGACTCTCCTCTCCCTTGACCACAGAACAAGCCTGGGCTGACTGACTTGGACCTGGGCATCTCACTTTTAGAGGTGTAAATTAGGGCTGATGAAACCTTCCCAAAATTGCATGCCTCACCTCGGATTTGCAGGATTCTCCATCGTGAGGTGGAACTTTTAAAAGTGTCCAAAAAAAGGTATAGAACAATAAAGAAAATGTACATATGCTTCAAAAGTGCTTTGCACTTTTGGTATCAAAATTTCTTTTGAACATGTCAGCTCCTGGCCCAAAAATAATTCTCCCTGAGAAGTCTAAAATGCTTTCCATAGGAAGGAAAACCTCTTAATAATCACAGGACCTGAAGAGTGAAGACCACTGCTAACTAGGGAGAAACCTGCAGCTGAAGATACCAAAACAAATTCCATTTTTGACCAAAAAATGGCCTCAGTGTCTGCCCAGAACATGAAATAATAAATCCTTAATGGCATTAATCTGAACAGCTGCTGAAGAAGCACAAAAGGCTCGAGTTGAGTCAGCTGGATTTCGACTCTGTGGCTGCAAGGAAGAGTCAAACCTTGAAGGTGTTCAGAGCCAGCCCTCACCTTGCTAAACCTTTCCCAGGGGTGGTGAGTGGGCTCCTCTTCCAGATCCAAAGTCATCAGAGCTGTCCCCTTTCACTGGCACAAGGATTTCTGTTCAATTAAGGAGCTGGCTGTAAATCCAAACTGGGGGTGACTTTGAAGAGTAAATTTAAAGGACTCTAACTCCACAAGTGTCACAAACTCAGTTCATAGTGCTGTTTTTAAAGAAAAACATGGATATTCCATGGGAAAGACAGGAAATTTGGGACATTTCATTCCTTACCTGCTGTAGAATTGGCCACTAAGCAGAATTAAATGATCGTTCCCATTGGGACATGAGGTCAGTCATGATTTCTGAGGACGGAGGAACTTGCCTTATTCCAGGTCCATGACCTCTTAGTCTCAGAAATGTGCAATTCCATATGAAATTCCCCATTTGTTGGTCTTTGTAAACTTCTCAGAATAAATGGAAAGCAAAGGTTGCCTCAGACTTTGGATAGTTTGAATTTTGGATATCTGACAGATGAAAAGCAGTTTGGAGAAACAGTGGAGGTTCGAACTGAGTCTTCTTAGGTGTGTTCTCCATGCTCCAAACTCATGGTTGGATGTTCTTTGGCTACCCCACCTCATCTTGGACACTCCTCACCTTGAAACCCCTTCATTGGAAACCACCCCTTCCCTAAATCTGCTCCGACCTCCAAAGTGACCTAATTAACACAAATCTTCTAACAGTGCCACCATGGGCAGAAAGAGCTCCAGACACAATTTATTGCAGCCTTCTCAACCCATGGAGATGGCTCAGAACCCATCCCTGGAGCAGAGAACCCACCAGGGTGGTGAAAAACCAACCCCAAGCATCTGGTCTAACAAAGACAAGTGCAAACCTATAAATAAGCGTTTTTCCATATGACTTGGCTTCCAGTTTTGTCCTCCTTGTTTACCAGGGCAGCATGGAGAGACATCTGCTGGCTGAATGATTTTCTGCAAGCAAATTGCAGGAAATGTGCGTTCGGGGACGTGTTTTGGGAAGGGGGATGTCTCAATGACATGTCCCCTAAGAGACATGACAGCACTGAGTTCACACGAAGCGCCATCGTGTGCTGCCACATCTCCCACTTCAATGGCAAACCTTCCATCTGTTCTTTGGGGCAAAAAACGTGCCAAAATGTGTCTGTTGAGACAATGGATCTTTTGTTGGTGCCCCAAAAGTTGGATTTCACTGTATCTCTCATCCCTGTCCTCTCTCCTTTTCAGGACATCCAAAGGGTGTTGATCAATCCCATCTAGATTTCTCCTTTTCTAAATAAAATATTGGAGAAAAAGAAGGTTTTCTTCCTCCAGGCTTCCAAGGAAGCTCTTCTGCACTTGGCAGCAGAGGTCCAGGTGGGACAGAGGTTTGGTTAATCCCTGCAGTCCTCCAAGAAAAAAATCTGGCCAAAGAGAAGAACCGCAGCACTAAAACCAGGCTCTGGAATTGAATCCTACAGAGACACTGTTATAATTCCTCCAAATTCTCCACTCTCAGGACATGAAACCTTCTGAAGTTCAGGTGTTAGAGCTGAGGCATTGATTCTCCATCCAGACACACTTTGCTGGTTGTAAATCCCTCCAGACTCTAAACCCAAAGAGTTTAAACCAGCCCAGGGGTTTGAGCTGGAATTTTCCTCTCAGAGGATGAAATAATAGGGAAGAAGAAGTGACCCAAATGAGCTTCATTCTGCACTGTTGCCCCACATTTCATCGTTTTCCTGTTGTTCCTGGCACTCCAAAAACTGAAGCTCAGCATTTCCATTATCCCTATTTTTTTTCCTGGCATTTGCTCAGTATTCCTTAACACATCCACGCTTTCTCTGATGGAGCACAGGCTGCTTATCGTTATTTCACAACTGAGGAGCAGAAGCACCAAAAAAAAAAAAAAAAAAAAAAAAACCCAGAATATGATTTTTTTCACTCAATTTTGGTCACCTAAAATTGAGGAGTTACTCTCTTGCTGCCCTCAGGAGAGGCAGATGGAGTCAGAGTCAGAGTCAGAGGAGTCAGGAGTCTCACTCTGACCCCAACATGGATGAATAAATCACTTTCCAGACAACCAGACCTCTCTAATTAATTGCAGAAGGTGAAACATTACCTCGGATTAGACATTAATTTTTGGTAAATAATGTGAGATGGGTCCCAAATAACTCCCCCAGTGTTGCACCACAGGGGTTGAATCCCCACATTCCAAGGGCCAACCCAGCCCCTGTAAGATGCTTTTTGCCAATATTTGATCCATATAATGGGTAGGGAAAGGCTCTTGCAACACACAGGGCTTGCAGCCTGTGCTCTGCAGAGCTGTCCATCCATATCCTCAGGAATTGTACAAACGATTGCAGCAGGAAAAGGCCCCTGAGGCTCATTCTGAGCATAACTTGATGAGATAAAGCTCAGCCTACGTCACCCATGGGAGGCTGCAAACCCTTCACCACCACAGGGCACAATCTAATCTGCTGGCTTGGTTTGTCTGATCTCTCCTAAATTTTACTAATCTAGATGAGAAGAAGATCACCCAGAAGCACATTTCTCTGCTCTGGTCATATCAGATGGCCCAATAAAAGATATTCCCCCTCTCCATAAATTCTTGAGTGGCCTTTATCCATCGCAGGGTTGATTTTCCCCTGCATTTATGGAGCATCTTTCAGTCCAAGATCAGCAGCTGGACCAATTTCCCCAATAATACTTGACTGCAGGGAACATCCTCACACTTCCCTCCCCCAAAAGCTAAAATTATTTATTTTCCATCAAGCTGGGAGAACCCTTGCAGACATCTCTCCTCTGGGGCAGTTGATACAGAGGCTCTGTGGCTCAGAGATGCTGCCTGAACATGCTGTGTTGTTTGTATCATTCCCCATGGCTAAAAATCCAGAATCAGCACCTCCACCAGAGACAGGATGGATATTTCTGCAGTGGGGGCCAGTTTCCCAGGCTTAAAAAAAAAATTTAAACCCAGGGCAGAACATGCACGTGGAGGGAACTGAGCCACACAAAAAAGACAATTCTTGGCAAGGGGTAACAGTGTGGGGGAATTCATGAGAAGGTGGCAATTTCTGAGAAACCCAGACACACCACTGAACCCAGATTTTGTGCACAGGTGATCTGCTGGCATCTTAAATGTTTATCTCAGGGACTGCAACAACTTTTGTCTGAGCTGTGCTGGCCCTGAGAACATAATTTATATCTGATCTGAACTGGCAGGATGTTCATTTGAGCAGAGAGGATACCTGAAGGAGGATTTGTTTCATCACCACTCTCACAGTTCTGGATTAAATTCTGAGTTTTGGCTTCCTTTCTAATCCAAGAGGGGCAAAATTTTATACAAAGCAATTCTTCCACCCAAAGACACCTGAACCAGCTGAGATCCTCGTGGATCTGATGAGAGACACGGGGTGGGCAGCTCGTGCTGGACAAGGAATTTTAGTAAAATACATTTAAAGGATGAACACTCTATTTTCCCCACATGATGCTGCAGAGAACACCACGATCTGAGCAGGGCCTTGTCACATCTGCCCCTCTTTCTGTCCCACATCTCTGCAGTTACCATGGGCTGTCCTGCACACAACGTGTTTTATCTGCAGAGCAGCCAGCGCCTTCCTCAACGGGGTAATTCATCTGGAATAAAATCTCTTTCCTCTGGAATAGTGACACCATAGAAAGCTAATTCCAAAATAGCTATTCTGGTCACATTTGCCATGAAGACAAGTCCTAAGGAGATGTAAAACTGGCACCAGAGCCCTCGGCGTCGTGTCCCCTGTAGAGAATTTCTCAAAGAATGTCTATTGTCCTGCCTGCCTCTGACTGAGAGATGATAAAACCAAGGAGCTGAGGGGAGCACAGAAAGGAAAAGCTCTGCTGCCTCGAGTATTCCACTGTTGCATGGGAAATCTGGGCTCTTTTCTGGCAAATGTATTTTAATTACCTCCTTTTGTTTCCAGCACCGTTTCGTGTAGCACTGCCCTTGCCAAGCAGCCCAACAAGCTCTCCAGGCATTTCTCTGCCAAAATTATCAGATCTGTTTAAACATTGTGACATCTCAGAAGTAATCCATGCAGGATCCGTGCAATTTTTTTTTTTCCTCAGTTTTGAATCCTCACAGGGATATTTTTCCAACCTGGTTCTAAGTGCTAAAAATCCAGGGAAGAGGTTTTGTTTCTTTTCAGCTCGTTTATCACAGAATGTAAACACAAGGAAAAAAGTCCAGATACAAAAAGTCTGCAGTTGAATCGTAAATTGCCATAAGCAAGAAAAAAATCAGGCAAGAAGTAGCAATAATACAACAAGGTACACAAAGTTATGCACAAAAAATAAATTAAAATCATATTTGTCCATCCTGATGTTGATGTAGGTAGAGGAGACACCTTTAATAATTCCTGTCCAGTAAACACTGCAAAGAAATGTGTGTGAGAGTCCTGGAATGAAACTATTCAACTTTTTCTAAGCCTTTTTTTTACATTGCAAAGAGATCTAAAAATGCTGTCAGTGAAATCTCTGCTAACTCTGCCTTTAATGGCAATCCAATAATGATGACATCTAAGATTTGTACCCAAAGAAAAAAATCATCTGGCAAATTCTCTTTGCCAAATTGTCTTCCCTTAACCTTGGGGAAAGCAGCCAGAGGCTCAGTGCAAAGGGGAAACTGATTCCAGGGAAATTCAGGAGCCATCCCAAACAAAAAAACGTATTTGTGTGAAAGAACAGATGAATAATTTCTACCTGGGACTGATCTACTCATGGACTACCCACAAATGAAAAAGAAAGATTTGTTGGATTATTTCTGCTCTGCTGGGACTGCCAAGGGTTTATTGCTGTCCTTGCTTTATATTCCATTTCTCCAGGCTGCTCCTTGTGCCTGGAGTAGCTCTGCTGGGTTCTGCAGGATCACCTGTGCCAGGCAGCCCAGGAAAGCTCTGATCCTGCAGGTCTCTCCAGGCAGGGACCTTTCATTTCCAAATTGTTCATAAAGGGACGCGCGCGGCACCGGCAGCCACCACCCACCCGTTTAACAAACTGAGCTGTGAAATTGGATCCTTCCCCTTCAGCCTGCCTTGGCCTTTGATGCAGTTCCAGAGCTTAGGTTGCCTTATTTGCCTTTAATTTCTAATCCAGGCATATAGCCAAGTTTAGGACACACTGTCTGGCATTGCAGCACCTTCAGCACGGGCTGTGGCAGGTCCATGAGCATCCTACAGCTCGAGAAGAGCTCTCATGGATCAACCCTGAGCTGCAAAACTCATCTTCAAGAGCAGACAGAGAGGACAGGTAGAGACAGGGTACCTTGAGAAGGATTCCTGTGATGCTCCTTGTCTGATCTCCAGGCTTGTGCTGAGGAAAGCTGAGCGTTCCCAGGATGAGGAGTGTCCTTGAGAGGGTTTTGCTCCAACAAACACCCTCAGTCAGCCCTGCTTAGCCCCTTCCAGGTGTACATCCTCCATCCTGAGCTCAGCAAGAGGTGCTGGGGATGGGCTGAGGGGTCAGGAGTGGGAATCACAGCATGGAAATCATGGAGAAGCCGATGGACAGTGCTGGGTGTTCTCTGCTGTGCACCCACAGGACGTGGTGCTCAGTGAGGGACAGGTGACACTCCTGAGCCATGCTGAAAATGGGCAGAGGAGGATCCAGGGCAGCAGAGTAATGGTGGTGAGGTTTGGCCAGCGAGGAGAAAGAGTGTAAGGCCATGAGCTAATGTGGGATCTCCAGGCTAGGATTCCTTGGAAGATCTCCTTATCACCTGCTCTGAAAGATCCAAGGATGTTTTTACACCTGAGAAGGGCCAGGAGCAACATGACACAGAGGTGGTTGGAGCGTTTTTGTGACATGACCTCAGATGGAAAGCACAATGATGCTCTGCTTCCTCGGAGCAGACTGAGGAGGAACCATGCTGGGGTGGGATGGGCAATGAACCTTCTCCAGAGGAAGATAACCAGCAGCTTCTGTGTGCCTGGCTCATCACCAGGCATGTCAGAGTCCTGAGTGAGATCCACCAACAGGGCTGAGTCACTGGTGACATCTCTCAGCACATCCTCATCTTCTCCCACCCTTGTAGGGATCCAGGCAAGCAGGAGTGGACTTTTCCTCTCAACAAGTACCAGGAGAACCAGAAAAATTCCCCTCCCAAGCCAGCATTATGCCAGGGATAAGGAGACAGCTCTATCCAACAAAAGACACTCAGCCCCAGAACACACCAGGATAATGCAACGCCTCCCTCCTCCTCTGGCACA
>PYHW01009766.1:2152183-2157183 GCA_013186435.1 Turdus rufiventris | reverse complement strand
TCCTCAGCATTGTCACCTCCTCCAGCCTGCAGGGAACCTCCTTTTGCAGCACGTTGCTCATTTTGGGCTCTAAAGCATCAAATTAGGAACGCAGCTTTGGAAAGGAGCAAGCTGGAAGTGGGGAGGGCAGGGAAAAGAAAGGATCTGGAGGCAAGAGGGGTTTGTAAAACATCCCCATCCCACACAGCCCCATCCTCATGGACAAGATGCCAAGCACCATCCCAGCACACAGGACACAAAGATGTTCATGGAAAGCCCTGCACAATCCTCTTTATATTCATTTTCCAGTGTATTTTTGAATTCTTCTGATTCATCTTTACCTTGAATTTATCTACTTTAATCCCCTGCCTAGCTGATCGTTTTGTTTTGTTTTTTTTTTTCCCTTGCTGCAATTATTTCTATTAAAGCAGATAATATTAAAAAAGGAGGAAAAACCGGGTTTTGCTTATTTTGCCTGTGCTGATGCTGGTGGAATTTATTTCCCTCAATTTTTCACTTTCTTTTCTCAAAGCCACATCCTTCAATAAAAACAATCTCCCCCTCCTCTGCCTCCAAACCTCCAAACCTTTAATTTTCTCCCCAAACGCTCTGAATATATTAAAAGCAGCACAAAAAGAGCAGCAACCCAACATGCAAATTAAATTAAAACTTGCTCTCCGCAAGGGGGAAATAAACAAACAAACAAAACCCCCACAGCTTATATCTCCACAAAGAGGAGAAATTCAAGGAGATTTAACAGTTGGAGGAATTTGGACTCTTGTCAATAGTTTTTCTGAATGGGAACTGTTCCATGACATCAGCACCAATGCTGACATTGTCTGTGAGAGAGAAGAGTTTTCCCCAAATCATTCATGCACTGGGAAGAGCTGGGAGCAGTTTCCACTTGGAATATTTTGGATATTGTGGCTACAAAAGGAATCTTTTGGCTGTTATCATTCCAAATTGGGCGCATGGCTGCAGCATGGAGCCCTCTAATTAAGACAGAACAATTAAGAAATGGCACAACCCATGGTTTGCTCCCTTGTGTTTTGTTTTAGGGTTTTTTGGGGGTTTTTTGGGGGTTTTTTTGTGTTGTCTTGAGTGTGGCTATGGGGAGGGTTTCTCACGTGGTGCTGCATGGCCTGGGAGTGATATGGAAAACCCAATTAGGGGCAGGAGAAATAATTAGCATTGCAGCACATGGAGGAATGACCCTAAAACATCTGAAAGCTGCGGCTGCTTGCAGAGAGAAACAAAGGAGCCCGAGAAGAGAAGAAAGCAGCAATTAGAAAGGAGAGAATGAGCTGGGGTGTTGAACCACAGATCTGTAAATGGACACAAATTGTCCTGATTTTCCTTTTTTTCCCCCTGCTTTCCTCTCAGGGACAGCAGTTTCAGCAAAAGTCATTTAGGCAGGGTTATATCAGAAGTAAAACCCAACTGCCAGCATCCAATCTCTGCATTTTAAGGCTGAAGGTTCTTGGATTTTCATAAATTAATTCTAATATTCACCAAGATCAATGGAATAGATGTCTGGGAAGCAGCCGGCATTTCCCTTCTATGTTTATTGGGCAGAGCACAATTCCAAATTTCTTCTCAAGCTCGTTCTCCACATTTCAACAACTCCACAGCTTGGAGAGTGAAATTATTCCTGGCAAGAGGCAGAGGAAGTGGGGCTGGGCAGGGGCTCAGCAGCTGTTTGGCAGCAGCAGGAGCTCCTGAAGCATCCATCAGCGAGCTGGCTCGGGGTCAGGGCCACCAGGTAGCTCCCAGCAGGTGACAAAACAGGATTCTGCTCATCCAAAAACCCATCCCGACCCCAGAACCAGCTCAGTGCCATCCTCAGCAGCAGATTCCGTTAATTCTGGTGGTTTGCTTCATGGTTAGGGTTGGTATCCGAAAAGAATCCAAAACGGGTGGAAAAACCCAAATGTCGTTATTTCTGGACATCCCTGCCATAACCTGGTGCCCATAGGAGAAATTCATGACAAAACTCTTCTTTTGCTGCCAAAATATCGGTGAGCCAGCAGGTCCCAAGCGAACAGCAAGCTCACCTCAGGGAAAACCACGGTGGGAATCAGTGGGGAGGGCAAGGTGGGAATGCCACGAACCAAAAGGGTTTCACTCTGCAGAGAAAATGGGATTTTTCATGCAGCAATGGGGGGATGACAGCCAGGCTGGAAGGCAGGGATGTGTGCTGCTTGCCAATCCCCCACCCTGGGACACCCTGGGCGTGCTGGTGGCCAGCTGGACCAGTGCCCGGGCAGGGAATAAGGGCCCATTGTGGGGATGTGGCACAGGACTGGCTGCCTGTGTCATTCCAAATGGTTCAGCCAGCTCAGGTCCCCTCCCCAGGCACTGCCATCCCTCTGGGGACATCAGGGAAATCCAGGAATTTGGAGATAATCTCCTGCCAAGCTGTCCTGGTTTATCCCTGATGTGAAAAATTAGGGGTAGCTGTAAAAAACTCTTCACTTATTCCCTGGAGCATGAGCACTTGTGAGCTTTCAGAGGTCCAGGCTCTCCTTCAGATGCTTTTACTCCTGTTAATCCCTTTATTTCTCTGGTTTTTCCTCCCCTTTTCCCTTTTTATGATGGCACAGCGAGGAGCTCCCAGATGGGGACAGGACACCACAGCTGGGTTTGCATCCCTGATTTTCTCTCTGACAGGAGCCCAGGTGATCCATCCTCTTCAGGAATGCTTTTCATACCACAGCCCTGCCTCTCCTTCCAGAGCAGACTGGATTTTTTTCCCCCAGTTCCTTTTATGGAGCTGCAGCACCACAGCAAGACAGGTCGTGCCCTGCATGAAATCCCCCAAAACTTCAAACTCCCAGAGGCTGGGGGAGTTCAGCAAAGGGCAGATCCAGGTCCTGGGGTTTTGTGTGGCCTCATCCAGCAGAACAAAACTCTTGTGTGGCTCCTAGACAGAGCCAGAACGGGGTCCCAAAGTGATTCCTCACACCACCAGCCCCCACACCCCCACAATTTATTTTTTCTCTGCATTTTTCTGGCATTTCCCAACGTGTTTTTTCTTGCGTTACATTTCTCGAGGAAGGCTGCCTGATGAGCAGCAAATCATTATTAATTCCTCAGGTATTTGTCCTGATACAATTAACCCCCAACACCCCAGGCTGCACTTCCCAAAGAACCCCCTGGTCCACATCCATCCCCAGCACCTCCGGGATTGTGTCTAAAACCCAATCCATGAACAAAAAAAACTCCGAGAAAATGATCCAACCATTTATCTCCTCTGGATATGGAAATTCAGAGACATTCTAGGAGTCCATCTCAATTTTTTCCAAGGTTTTTAAATGACATATCCCAAGCTTTGCACCCACAAATCTTGCACTGCCTTCCACAAGAGGCGTTGAAGCCACTTGGGAGGATTTCCCAGTCTAAAAATTCAGAGGAAGTCAGCAGCAAAATTTCAATTTGTCTTCTGGGAAAACTGGTGCACAAGGAATGACACAGCCAAATTTTAGGGGAGCCCAGACACTTCTTGCTGTCTTATCCAGGTCAGAAAGATGTTCCTTTAGACTCCCCTGATAACAGGATTTTTTTACAGCTCTTGCACTGCCTCTTTTCTACAAAATCCAAGACTTTCACTATAAAATGGAGGTGGCATCCCTGCCCGTGGTGGAGAGGTTGGAGCAGATGACTTTTAAGGCTTCTTCCAACCCAAACCACTCTGTGATTCCATGGTGCTGTGGAATCTCTCCCTGTGTCCCTCAGAACATTTTGGGGGGAGTTTTCTGAGCGCCACAAGGGGAATTTTCTGCCCTGGGATGGGGATTTGGTGTTTGAGCTGTCACAGGGCAAGGAGGTGAATGGGAAAGGGAAGAGGTGAGAGCAGGCACAGTCCTGGAGATACCTCTGGATGAAATCTCAACAGCACCTGGAAGAGTTTAGAGTCAAGTTTGTAATGAAAAAATAGAAAAGTATTCAAGATTTTTCTCCTGCAGTGACTGATGCACGAGGGGACAGAACTCAAAACTTTCAGACAAAGCCTCAGAGCTCTGCCTCACCTTCCTTCTTCTCCCAGGGAGAAACTGAGGCAGGGACACTTGCTCAGACAGCAGAACACACCTGAGAGCTCACATTTACCTCTGAAATCACCCTGCTCCCAGTGACCTCAGGAAATGCCCATAAACACCAATTTTTATTGTGGTGGTTGGAAAAACCAAGATGATCCTTCCTATATGATTTTTCCTGAAACCACTTTGCTCCTTTTCCAGCAGCCACAGCTTTAAAATCAGGTCTGTAGAGAGCAGAGCCCAATCCAGCTCCTCTGAAGGAAAAGATCTTTGTAAAGTTGCTTGGGAAATTACAAATATTTCACTACACCATCCAGCAATTCCTAAAGGGAAAATGTAACAGCAAAGGATGCTAAAAACCCTGTTTCAGATCAGGGATGCTGGAATTTAAAGGAAATGTTGGGGATTAGGGCCAAATTCACTGAAACAGCCCCAGATTTAGGGCTGAGCCCTCCTTGCTGGCGCTGCACTGGGAGCACAGCTCATAGATTTTTGGGAATGTGCAGACAAAGAGCAGGATCAGCCCCATTCCAGGAGGGCAGCTGGGCTCCAGCTGCTCCAGGCTGGCAGCTCTGGGACCCTGCCTGGTGAACCAGGAGCTAAAAAGCAAACTGGACCTCCAGCTCAAAGATAACCCCTGCCAGATTTCCTCAGCATCTCCCCAGCTCTCCATGAAATCATCAAATTTGGAAAAGACCTCTCACATCACGGAACCCAGCCCTACTCCTGCAGCATTTCTTGAGCTGCACCACCGCAAAACTGCAGGAAAATGAGAATTTCCAGCCCTTTTTTGGCTGCAAATCCCCAGCACCAAGGAGCCTGCCCCAGGCCCAGGTAGCTCCAAGGTGGGGAAAACCCCAGTGAGGACCTGGAAAATCCCAAAGGATGTGGGACTGCCACCTCCCCAGCCGTGTGGGTTTGCTCCAGCATCCCGCAGAAGGGGAGATAAAGGAGTTTGTTGACTTTTAACACCACCTGGGAGAG
>PYHW01009766.1:2100947-2114356 GCA_013186435.1 Turdus rufiventris | reverse complement strand
CCTCTCCAGCTTTCCTGGAACCCTTCAGGGGCTCTGAGCTCTCCCTGGAGCTTCTCCTCTCCAGGGGAACATTCCCAGCTCTCCCAGCTTTTCCTCATAGGAGAGATGCTCCAGTCTTTGCAGCACCTTCATGGCCCTGAATGTATATAAAAATAATACATATAAATGAATATAAATATATAATGTATTTAAATATATAATAGATATAAATATATAATATATACATGTATAGGATGTATAATGCACACCATGGTGGACCACAATGTATTCCAGGCCTTTCTTTCCTTTTTCTTTCTCATCCATCCAGCTTCACCAGGAAAACACCACGAGGCATCCAAGGCAGCACCCCCTGGTGCACAGCAGATGCAGGAGAGATGCTCTGCCACCACCCTCCCCTTTTGCTTGTGCAATAAAAGAAGGACCTGACCATTTTTTTAACCTCATACCTGTCTGTTCAAGTCCTTTTTCCCCCCCCCTCAGCGCCCCCAGGTAGGAAAATTCCTCCCAGAGGAAAGCACTGTTGCAATCGATTTTGTTTCTCAGTCAAGTACAAGAGTTTGGTATTTTTCCACTGGAAATTCTTCTCTGATGCCTTCTTTCAAAGATGCCTAGAAGGAAAATTTGCTTTTCCACTGCTGGCCTGTGAGAGCCCAGGGTGTCAGGCTGCCCTGCAGGAATGTGGGAGCTCGAAGGAGATGAGCAGGGAATGGCTGCTACATCCCAGCCAGCCTTCAAGAGGGAAGGAAGGAGCACGAGGGCTCAGAAAAGCTGCAGTAATGTGGTCCTGGATGGTTTTCTGTAGGTGGAAGGAGTAGGAGTAGGATCTGTTCAGCCAAAAAAAACCACTTTCACTCCAAAACTGAGCTTGAGAAATCCCATCCCCATCATCCCCTGTTGTAAGCCACTACCCAAGATATATTAAGAATGGTATGTCCCTTGACTCTTGATCCCTGTAATACCTGTGGACTGACCCTATCCCTCTGCTTTACCCTATTGGCAGGGTGCCAACTCCCCCTCCCCTTCCTCACCCTAGAAAAGACCCCAGGCCTTGGAAAACTTCCACTTTGTCCCACGTTGGGCGCCAATTGCTGCTAGGTCCAAGGCTCACCCTGTAACCTGGTAACTCTGTACCAGGGCAAGCCTGGGACCTGAGCAGCATGAACAGGATAAAAGATACAAAGAGGCTCTTTTCTCCCAGGGGGTTCCGTGGTTTATTTCTTCATGGTGTCCAGGGGGCAAAGAGAAAGTTTTCCAAGGCCTGGGGTCTTTTCTATGGTCAGGAATGGGGAGGGGGAATTGGGATCCTGACAATAGGGTAAAGCAGAGGAATTGGGTCAGTCCATAGGTATTACAGGGGTCAAGAGTCAAGGGACATTCTCAATACATCTTAGGTAGTGGGTTACAACAATCCCCCTTCCCTGGCACTGCCCAAGGCCAGGCTGGATGAAGATTGGAGTAACCTGGTCTAGAGGAGGTGTCCCTGCCCTGGTAGGGCTGGAATGAGATGGGCTTTAAGGTCTCTTCCAACCAAAACTGTTCTTTGATTCTGTGATATTCTCCAGGGTCTGGCTTCCCTTCTCATGAGGATTCAGCTCTCCCTGGGGTTGGTCAAGCCTTGCTAACCTCAGGGGCTTCCTGGAGCCATGGATGATAACCACTGAAATGAAAAGTCACTGAAATTGAGAGCTTCAAACTGACCAGGAGGAGGACTGGCAATGGCTCTGTGCTTGGAGGGGATCCATGAGGATGGGACATGGCAAGATTTGGTCTTTGTCCTTTCCTAGTTTCTCCTGGTCATGTGCAAACAGGAGTTTTCCTCCCTGGAGGAGGACAAAATCCGCACTTAGCTCCACTGCAAACTAGGGTAGAAGTTCTAGCCCCAAAAATGTGTGAGTTCACACACAAACCTCTGAGGTCTCCTCTCTCAGCAGCAGCAAACGGGCAGATGTAGGCCTGGAAAAATCCATCCCAAATACTGAAAGCAAAGCTTGAAAACCAACTTCGAGTGGGAAGTGTCAGACCAAATTCCACCAGGGCAAGCTCCAGCCTCTGCTCTCAACCACCCTCTGACAAGGAACCAACTTTCATTCACCCTACAGCTTCATATCCTACAGAGATGGAGAAAAAAGACCCTTTAGATACTTCAAACAAAACCTTCCAAAGCTTTATAAGAGCAGGTAAAACACCTGTGTGCCTGTGGAAATGACAATAAAGGAATGATTTTTCTTCAATATCAGGCTTTGTCTGAAGTGTGTGACTGCCCTGGGGTAGAGAACAATATTCCAGCAGGTTTCCAAAGCAAAGTGGACATTGATGCAGGGGGAGGTTCAGAGGGGTGACCCCTCTGCTGCCCAGCAGGGAGAGGATCTCCACTGCTTGGCATTTCAGCGAGGGATTTTGGAGACAATCTCTTTCTTCATTTGGAGATATCTGCTGGATTTTTTTTGTTGTTTTGCTGCTCAGGTATTGAGTTTGCGGGCTCAGAGCCTGATCCATGAGCAATAACTCTGCACTGACTTCAGGAAGCTTTGGATCAGGCACAGAACGAACTCAAAACCAACATCTTCGAGCTTCCTAAAGAGAAATTCCCTCTCTTCACATCTCTGAGGCCGAGCAAACACTTTAGCACAGTGGCTGCTTTCAGGGCTGGGCTCAGCTACACGGCCTCAAGTGCATTTGCCACGGCCAAGGAGGAAGCTCTCCACATGAGTGGGAGCTTTTCTGCTTGGTGGAGGAGAAATCTCTTCAACAGAAAGTGTCTGGCTGGACAAACATCCTTCCTCAACACCGTCCAGCACTGATAAGGTCCCAGCACCAGACAGGCAGAATCTCTGCAGGACGGTTCTCTAATAATCCTTTCCCCTCCTGGGCAGGTGCCACTTGCTCAGTGTGGGGAATGATTTGCTCTGTGAGTAAGAACACCCAGATCCCTGGTGTTTGACCTGGGAAATTCAGATGGGTGATCCAGGACTGGCTTTGGACAGAGCCCTGCTCCCACAGGAATGTCCATGATCTCCTGGAGGGATGGGATGGTGACACACACCTGCTGTGCCAAGCCAGGAAATCAGGGCTGTCCCTGTGAGGACAATCCCTGGGAAAAGCTGGATTGTATCATAAATTCCTGGCTGGGGGAATGCTGGAGGCAGCCCTGCCAGCAGCCGGAGCGCGGAGCCAACAACCTGTCGAGGGGAAATGTTCCAACAGCAGATCTGCATTTCTTACAGGGATTAATTCAATCAAACCCATTCACATCACACAGTCAGCAGCTCCTCAAGCAGCCAAACAGAGGCAGGAGGAGGGGAAGGAGGAGAAGGAGACAGCCAGCTCCTCTCCCTCGGAGCACGCCGCAGAATTCTGCAGGAGCATCCCCTGCGTGCCCTCCCCAGGGATGCAGAGCTGGGGCTGCACATCCAGCTCCTGCAGGGAGGGACAAGTGCCTGATGAGAGTCCTGGCCATGCAGGGCACTCAGCAGCTCCCACAGGGCCTCTGCCCCAGCCCAAAGATGAGCTGCCAAAGGGAAAACCTGCCAGGCACAAGCTGGGACCTTCACTCACACCATTTTCTTTCCCTATTTTTTTTTTCTCTCTCTCTTCCTGGCAGTGTGATAATTTCTTACTAATTATCAGCTTATGTTGCTTGAATCATCTCAGCAGCATGGGGCTGGAAACTCAAATATCCTTCAGAGGGATGGGAAGGTTGGGATCAGTGAGGGTTCCAAACTTGTGTGACCATTTTCACCTGGATTTTGGGCACAACCTCTTTTTTTTTGGTCAGTTCTGAATCTGTAACTCTTGTGCTTCCCCATGAGCTAAAAGCTCCTGGTTCCTCAAGAGGAAAGTCATGAGTTCTCTGAAATTCCCAGAAGCTGGAACAGCAGAAGGAGAAACATCAGGAACACAGAGCACCAAGATTCACACAGTACTTTTTAATGCTGAAACCGAATTCCCAAGGGAAAAAACAATTTTTGGGAAAATCAAGGAAAATAATTACTAGGGAGCAAACCCTACTGAGTTTTTTTCTGAACCAGTGGTATTTATTTTGCAGTTCAGAATAGCTGAGGAGCTCTGAAATCGCTCCTGGCATTTTTAGTGAGTGGGAAACTGGGGCTCAGAATGATCAAATAATATTTCTGAGCCCAGCCATGGATATTTTTTTTTCCTCTCTTTGAGGCCCTCTGGCTGCTCTGATTTGGATTTGCCTTGGGAGAGGTCACTAAATTCAGCTTTGGTGGTGCTCCTAAAACCAACATCTATTTTTCAACTGCAGAATTGAATTCAAATAAAGTAATTTACCAGCAATTATTAGAAAAAACTCAATTTCTCACCCTTGGCTTGACCATATATCAGAGAGGACAACCAAATTTTCCACAGGTGATACTTCACTCGTTCTTCTCTCATATTTTAAAATTTATTTGGAAGAAGTTCCTATCCCCATTTTATTTTTTTTGTCCTCAGTTGTCCCCCTGAAGTCTCCAGCAGAGGTCACAAATGAATCATTTCTGCCATGGGCTAAACCAAACTTTTACTTGCAGAAATCCAGAAGTGAAAAAGGCTTTTTCAATATTTTTGCACTATTTTGCTAGTTTGTTGCATTTGGGTTTACTAGGATAAAATTATCACCCAGTTTAGGCCACCAAAAATTCTATTCAGAGCAGCTGAGTGTGAGTTGGTGTTTTGGACAATTTTTGAGTGTTTTTTATGTCATAAATTAATAAAATTTTCTTAGGCACATCCCATTTCCCACCAATCTTGCAGGAAACATTCTTTTGTCCCAAAATTTCTGATTAAAAGCAAAGGAGAAATATAAGGGCAAGGTAGAGGGATGAGAAGGTTGAACTTGGATGTCTGACCTTAGGAAGGGCTGATCCACCTCACACAGAGCTGCTCTTTGTCCTTTTCTTGGTGGCCTGGATCTCACCTTGCAGAGGAATGGGAAAAATCCCGTTTTTATAATAATTTCTCAAGCTGGAGGGAACCCACTGGAACCCCTGAGATGGATGGGAATTAAATCCCATTTTCTACAAGATCTCCCCAAGGAGAGGGGACACAGAGCAGGAGCCTGGGTGGCCCTGCCAGTGTCAAAGCTTTTTCAGAAGCCCTTAAACAGCACTTAGGATCTGCTGGCACTTTTTTAAAATTTATTTTAATGCAGAGCATTTCTTTTTTGGCACTCAAGAGGCGTTGAATCCATGACTTAATCTGCACGAGAAAATCATCCAAGTGTATTGGCCAAAAGGGGTGGGGAAGCAAAATAAAAGAGAGGGAGGAAAAAAATCAACAGGTGGTTTAAAGTCTAAATAACTGAGTTGGGTGACAGCTGCCAGGAGTGAGGTTAAACCCTGAGTGGGACCAGAATGGAAATAACCCCAGAGCACGGAGCTGGTGTGATATTTCCCACCCCATGTGCGGCCCACGTGGCCAGGCTGGGTTTGTGTGAGGAGAAAACGAGGACAGGAGCTCTGGTGAGGAATTGGAGCGTGGTCCAACCACTTCTAACTGCAGCTGAGGTGGGGTTCATCCCACCTAATGGCTCGGAGGAAGGTCAGCAGACAAATTAAGAGCCCCAAATTGAGGTGTTTGTACAAAATGTCTTTTAGAAACCTGGTGTTTGAGCTCCCAGGGGAAAGAGCCAAGATGCTGGGCTCTGTCCAGGCACTTCAACCTGGAAGAATTCAATATGAAAGATGTTTTCCTACAAGGACTTGAGGTCCTGAACAAAAACCTGTTGAAAATCTATGCTCCACCCTCAAATTTCCTTCCAGATCCTCACCTGAGGAGGCAGCAGAGACTGGAGCACCACCAGCACTGGGGATTATCTGTCTGCTTGGATTGGCTCCATGTGACACAGGCACGCCGAAAATGCCGGGAATTGCCCCATTTTGCTTCAGGGAGGGCTGTGGAAGCCACAGAGCACTGCAGGCATTTCAGAGCCAGCCTTGTCACTCGAGAGGAAGACGACGGGGGGGAAGGTGGCAGCTTGCCACAAAAATGTTCCCAATCTTCACACGGTGTTCAGAGCTCAATCTTGGGACGTGTCCTGACACAGAGCTCCACTCCTGACACACTCACAGCACTGCTTGGGAGATGGAGAGCTCTGGAGTGGACAGGAGCCTGTTCAAAGCTGGGAAAAACCAAACACTGAGTGAGAAAAGCCAGGATTAGCCAGTCCCACATCGTTGGAGCACTGCTGGCCAGGATGGGAACATCTTCAGGAGAGAGATTGGGTGGGATGAGCTGCCCTGAGAGGGAGCTTCTGTTGATTCATTAATTGCTCAAATGGGGACATCTCAGATTTGGGGAAGCAGGTTGCTTTGGGAAGGAGAAAGCTGAGGATACAAAGCAAGAGGAAGCCACAGGTTGGTCTTTTCTCAAGGCTCAGTGGATTCGAGCCTGGGAGTTGCACTAAAGGAAGTTTGAGTTAGGATCTCACTGGCCAGGGCCGTGCCAAGCACACCCAGCACTCCCAAAATGAGGGCTCAAAATGAGACTCAACCATCAGCTTGCAGGAAACTTCTGGGGTTTGGGCACCTGAAGAGGAACCTGTCAGAATTTAACCCTTCCAGCCCTCAGTGTTCTCGTGCCCAAATTTCCTCAGGAAGCCCTAAGGGCCCTGAATTACCGTTTCTTCGTGGGGGAAAGGTGGGGATGGTCCAAATTGGCTTTGCAGAGGAGGACACAACCTGTGCCAGTGGCTTTGCAGCCCTGATGGCCACCAGGCACCAGAGATGAGCCCAGGGTCCGTGCTGGGTCCATGCCAGGAGTGTCAGGACACAGAGGGTTCGCAGTGCTGACAAATCCCACCAGCACGGCAGTGATGGAGAGGGATTTCCCAGATCCTACCAAAAGATCAGCTTAAGGAGTGGGGAAAGCTGGACAGTGCCCAGGGAGTGAAGCTGGTGATGCTGCAAACACAGTGTGGAGCCAGGAAAATCTGCAGGATGCAGAGGGAGAGGAGGAGAAAGTGACCTCCCTGCTCAGCCCATGCCCAGGGGAAGTCTGGAAAATACACCCAGCTGGTCCATAGGGTCTGGACATGAGGGATGAGGCTTCTGTCCCAAACTGCCACATCCAGGCTGCCTCTGGCACTCTCAGTTTCCCCTCCTCGCTCTGTTTGGAGGAGTTTTTTCACACGTCTGTCCTCACCTGCACAGCTTCAGCTCAAACACTGCTCAGCAGGATGTGATAAGGAGATGTCAAGGCTGTTTGCCAGCCTGCCCAGCAGCAAGAAGCTGCTTTGGCATCCAGCAATGACAGGGAAGAGGAGAAACGTGGCTGGCTGCCCTGGGAGCAGGGAAGACACTGGGGATGTCCGTGGATTTTATCTGAAATGTCCAGTTAGGTGTGGGAGGTGAATGAGGAGCAGGGGTGGTGCACAGATCCTTACCACACCCAGCATCGCTCTGTAAAACCCAATTCTCTGCTCCAGGGAGTGTTTTAGTGGATGAAACTCCCAAAACTTGTTTGTCCCTCCTGGTGACTGGGGTGGGGAGTGAGAGGGAAGGTTTTGGGGGTTTTGTACATCACTGGAGTGGGGCTCAGTCCCCAGGCACTCACAGGCATCTCCTGGGAGAGTGGAATTTGCAGGGATGCTGTAGATGAGCACAGATCACCACCATCAAAATTTTTACTATTTTCATAATTATTAGTAATATAATTATTAAAATATTGCTACCAGTAACTGCTCTAAGTTATTGCTGAAGGTGGCAGTGGAGGGGGTGGAGCAGGAACTTTCTCAAGACAAAACCAGGGAGTTTTGATCTGCCTCACAGGGACATCTCAAAGTTTTAAATCAGTGAGAAAAAATCAAAGATGCTCTTCCTGGGACAGCAGCAAGGCCAGGCTGAGTGTCCTCCTGGACCTGAGCAATTCCCTCATCCACCGGGGATGTTGGCACCCAGCAGTGAGGTGAATTTTACACTGAATTATCAATTCCTCTGCGCTCTGCTCTGCAGTTCTTGGCTGCAGCTGGGACTCAGGAGCTGAGGAGCAATTTGTTGCAACCTGGATGTCCAAAACCAGCTCAGCTGAAGGCTTTTCCATCAGGAAAAGCAGCTCCTGAAGAAATTCCCAGGAGCCAGCTGAGGAGTGACACAGCATGAAGGTGGTGGCTGGGGTTGGATGGAGCCCTTGGTCACTTTAATATCCACTTTTCACTTTATGGTTCTCACTAATAATATCATTAATTATTATCACCACCAGCCACCACGCCTCAGCCCCGTGCTGGCATCCATGTGCTCTGAAAGTAAATTTGCTTTGCAAGGAGGCTGAAAAACGTGCACTTGAGGAGGAAGGGAATAGACCCAACTAGTTTACACAAACAAGCAGGAGAACAGGCTTGTCACATTCCAGGCGTGCCTCCCCCGGCTGCTGGCCCCCTCCTGCTCCCAAGAAGGTTTTTTCAAGAGAAATCCAGCATGGAAAGATCCCCATCCACAAAAATCCTGACGGGGATCTGTTTGTGAGGTGGCCTGAGCTCCCAGGGTAATTTTTCCATTCTTGCCTTGTTTAGAAACACGAAGGGAAGGGGTTGAATTTTCCTTTTGAGGGGCTGACATCATCTCAGACCCTTCCCTGAACTTCCCTGTCCAGGCTGGCAAACTTATTACTATTATTATTATTAATAAAATAATTATTAAAATATTGCTGTTAGTAACTGCTCTGAGTTATTACTGAAGGTGGCAGTGGAGGGGGTGGAACAGGAACGGTCTCAAGACAAAACCAGGGGGTTTTGTGCCCTGATCTGCTCACAGGGACACCACATCAGTGCCCAAAAGACAGAGGCTGCTCTCTCCACTGGGGAATGTTCCTGCATCCCCTCTCCGGGAGGATTCCAGCCAATCCCACCGGCACCTTGCTGATGCTCCCTTGGGATATTTCAGTCTGGCAGCCCGGAGGGGAGGCTGAGCCTTGGTTTGCAGGTCTGGGGAAGAGCAAATCCAGGAGGGAAATCAGATAAGGCACATTCCTGGGTGCACATGACTGGAATGACTCGGTGTCGCAGCGCTAATGCCCATACTTGACCGAGGAGCTGCACGAACCCACTTGATTTATGGAGCAGAGGCACAGCCTGAGCAGGGAGGGTGTTTTCCCACCCCCCGTGCAACAGGGACAATGTCTCTGCTGTGTGTGAAGTGCCGGAGAAAATGGGAAATGCCAGGAGAGAGATAAGGGCTGCTCCAGCCAGGAAGGCAAACTCGGAGCGTGTCCATCACTCCTCAGCTCCTTATCAGCCACCTGGGCACCTGGCTGAAGGGATCCTGCTGGCCCAGGGCTTGCAGAGACAGAAACAACTCGATATTGATGTGGGGAAAGCAGCTCAGCCTCACCCCACACCACAGGGTGTTGCTGTTCCCCCCAGAGCCCATGGGCACCAGTAACACCAGTAAAGATCGACCCTCGCAGCTCTCCATCGTCCCCAGGGCTCCTCACCCACCTCCCAACACCACTTTGGTTTTCCCTCTATTTTTTTGCTGGATATGTGGTGGAGAAAATTTCAGAATGCTGTAATTGTGTTCAGCACATATCTCAGAAATTGGCTTGGAAGGAAATTTAAAGATCATTAATTCCACCCCTGCCACAAGCAGGGACAGCTTCCACTATCCCAGATTTCTCCAAGACTGATCCAGCCTGGCCTTGGACACTTCCAGGGATCCAAGGGCAGCCACAGCTTCTCTGGGCACCCTGTGCCAGTCCTTCATCACCCTCACATTTAGGAATTTCTTCCGAATAACAGATTTTAACGCTCCTCTGTCAGTTTAACCATCAATCCTGTGGATGACGGTTTGATTGGTCTCATTTTGCAGAGGAAACTGAGGCACAGAAGGGACAGAGTGACATCCATTCTCTGAAGTGACCAGGCCTGTAAATGGGCTGGAATTGTCTGTGGTGATGCTTCAGCTTCTCTGGGAGAAATTTCTTTGCCTTCACACCTCAAGCTGGAGGGGAATTCAGAAGGGTCTGGTGTGAAATGCCCCGTTGGGATCCAGCCCTGACAGCTGAGATTTGGGGCTGTTTAATTTGTGATCCAAGAGAAATCAGGGTAATGCAAGGACTCAGAAACATCACAAACACGAGCTGCCAACTCCTGTGTGCTCTGTGCCTCAGTTTCTCCACCTCCCATGGGATGAACTCTGCTTTGATCCCCCCATCCCAGCAGAAATCCAAGGGGAGTGCTGTGATTTAACCCAAAATCAGAGCTGGTGGCGTGGCTCCAGCAGCCTGGGTGTTCCTCAGCTCTCAGCCCTGCTCAAGGTGCTGTGATTGTCAAACCAAACCCAATGCTTTGGGCTGTGCTGGTATGGCCCTGAAATTCCAACCCCCTGACCAGCACCTGTGTCCATCCCAGCCCTGGAGTTTCCTGGCTTGCAGCTTGTTTGTGCACATTTCCTCCCTGAGCCGTGACTCAGGCTTCAGGTATTTGAGAATTTGGTCATTCCTGAGCTAACTCACCTTCCCAGCACTGGGAGGGACTTTGGAAATCCTCAGTGGAGCACCCCAGCTCCCACCACCCTGGCTATGGCATGGTTTCCCCTGTCCCAGGCATCCTGGGGTGATGGAGAATCCTCCAAGGGATGGCCCCAAAAGGTGCCTTGACACCAGAAGGAGTTTTTTGGTGCTGGGGCCAGGCCAAAGGAACCAGACCCACATCTTTCAGGCCCAGCTTGAAAAAGCAGCAGCAGAATCTCCTTTAGGGCCAGTCTGAGGTTTCTTGGCTAGGGGTGGAAGGCGTGAGGGGCTCAGTGTGGGTTTGTCCTGGCATGGGGATGGAGTGGGACATGGACACAGGTCCTGCATTGACCTCACTGCTCCCTGACCTGCTCCAAAATTACCCCTGTGAAGAAAATTCAAAGCTGCCTCAATGAGCAGAGGCCCTCAGCAACAAGCAGGAGTTTGGCTGAGCTGCCTCAGTGGGGAATTGAACGTTTTCTAGAGCCCAGGCACTTCTAGACTGCAAAGAGTCCATCTGAGCTGCAGAATTCCATGGAATGCCACAAACAAGAGCTGGGTACAGGCACTGAGAGTGGGGGGATCCAAAACTGAACCTGATGTGAAGGCTCTGCTCTACTTCCCAGCAGATAACACCCAGGTGAGGGACAGCCCTGAGAGACCCTGGTGTGGATTCCCAGAGCAGCCGAGGCTGCCCCTGATCCCTGCAAGTGTCCAAGGCCAGACTGGATGGGGCTTGGAGCAGCCTGGGATGGTGGGAAGTGTCCAAGAAGAGCCTTAAGGTCCCTTCCAAGCCAAACCATTCTATGATGAGGTAAACTGAGGCAGCAGCGTGTGGGAAGCTCCATCCTGGAGGATCCTGCTCATCTGTCCCAGAAGGGATTTCCTACAGGCACAACCAGGGCTGAGGCACCACAGCATAAACATCCCTTTGAATCACTGGGAAAAAGCACTCTGGTGCCTGGATCTACCCCATGAGGTCCAAACACAGATATCCCACGTGAGTGAGGGATGGTGAATCTCTCAGGGAAGGAACAAAGGTTCCAGGGAAAGGGGAACCAAAAAAACAGAAGGGGATGGTAGTCACACATGTGAAAGAAAAAAAAAAAAATCTTTCCCCAGCAAACCCACTGGTTATAAAAACGAAACTAAAAGAAGAAGAGGAAGAGGTGGAATTTTTGGTTCACACAGAAGCAAGATATTCAGTTTTAAATGAAGTTTTAATGCCTGTGGAGGATAAGTACATAGTGGTAAAAGGAGCAAACCAAAAAGCATATTTCTGTTCGCCTTTAAAGTATAAATATGGAAAACAATAACATTCATAGGTTTCTATAATGCCCAATTCCCCAGATCTGCTCAAGGCAAAACATGCAGAGGTGTTTTGTTCTTTGCTTTGCACCTACAGCAGGTGGGGACAAGGCAGAAGAGCCCTGTGCCATCACGGTGGGCTTTGGGATTGGAGACATGAGGACGCTCCTCACGCCTGGAGAAAACCCAGCACATCCTGGCAGGCGGCTGAGGAAGGATGGCAGCAGGACAGCAGGACACCAGCAGGACAGCAGCAGGATGGCTGGACTCTGTCCATCCAGACTGAGCAATGTATGTCTGTCCGCACTGAGCGCTGTGTGTCTGCACCGAGTGCTGTGTGTCTGTCTGCACTGAGTGCTGTGTGTCTGTCTGCACTGAGCGCTGTGTGTCTGTACTGAGCGCTGTGTGTCTGCACTGAGCGCTGTGTGTCTGTACTGAGTGCTGTGTGTCTGTCTGCACTGAGTGCTGTGTGTCTGTCTGTACTGAGTGCTGTGTGTCTGCACTGAGTGCTGTGTGTCTGTCCAGACTGAGCGCTGTGTGTCTGTCTGTACTGAGCGCTGTGTGTCTGCACTGAGCGCTGTGTGTCTGTCTGTACTGAGCGCTGTGTGTCTGCACTGAGCTCTGTGTGTCTGTCTGTACTGAGCGCTGTGTGTCTGTCCAGACTGAGCTCTGTGTGTCTGTCTGTACTGAGCGCTGTGTGTCTGTCTGTACTGAGCGCTGTGTGTCTGCACTGAGCGCTGTGTGTCTGCACTGAGCGCTGTGTGTCTGTCTGTACTGAGCGCTGTGTGTCTGTACTGAGCGCTGTGTGTCTGTCTGTACTGAGCGCTGTGTGTCTGTCCAGACTGAGCTCTGTGTGTCTGTACTGAGCGCTGTGTGTCTGTCTGTACTGAGCGCTGTGTGTCTGTCTGTACTGAGCGCTGTGTGTCCATCCAGACTGAGCTCTGTGTGTCTGCACTTAGCACTGTGTGTCTGCACTGAGCACTGTGTGTCTGTCTGCACTGAGCGCTGTGTGTCTGTCCAGACTGAGCTCTGTGTGTCTGTACTGAGCGCTGTGTGTCCATCCAGACTGAGCGCTGTGTGTCTGTCTGTACTGAGCACTGTGTGTCTGCACTGAGCGCTGTGTGTCTGTCTGTACTGAGCGCTGTGTGTCTGTCTGTACTGAGTGCTGTGTGTCTGTCTGTACTGAGCGCTGTGTGTCTGCACTGAGCAATGTGTGTCTGCACTGAGCGCTGTGTGTCTGTCTGCACTGAGCGCTGTGTGTCTGTCTGTACTGAGCGCTGTGTGTCTGTCTGCACTGAGCGCTGTGTGTCTGTCCAGACCGAGCTCTGTGTGTCCATCCAGACCGAGCTCTGTGTGTCCATCCAGACTAAGCTCTGTGTGTCCGTCCATCACCTCCTAATCCCCAACCTCTGACCTCCCTCCTTTGTGCGGCCCAGAGGAAAAGGCAACAAGGAAATGACCCGGACTCTGATCCCCTGATCATGCTCCCCCTCCCGGGACGGGCCATGTCCTCCCCCAGCCAGACCCTAATCCCCCAGGAGAGGCCAGGTCACACAGGGACGGTGCCCTGAGCATCACCAAGGGGTGGCGACCTGGCTGAGCTCTGCAAAAGTGCTGTCCTGCCCCAAATTCCCTTCTGGAAGGCAGGGAGGGAG
>PYHW01009766.1:2075971-2087425 GCA_013186435.1 Turdus rufiventris | reverse complement strand
TGATGTGTCAGGGGTGGTGGCAGTGAAACCATCCCGTCTGATTGCTCTGCACCTCCAGCAGCTGCATTTTCACCCCATGGGGTGGTGGTGGAGTTGGGCATCTTCTCCCCTGAGAGAGCTAAAATGAGTTGCTCTGGGTTAAAAATAAAAGAAAAAAATAAAATAAAAATAAAATAAAATTTAAAAAAATAAAATAAAAAAATCAGCTGCATTTTCACCCCATGGGGTGGTGGAGTTGGGCATCTTGTCCCCTGAGTGAGCTAAAATGAGTTGCTCTGGGTTAAAAATAAAAGAAAAAAAATAAAATAAAAATAAAATAAAAATAAAAATAAAGTTAAAAATCAGCTGCATTTTCACCCCATGGGGTGGTGGAGTTGGGCATCTTCTCCCCTGAGAGAGCTAAAATTAGTTGCTCTGGGTTAAAAATAAAAGAAAAAAAAAATGGAAAAGGAGAGAAGGGTTATTTTTAACTCAGAGCAGCCCTGATCTGGTTCACCACCCGGGCATGGAGACAGGGCTGTGAAACAAGGGCTGCTCAGCTCGGCTATGGCCAGGAGGGATTTGAGGATGGGGAGAAATTCGTTTACAAGGTTTTGCTGCTCACTTGGAAGCAGCTTCCTCCTCTGATGGACACACAGAACCTCCCAGCTCAGCTCCTGGCCCAGGCCTCACCCAAAATACCCAGCAAGGAGCGAGGCAGATTGTCCCCAGGAGCCCTGAGCAAATTCTCTTTATTCTCCTTAAATCTCACTTGGTGTTTTTGGTTGAACTCGGTCTCTCTTACCCCGGGTCCTGGAGGCTGCTGTGTCCCAAACAGGTCACAGAGCCAGGGCTGCACTGAAGGGACAGGGACATCTGTGATCCCAGTGGTAGCTGTCCATGCCTGGCCATCGAGGTGGCCAACAATCTGTCCCCTGAAGAGTTTTCCTCTTCCTGAACCCCATCATTGCAGCCAGCTCAGCTTGCACAGTGCAGGAAAACAGGATTCATTTCATTTCTCAGCGTGGCTTTGCCATCGCTTCATTAGCCCATCAGTGCTGCTGCTGAGCGACTCTCTGGGGAGATTTAATGCAATTTAAAGCAAAATAATAATATTAATTTATACCTGCTCTGCATGGGGTTGGTGCCTCCCTGGAAGGAGCACAGGGATGATCCTGCCTCCTGCCCAGGCTCCCTCCTGGCACTTCCCAGCCCTGTTGCTGCCATCTCTTTTGCGTGTGACCCAATTTTTTTTAGGAAAAGAAGCTTTTGGGCTCACTCCCATCTGCCTGTCTGTGTTCTCTGTGTAATGCTGGGTGATTTCAACTCCGTTTGACAAGGGATGGAGGTTTTAGAAATATTTATTTCCTATGAGCATCAGGGGGAAATCTGGAAATAAGCAGTTTTGGTGGCTTCCTGCTGTGTTTCAAAACTTCTCGTCCTGTCTTTAACAAAGGAAGTATTCAGTGTTTAGCCTAGGACAGCACATGACCTCGATTTATCTCCAAGCTAACCCAAAACAGAAAGGAGATAAGCCCAAATTTATTGTGCACAGTTGTTTTTACACCGACCTCTTGAGCTTTGGAACCATGTGAATTATTCCTTCCATGTGGAGCTAAGATATTGCTGAGCTGACGTGTTCCCTCTATCCTGTGTGAGGTAAAATGAATTAATATTCGTTTGAGTGATGAAAACTAATGGCTTAGGTTAAAAAAATAATAATAAAGGGGATTTTCCCTGTGTGGGGAAACTGAGGCACGGAGAACAGCATCCAGGGTGTGAGAGCTCAGAGGGGATTGCTGGGAATGGGGAATGGGAATGGTGCAGGAAAAATGGGAATGGTGCAGGAAAGGGGGGAATGGTGCAGGAAAATGGGAATGGTGCAGGAAAAAGGGGAATGATGAAGGGAAAGGGGGAATGGTGCAGGAAAATGGGGAATGGTGCAGGGAAATGGGGAATGGTGCAGGAAAATGGGAATGGTGCAGGAAAATGGGAATGNGGGAAAGGGGGAATGGTGCAGGGAAATGGGGAATGGTGCAGGGAAAGGGGGAATGGTGCAGGAAAATTGGGAATGGTGAAGGGAAATTGGTGAATGGTGCAGGAAAATTGGGAATGGTGCAGGAAAATGGGAATGGTGCAGGGAAATTGGGAATGGTGCAGGAAAATGGGAATGGTGCAGGAAAATTGGGAATGGTGCAGGAAAAAGGGGAATGGTGCAGGAAAATGGGGAATGGTGCAGGAAAATGGGGAATGGTGCAGGGAAAGGGGGAATGGTGCAGGGAAAGGGGGAATGGTGCAGGAAAATGGGAATGGTGCAGGGAAATTGGGAATGGTGCAGGAAAATGGGAATGGTGCAGGAAAAAGGGGAATGATGAAGGGAAAGGGGGAATGGTGCAGGAAAATTGGGAATGGTGAAGGGAAATTGGTGAATGGTGCAGGGAAATGGGGAATGGTGCAGGGAAATGGGGAATGGTGAAGGGGAAGGGGGAATGGTGCAGGAAAAGGGGGAAGGATTGGTGCTGAGAAGATGAAGGAATGGTGCAGAGCAGGTGAAAGAAAGCTGCAGGGAAGGGGGAATATTTCCGATATTTCTGGGGAAGGGAAATGAGGCAGGAAAAGTGAGAAGAGCGCAGGAAAAGGAGAACGGTGCAGGGATAGGGGGAGAATGGAGCAAGGAGAAGGAAAGAATGGTGCAGGGAAAGGGAAATGATACAGGGAAAGGAGAACGGGGCAGGGAATAGGGAATGGTGCAGGGAACGTGGGAGCGATGCAGGGAAGTGAGAAGAGCGCAGGGAAAGGGGAGGACACAGCGCAGCCGAGGGGAGGGCGGGATGCACGGAAAGGAAGGAGCCGTGCCGGGAGGGCAGGCACGGTCCCCACGAGCCCCGTCCCGTCCCGTTCCGTCCCATCCCGATCTATCCCGTTCTATCCCGTTCCATCCCATTCCCGCAATCCCGGGGGATCCCGCGCTCCGCGTTCGCCGGGGGGCGTGGCCTGCGCATTGACCACGCCCACTTACACGAGACCACGCCCAATTCTACAGCGCTGTCACTCCCGCCGTGACCACGCCCACTAGGCCCAGGCCACGCCCCCAACCTAACAGAGCTGTTACTCCCGTTGTAGCCACGCCCACTAGACCAGGCCACGCCCCCAGCCCCACAGAGCCGTTACTCCCGCCGTGGCCACGCCCACTGCGTCTCTACGCCCCGCCCCCGCGCACCCCGGCCCTGCCGCAGCCCGCCTTGGCCACGCCCCCTGGCGCAGGCCACGCCCCCCGCTCCCTCCTCGCCTGCCCGTGGTGCCGCGCGCGGGGCGGGCACTGACGTGGCCGCATCGCGCCGCCATCTTGTGCTCCAGGGCGGATCGCGGCCGGGGCGAGCGGGCTCCGAGCGGGACCCTCCGAGCGCAGCCAGACCCACGGCCCGCGCCTCCCGACGACGCCGGTGGGTTTGCCGACACCTTCTTCTTCCCTCCTTTCGAGCCTTTTTTGTCCCCCCCCCGCCGTCCGTCGCGCCGCGCCCCCGCCCGCATCCCGCGGCCTTGGCGTTAAGGGGAGGCGGTGGCGGGCGCTGAGGAAGAGGGGCCGGGCTGTTCTTTCCTTCTCATTCCTTTTAATTCCTTCTCGCTCCATCCTATCCCTCCTCATTCCTTTTCCCCCACAGAACCAGAGGCCTCCGTGAGCGGCGCTGGCCCATCCGTTCCCCTCTGGAGGTTTTGGGGCGGTGTGAGGGTGGGGGGGGGAGCTGGGCCTTTCTGTTCCCCGCTCGTGGCCGGGATAGGCAGGGCTGGGAAAGGGGAATCGCTCCAGCTCGGCAGCAGCTGCACCAGGCCCCAATCCGCTCCCTCTAGCGATGGCATTGGACGGGATGGGCTTGTCCTCCCTTCCCCAAACTCGCTCATTCCGGCCTCTGCCCCGCCCGTGCACGGCTCTGAGGAAGGACAGGCATTTCCTCCTTCTCCTCTCCCCCCGAGATCCTCCTCTGCTGGGGGAAACGAGGCTCGCATGGAGCTGCTGGGACTGAGGTTGTTTCTGCCTAAGCCCTTGGCTGCTGAGTTGGTTTTTTTTTTTTTTTTTTTTTGCTGGGCTGAGAAGTTGAGCTTTATCCTGGAGCAAACAACTCTTGTTTGCCATGCATCGGCCGGGCTTTGGTGGTGTGGGAGATCAGCTTTCCTCGGCGGGGAGGATATTATATTCTGTCTGAAAATACTCCATCCTGCCTCTGCGAGAGGCGAACGTGATACTTTGGGGGCTGATAAAGCTCGGTGTGATGAGGTTGATAGCCCAGCTCTGTCCCAAACTCTGCCGGGGCCATAAAACTGCCCCAAATGTTGTCGCGTTTGACATTGACCTTGTGGCTTTGCCGCTCTGCT
Source organism: Turdus rufiventris (assembly GCA_013186435.1). Lineage (NCBI taxonomy): Eukaryota > Metazoa > Chordata > Aves > Passeriformes > Turdidae > Turdus > Turdus rufiventris. The sequence continues at coordinate 2,083,075 of PYHW01009766.1, read as the reverse complement.
CCTGCCAAAGCAAATTCCACAGGTTGATTAGAGTCATGACCAGAGGTCCGCTGTTGAAATTGTAGCTTTGTCAATAACTAAAATTCCAGGTATTTATTTAACAGTTCCAGCTTTGCCTTGCGAGGCTCGCAGCGCCTCTTCGCGGGATATTCCATTAACCTTATTTTCCAGGCGGAGAAACCGAGGCAAAGTGGATTTTTCCAAGGTCATGCAGCAATATCTTTATTGCTATTTTTGCTGCAGATTTGGAGCGCTTCTGTGGGGGGGGGAAAAAAAAAAGGAAGTGTGGCTGAAGTGGAGGATTGCTATTTTGCTTTTATTCATAGGGTTTGTAATGGAATAAAATAGGGGTACAGCTTTATGGATAAATGGATTCTCTGAAAGGAAAATTTTTGGGGTTGGTTTGATGCCACTGATTTTCTCTGCTACAAACATGCCTGCAGTGCTGGAGAGCCCTGTTGGGCTGCTTTCCTTGTTGGAATAATTACATTGGGTGAAAGGGCGAGGAAACTCACCTCGATTGAACCTCCACCACTCCAAACTCCACAGCTTTGCCAATTCTGTCGGTGCTTCCTGTGGTGGAACATCGGGAACGAAAATGGCTCAAGCAGAGCCGCCCTCCCCTCAGAACAGCTCTGTGTTTGTGATGTAAATCCTGTTAGGAGTCAAACCCCTCGGTGTGAATGGTCCCAAGATCTCCGATTGGTTTCTCCGAACGTTTCCCAGGTTGTGAAATAGTTGGAATGTGGAAGGGCCTGGCAGGAGCTGTGCTCGTGCACCGACTTCCCTGTGAGTGTTAGTCATGCTGACCGAGTGGGGGGAGGACCCGGCACAGCTTTTCAAGGCAAACCGAGCGTGTGTGGGAGTAGGGGCTGGATCCTGCTGCTGGGAATTCACCAAACCGTGCTGTGCTCCAGCTGCTTGGAGCAGGAGCATTTATACAGATAATTATCAGCTAAGCCATTGATGAACTGAACTGATGGAAGGAGGAAAAGCTCACAGCCCAGGATCCCAGCTGAAAAGGCACTGGTGAAATTTAAAGAACCTTTACACATCCCAGAGGCTTTTATTTCCAAAACAACCTCTTCTTTTTAAAGATGGGCTTTCAAACAAGGATTCTTACAGATTTCAGCAGCCTTCCCAGCCTCCAGCTTGCTTTGCAGTGGATAAGTTTGGTGAACGTGAGCTAACTTTATCTGAAAAGGAATAGTTGTGATTCTTTTTTTAGAAATCTCTTGGAAGTTCTGCTCCTGGAATGCTACAGAGCTTGTGCTAGAGCTGGCGCCATCCTCAGCCATTCCCTTTCTTTAATGATGAGTGAAGAAGTTCAGAATCAGGTTCCTACTACAGCAGCTGCTTTTTCTGTGTAATTCAGCATTTTTTTTTTTTTTCTGCTTGCGAGTATCCGATTTTATTCCTTATTTTTAACACACGCAAACGTCGGAGGGGCTGTGGTGGAGCTTCTGCTGATGTTTCAGTTCTAATAAAACTCTCATGGCTCTTGTACCTCCCAGCTCAGAGGCTCTGCCTTGACATTTCCCCAAACCTAAAGCCAATTTCATTGCAGGATGGAGCTCTCGTGTGAGTTCTTGCCATTTCTGCTAGGAGTGTAAATGTTGACTTAGTGCCCACTTCCCCGGAATGAATAACAGGATATTTGGCTTAAAATTGAAGATTTTGAGCTCAGGAACTATTCAGCCTCAAAAAACAAAAAACCACCCTAACTGTGCCCCTCTTATCTGAAAAGAAATTCTTTGTACCCACCAGTTCTCACACCAGTGTGCCCAGTGCTGAACTGGTGAGCAGAAAGTCACAGGCCATTCTTGTGACTGTATCCACAATGTTTCCTGAGCAGGGAGGGCCATGGATGCAGCTCCCTCTGTGCTTTTCACCTTTCAGCCTATCCTTTAAATAAGATAATTTTTCAGACCCGTTTCTCCTCTGGGTTGCTTTGTGTGCTCTTGATTTATGGCATTGTATAAATCTTAAAAACAGTTGGAGGTTTTGCTGTGAAACAGCTGCAGTTTGCTTTCCCTGCTTGAAGGTGAGAATAAGGGAATAATTCTGATTTGAGTATCAAGTCAAGCAACCTTGATACTGACTCTTTTTATTCTGGCCATTATTTTAGGAGTGAGTTGTCTCATGTCTGAGAGCTAGGCATGACCCCAAAGGAAATTATCCCTCTTTTGTCCTTGTTTTGATCTTTTAAGTGAAACTATTTTCTGTTTTCTGCCACTCCAAGCCCAGTGCTCTCAAGAGAATGTTCCAGCATGTGGGAAATGTCTTGTCTGGGTAAGGTGTGGGGTGTTCAACCTCCTTGGGTTAAACAGAGGTGCTGGACAAGGAGATTTCCTCTCACCTGGTGTCTCACCTGTGCTTGGCCTGTCCTCCACGCGCCCTGGACATGCACAGTGCTTTTGGACTCCTTTTTGGATGAGCCCTGCAAGCTTTTGGTGGCCAAATCCAACAGCTCCTCTTGAGATGCCAGCACATTTATGGATCTTTAACTTTGATTTCAGTGCTGCTCCCTTTTCCCTCAAATAACCAGGTCCTGATCCTTCAGGACCCCTTTTCCATCGCAAGCTTGGCAGAAGCACCCCCAGTGTGAACTGCGGGGAAATGATTGCAGTGCTCAGTGACAGTGAAGAGTCCTGCTTCTAATGGCTAAAATCATAAAGGAGTTAGGACTTATTAATGAAGAGCTCTGGGAAGATGATGTTGCCATGGCCTTTATTCCAGTGCTGTTTGTGCAGGATAATGAATCACCTGGTGAACAAAGGGCCCAGCCTGCCTGTTGGCTGCTCTTACATCTCCCACGTAATCCATGCCTGCTGATATTGATATGGTCTAAAGGAGCTCAAATCAAAATTACCCGAGCTGAACTTCGGTGCTAAAACCCCAAAGTTAAAGGATTTGGGTTGATAAATTATCATCTCTCAGGTTAGTCAGTGGAAGGCCAGTAAACAATTTCTAAAAATAGTGGAATGTAACTGGAATAGAGTATTGGGCCACCCTGGCTATATATAAAGAGGTGTTTCCAAAACTTGCTGTACCAAACCACTTGAATCTGTAAAGAAATCACTTCAAGTTCAAGAGAACACATCAGTACTGTTCCCTGCTGAGTGGGGGTGTGAAACACTGGGGCTGTAGATTAATCCTGAATTTTAGCAGTGTTCTATTCTTGTTGGCTCTCTTGTCACATTCTCCTTTAAATCACACTTGATATTGTTAAGAACAAGCTGTAGGGTTAGATTTGCACTTGAAATTATTTGCCAGTTGTTCTGGCATGTAGCACAGTAACAGCTGTTGGAGTTGCATGGGTTTTGTAAAAAATGCTTTCTCACCTCTAATTTGCACATTGGTTTGGTGATCTCTTGTGTGACTATTTTGCTTCTCTTGATAATTTAATTTAAAACATTCTAGAATGCTGTAAATGAGGAAGAATGGACTAGTGACAACTGGCTGAATTTCAGATCAATATTTGTGGTAAATAACAAATTGATCCATTTGTGTTCCCCTGTGACTGGTAGAACCAGTCTGTTAATACCAAGGTAGGAATTATGGATTTGGGGGTTTTCTAATTGCTTTAGACATGCAGTTAAAGCTTAGGTCAATGACAAGTAGATTTTCCTTCAAATGGAGATGGAATTTTGGTAGTTTTACCAGTTTTGCTTGCCAAGGTGCCCCAGCAAATGGAACAAGGGAGGAGTTTTTTGGTGACACTGCAGCTGTTGTGGGTTTTACCTGTGCTTTAATATTTTGTGTGATTGTAGCTCAGTGTGTCAGTGGTGGTGGCACCGTGTTTATCTCTCCTTTAAAACAGGAGAGGAGCATCCCAAGGAGAGGAACAGCAAATGCCCTCTGTACCCCTATCCCAGCCTGCTGTGCAGGGGAGGGACAGAGCCTGAACTTTCCTTGACTGATCTTATCACAGAACCATAAAATCCTAGAATGGTTTGGGTTGGAAGGGACCTTAAAGCTCCTGTGGTCCAACCCTCTGCCTTGTCCATGGCTGCTGGGATTTTCAGATTGCTAAAATGATGGGCTCAGCAAACTTGCAGAGTTTGGAGCATTATTTATTCACCTTATGTGGTGAGTGCTGGTCCACAGAAGTGAAATAAATGTATTTCCGTACTGCAGGATAGTTTGAGTAAATAATGGATTTGGTATCCTCTGCCTCTCGTTTTGTGTCTGTAAACCTGAATGAAACGCAACTCCTGTCTCAGGGGAGTTTGATCTCTCCGTGGTCAAAGAGAGCTTTTCCAGAGGTGTAAAACTGAGGTGCTGTGGGAATTCGAAGGTGTTTTCTGCTCTCTTGGAGGGCCTGCACACCCTTCTGGTCACACATCCGTGGGGTTGTGAGCCAAGCTCACCCTGGAGTGTGGGGGTCAAGCAGCAGATTGGGATTCTCACAATAAACAGCCTGAATGAAGTGACACTCAAATGCATTAATGTACGTGTAAATATAAAATGCTGCAGGATGATTAAGTGTTTAGTGCTCTTTGGCCTTGAGATATTGCTCAGAGCTCTTACTCTAACCACCTCCAATTAATAAAAGCAGATTCTGCTCCTTCCTCATGGGCCGTATCACTTTAACAAGCACCGGGCTGCTGCTGTTGCAGACACTCATTCATTTTTAACTCCTCACTCCAGCCTCTCTGCAAAAGGCTGCCTGTTCTCCTCTCGGCTTATCTGAATGTATCATTTACTAGAAAACCGGCAGCTGAAAATGCTTTTGTTTCAGGAAACGAAACTCTTAACTTCCCCGTGGAGCAGCGCTGCTGTTTACCTATGGCACATTATCTTAGCCGAGCCTGCCTGACGGGTTTTAATGCAGCGTGTTCAGGTGCTGTAGGGCTTCCATGGGCAGGGACAGACAGACAGACAGTGCTGGGGTGATCTGGGTCTGCTCAGGGGTGCTGAGCTGTCGTTTCCAGAAGCTGGAGTTGTGCTGAGGGAAAATACACACCGAGCTCTGCGAAAATAGTCTGTGCTGTTTATTCAAATTGTTCCTTTCATACTCAAATCTTCCCACTTAGCCTGATGCATCCCTCTTTTGAAGATGTGCTCAAGCACTACAGGCAGCTCACAAGCTGCAGTCTTTTATGTTTTCAGGAATTTTATCCAACTTGTGCTCCTAAAACGATCCGTGCAGCAATTACAACATTTGGGTGGAGGGAAGGGGGAAGTTGAACTTCAGTAAGGAGCACAGATCAGATATTGGTGAGTCAGGGTGTACATTGTGAGGGGTGACGATGCCTGAAGAACAACAGAGGGTTTAGCTTAACTTGAAACACGAGGAAACTGAAAACTTTTCAAACTCATAGTGCAAGTAATGGGCTGGGGTGGGAATTAAAGCTCAGGGCTGGAGTGCAGAGGGAGCAGTCCCGTGACCCCTCAGCTGAGCTGTATTAACAGAGGCAGCCAGGGCTGGGGAGCAGCTCGGGCCCATCCAGGCACTTGTGTGGCAGTGCAGGGACAGGATTGTGGAGTACAAACCATGGAGTGTGAGTTCCTTCCCTGGGGAAAGAGATGAAGGTGAGTAACTTCTGCTCAGGGCACGGGACCCTGCCCCAGCCCCATCCAACAAAACCCTGATGGAACCAAAACTGTTTGTGGCAGCTCTGCAGATGGATTTCTCCTGGTTTTCTTTTCTTTTAAACAGCAAGGATTCAGCTACTTTTTAGTCAACTTGTAAACACTTTTCTTGCAGGAGTGGGCTGCAAACTATACTGTGCTGCCTGTAAAAATAAATGTGACTTTTTGTAATGCCACCTACCCTGAAGTACCAAATAAAGTTACAGAATGGGTTTGGATAGGAGGGATGTGGAAGAGAACAAGAGGGAAATGAAACAGAGTGCTTCAATGGATCTTTACTTTTTGTGAAGAATAAGAAGTTAAAATAGGAGCATGGGTGGTATAAAAGCAGCTTCAGTGGTGAAGGGCAGGCTTGACCTGGAAATAGCTGCCAGGAAAACAAGGATCTAACGGGATTCTCTGCTCTTAGTACCAAGTACAAGGAACTTGTTCAGCAGCCTGCTGCTTCTCCAGTGTGTGGAAAGATGTTGTGGATGTAAATGATAGGATTTTCCTCTTTTACCTAATTACTGTGATAGTCCAAGCATTTGATAACCTCTTACGCTTTTAAATGTGTGCAAAGCAAAGAAAGGCTTTCTTTGTGCAGTCTTCTAAGGTTCTCCTGCTGCAAAAGTTCTTGCAGTGCCTTTCTGTGAGCTCTGCTAAAAGGTCACAGTTCAGCCCCGACTGCTGCTTTCCAGATGGAGCAGGAGATAGAGGTGGCATGAGCAGCCAGACAAAGGGAAGCTTTACAGCCTCCCTGCCCTGCAGCCTGGTGAGAGCTGTGCTGTGTGCTGGGATGGGAGATTTCCTGCTGTGGAGGAATGGGGACTGCAGCAAAACTGTTTTCTCTGCTGCCTAATTAACCTTCCTGTTTATATAGCCTTGGTGTATTCCAGTGGGAGTGGAATATCCATGGTCATGCTGCAGAAATACAAGAGGAAATGGTGGAATAATAGAAGTTTTAAAGCTCCCCCTTTGGTTTTAATCCCCAGGCTGCCCAGTCTGGTTTTAGAGGAGTTCAGTCATATAAAATAAAGGAATCTTTGGCTCGAGTTGCTTCAGCAAGTTGGTATGTGGGGATTGACGTCTTTAGGAACTCTGGAGTGGACTCTGAACTTCCCTGTGGAACTGTGGGTGCTTGGCACGTGATTTGGTTACTGTTAGAGTTTAACTTTTGGGTTAAAAATTGTATCCAGCAAAGCTTCCTGAAGAGGACAGAACTGCTCTGCCCTTTCCCAGGGCAGGCTGGAGAGGCCAGGCTTGTCTTGATGACATCACTAAACAAAGAGGGAAAAGCTTTTGTGTTGTGGTGTGCTTTTCAATCCAAACTTTGCTTTAATGTTCTTTAATAGATCTTCTGTAAAATCTCTTTCTAGGGACAGTTTTGTTTCATGTACAGCTTCGTTGTGAAATACAGAATATTTCCAGAGATGATTCAAGCTTCGTGTTGTGCTTGAAATTTGAGTTGGTTTACAGGAAACTCATGCTTTGAATGTATTGGCTGTTTGTGCATCTTGTCTGAAA
>PYHW01009766.1:2060174-2075842 GCA_013186435.1 Turdus rufiventris | reverse complement strand
GGGGAATTTGTGCTGGGCTGGGTCAGGTCCCAAGGGCACAGGGAGGTGTCTGAGGCTGGAGTGCAGAGGCAGCTCCTGCAGTTCCTAAACAGGAAGCTCCTGCTGACGTTAATCACTTTAATCACCCAGGCAGGAGTGTTGGCTGTGAAGGAAGTGCTCATCTCTGAACCTGCTCTTTTCATGTGGCTGTTAATTCTCCATAGTTAAGTTTGATTAAATGTGGATTTGCTTCCTCCAGAAGGTTTCCCTCAGCTGTTAATGAAAGTAACTGCTCTGTGTTTATGTGCTGTTCACAGACCATTTCCTCGGGGATGGAGGGGAAGGAAATTTCTGAGTAGGAGAAAATCCAAGCTGTGTGCAGAGTTTCCTTCCCCAAAGAAGGACCAGCTATTGCTGTGCTAAGCAGAAATTTATCTGCAGGTCAATTGGGAGAAGTTTGTTTGTTTAACGGTGACACTGTTTTGCAGATAAATTATCCTGTGACAGTGGGGACCAAAGTACCTGAGGTGGTCAGCTGAATTTTGCAAGCAAAAGTCTGAGAACAGCAATTAATGCTAAAATCTCTGAAAGAGTATTTGAAGCATTTCAAGCACTTTAAGCTGAGTCATTTCATGAGCACATCTGCTCATCTTTGTGTTGCTTCAGTGAGGGGAAAACGTTCAGTAGTGCTGGGGTATCTATAAATGATTCACATTATCTCTTACTTTGGTTTTTGGGGTTTTTATGTCATGGTCAGAACACAACTGTTGGTTACTTAGGAGTGACACTCTGATCTTTTTTTTCCTTTAGACCTCACTGGCCAGTGAGAACATATCTCAACCATGGGAAATATTTTTGCTAACCTCTTCAAAGGCCTTTTTGGCAAAAAAGAAATGCGTATTCTAATGGTTGGCCTGGATGCTGCAGGAAAGACAACTATTTTGTACAAACTTAAACTTGGTGAAATAGTAACTACTATTCCTACTATAGGTAAGAGTTCTCTGTTTCTCTAACTGATGGCTTTGAGATTTGGGTTTCAGCTGATTTAAGTGACTTGTCTGTCAGAACAAACACTTGCACAGCCAAATGTTCTGCCATGGGAGGAGATTGTGGCTCTTTTCTCACTCCACTCTTCAATCAGTCACTTGTGGAATGAGCCTTTGTGGGTCACAAAAAGGCAATTTGTCTCCCAGGCTGTTATGGCAGCATGTCAGTCAGACTGAGCAGCGGAGGGTTCACTTCTTTTCTCTTTTTTATTGGAGGGTATTGACATTTGCGGTTCTTAAAACCCAGGGGAGGTTTTAAGGGTGTTTGTTTAGGGTTTTTTTTAGGCACCACAGCTGCTCAGGTAGCAATCAGATTTGTTCATTGGGGTGATGGTGGGAGCAGGACAGGCTGTGTTTGTCTGCAGGAACTTCAGGATTCTGCCATTTTAAAGTAATTCCAGTTACAAGTCAACTTCTAATGGTGACAGCCCATGAGTGTGACTTGCTAAATACAACAAGTGAGATCTGTGCCACAATCTCTTTTTTATTTTTTAGGTTTCAATGTGGAAACAGTAGAATACAAGAACATCAGCTTCACAGTGTGGGACGTGGGCGGTCAGGACAAGATCAGACCCCTGTGGCGCCACTACTTCCAGAACACACAAGGTGAGTGCACTCCCAGAATCTAACAGAGCTTTTTCACTCTTCACTAAGTTCATTTTGCAACTTTCTTACTATTATTATTATAAAAGGGTGTGTTTGTGTGCTGCTCTGGTTCTTCTCTTAAGCCACTGGAGGTTCAAAGAGGGATGGGAAGAATTTCAGAAACCAGTCTTCCTTGTCCTGACTCAGAGCCAGTTCAGGAGTTTGTTTTTCTTCTGTCAGCATCACAGCTCTGCCCTCACTTCAAAGCAGAGTCTTCACTGAAAGCTCTGCAGCCCCATGAACTGAGAGTTTGTCACTTCTGTCACTGCTGGACTCTTTTCATGTGTGTGTCTTTGAGTCCTGTCACAGCGTTCCAGGAGCTGCTGCTCCCTGGAAAATGCCAAGGGCTTGTGTAGAAAAACAAATGCAAACCAACACCAGTTTTCACCAACTTTCAGCAAGAACAGACTTTCTCTCAGACATGAGGCTTCAGGTTTATGTTTATTCTTGTTTGCTATTTTCTAGGTCTGATTTTTGTGGTTGACAGCAATGACAGAGAACGTGTGAACGAGGCCAGAGAAGAGCTGATGAGAATGTTGGCAGAAGATGAGCTCAGAGATGCTGTGTTATTAGTGTTTGCTAACAAACAGGTATGCCCAAGAAAGGTGTCTGTCTGTCAGAACCCTTCCAACATCCTTGTGAGTGCCAGATCTTGACCTTGATTTTCACATTTGTGTAACGATAAACTCAGAGTAAATGGCATTCAGGTGTGTTGAAGGGAGAAAACCAGAAATTCAATTCTCATCTCATCCTTCTAAAACAGTCTTGGCTAAAAGATTTTCAGTTTGATTTTTAAGGTTGACATGGCTCAAGTACAACAGCTGCCCAACCTTCCTCCAGAGAGGAATGCTGAAATGCCAGAACCTTCCTGGATTCCTCATTTGGGGTGTTTGAAGGCACTGCTGTTGGTGGTGGAAGCACCGGAGTTTTAATGTGCTTTAGCTGGGCTCTCCCAGGCCTCAGAGTTAGCTGAGAGTTCTGCCTTTTATTGCTTGTAGAGGTCTTGGCAGCTTAACCCCAAATGTCAAGGGCTTGAAATGTGAGCAGGAAAATGTAAAGAGGGAATAACATCCTGCTGCAGTGATTGCACAGCCTCAGCTGGGAAGGAGGAGGGTGCCAGAAGTCAAGTCCAGGAGCAGGAAAGGCGGGCTCTGACAAAGCTGTGCTCAGCGCAGTAGTACTGGGTGATAAAAGTTGGTTTTAAATCGTAACTGCAGTCACAGAAAGGATAGTCCTGAGTGGAAATTGTCTGGAGAGTGGGGGAATGCCTGGATGCAGGCATCAGCTGTCTCACTTCCCTAGGAAATATTCCGTAATGCTGATTGAGATTGGGTTAAACCTTGAGGCTTTTGTCAGTGTTGGGGATACAGCTCGAGTATCAAAGTTTTCTGAGAGCTCCTGACTGTCTTGTAATGCTCTAAAGCTGGGCTGAGCAGAGCAGGGATTGACTGTTGTTGCTTCCCTCAGGACCTGCCGAACGCCATGAATGCAGCGGAAATCACAGACAAACTCGGACTGCATTCTCTTCGCCACAGGAACTGGTACATCCAGGCAACCTGTGCCACTAGTGGAGATGGTCTCTATGAAGGACTGGACTGGTTGTCCAATCAGCTCCGAAACCAGAAATGAAACCATAAACCTTCCTCTTCCCTCTTCTTCCACCCCTCCCTCTTTATTCCTCCTCTTGGCCCTTGCTTTACTCTAATGTGGCAAACTGTGCTACTTTGTGGTATTGAGTGCCGGAAGCTGTTTTCATTTCTTTTTTGTCACAGTATATATTGCATCATGCTGTAAATGTGGCAAATACAAGCCTGAAAACAGTTAGGTTTCTTATTTAATGTAAATAGTTTTTGTTTCCAATGAGGCAGTTTCTGGTACTCCTATGCAATATTACTCAGCTTTTTTATTGTAAAGAATCAAAGTCACTGTTTAGTACCTGGAAGGGAGTTCAGTGGGTTAATAACATAAGGGTTGCCAGTGGTCCTTGTGCAGTAGAGCTGGATTTGATCTTGGTTGGGTTGTGAGATCTGTGAGATCCATTTTGGTGGTTGGTTTTTAACCTGAATTCTGTATTTTTTTAAACAGACAAGGAAAAGTAAAAACACTTAAAACACACAAACGTTTGACATCGCTTCTGCTGCTCCAGCTCTAACGTGGTGACTCTTGATTCTTTTGAAAGGGTGAAGCAATGACTGACACCCAATTAGCTTCATCTGCTTAATGAACAGATCATAAGTAGTAGATCTCTGGCTCTTTCTGTAGCTTGTAGTCTGTGCTCATCTTCGTTCACAACTGTTAAAAGATTTGCTGGGCCTGGTTTAGATGAGCTCTGCAGACTCATGCTGAACATCTGACTTTTGGTTCAGGTGAGATTTCTCGTTTCCATTGAACTTGAATCATTTCCAGAAGTCGACATTTTTAGCCTGTCATATTTGTCAGCAAGTGTTTTGTACTTTTCTCGTGCGTAAACCACTCCAGGAGGCAAAACCTTTCCACAGGAAGCACAGCCTGTCCTAGTCCTAAGCTCTATAGGCAGAAAGTACTGTACTTAACTAAGAATTGCCATGAAAAACACCAAACATCTATCTATAGTGTCTAGGGAAAAAAAACAAACAAACAAAAAAGCATGAGAGTTTGGAGAGTCATTCCACTCTACAAGTATTCAATCCCATTTTGGAACAATCCCATATCTGTATATGTGTGAAAACCCTTGGCATCCCTCATACTGCAAGGTTCAGATTTGCCATCAGAAAAATAAAAAAAAGACCTCTTTACTTTTCTTTTGTATTTTGATAAACACTGAAGAAGCTGGAGCTGTTAAACTTTAACTCGAGGAACTATCAGAACTGGTTTATTTAGTGTTGTTACTGCTTTCAATACACAACTAGTAATCAACTGTTTTGTATACTTGTTTTCAGTTTTCATTTCGACAAACAAGCACTGTAATTAAAGCTATTAGAATAAAATCTCTTAACTATTTCATGTTTTTTATGCCTTGCTGTTCATTCGATCATCTTGGCAGAATCATAATTAAATACTTGTTGAATAAAAAGTTTCATGAAACTTGCACTGGTATGGTGTTGGTTTGTATCATCTTTGTTCAGGGCATCCAAATCCAAACACTCTTTTGCCACATCTCAATTTGCACGAAAATTTGAGGAGATCTCCTTTATTTTCCAAGAAGTGAATCATTCCTGGTTGGAACCCTGGTGCTGCTGGTTGGGTTCTGCTGCAGTCATTTTGTTGCCTCTGGGGCAGCACAGCTTGAGCTTCTGGAGCAGCCCCATCACTTCCCCCAGCAGCTTGTTCCTCCTGCTGCTTCCAGTTCCCAGCAGGCTCTGGGAAGTAGCAGTTCTGCGGGGATAAAATAGGAATTCCGCCTTCCTGAGTGCTTTGTTTTGCATTTTTCCTTTCTGCAGTCCCCTGTGGCTCCAGGACAGAGCTCCTCCTCTGGGTGCTCTCCTGCCTTCCCTGGCAGCTGCAGCTCGGGCTGCCCGCCAGCTCCCGCCTCTTTTTCCTGCCTGGAGCTGCAGCAGAGTCTGGAAAAGCTGCAGGAGGAAAGGTCTGTCCTGCAGCTTGGAGAGCAAATTCCCTGTGGGCAAACCTGGGCTGTAGTAAAGAGTAAATAGCACTGGGCAAACTGGGATCAAGTCAGAAATCCACCTTGGAATGTCAAGCTCTGAATCTGGGTATTTGCATCTCTAATAGGTCAGGAGGGCTCTTTATTCCTGTTCTGGGAGGAATTGAAGGGTCAGCTGGGTTGGGAATCTTCTCCTCTGCATACAGGATTTGCTGTGGAAAACAGGGAATGTGCCCTCTGCTCTGGGCAGCGCAGGCTTTGCTCTGGGATTTTGGCCACACTCTGGGCAGGAGATGGCTCCAGCCCAGGGCAGAGGATCCTGCCCAGGCCCCCAGGAACTTTTCAGCAGCTGGACAGGGAGGTTTTGGGGTTTTTGGGCTCCTTTGCCCCTCAGTTTTGGCTTCCCTTGTTTCTCAAACTGCTTTCCTCAGATCTTGGTTTTGAGTGTGAAACGGGAAGGGAGGAGAGCAGGAGAAAGCCTGGGAGAGCTGAATGAGCTGGGCCAGCAGTGCCCAGGCCCCTCTGCCACGGTGCTGGGCAGATCAACACCCACTCCATTGGCTGTGGTGCAGATCAGCCTGGCAGAGCATCCATCCCAAAGCCTGGGAGCTGAAGATGGGCAGTGGGAGCCAGGGAGGGAGTTGTGGTGCTCTCCCTTATCTCCCTTCTCAACAATTCCTGCTCTGGGATGTTCAGTTTGGATCCCAAAATCCCTTGGCCAGGCAGTACTGGGGTCCCCGGCTGTGCCCTGGGGATCCCTGGGATGGATCTGGAGCTGCAGCTGCTCCGAGCCTTTGTGCCAAGAGGCTGCCAACCCCAAAAATCCTGCTGGGGTGGGGATCACCAAAGGCTGGGGGGGCTCTGCAGCATCTCCTGCTTGGGACAGAAGGGCTTTGTGAGCTCCTGAGCACGGTCCCACTGGGCTTTTGTCCACCCAGCCACACAAACCCTCCCTGTCTTGGATTGCATCATTAATTACACAAATTACCCCGTGCTTGGCACGGCCCCGCCGCAGCCGGCGCTGCTGCAGAGCTGCTCGGGACACCCCCTTGCACTCGGGTCAATATTTCTATTTATTGGGGTAAAATCCCCCTCTGTCAGTGTGCCAGCAACAGAAATAATCCTGTGCTGAGGGTTTAAATCCAGCATGGGGATGGAGTTTGCTGCTCCCTGGGCTGGCTGGATGCGGCCTGGGCAAAAGACACGGGGTCCCATCCACTTTTTCCCTACAAGTTGAGGAATTATTTGGGTGTCCAAGGCCAGGCTGGAGCAGGGGAAGGTGTCCCTGCCCATGGCAGGGGGATTGGAACTAAGCTCCTATCCATGCTAATGAACTTACGGAATTTTTAAAGAAACTCATCAGGCACTGCACTGGCTAGCAGAGAAAGAAGACAAAACCCCATAAAATAATAACAACAACAATAATAATAATAATAATAATAATAATCTCTTCCAAAGTCTCTGTACATAAACACGAGGTATCCACAGCATTTTCAGCACCACAGCCAGAACCACCCCAGCACCAGCATCCTCCGTGCTCAATCCTGCCTGGATGGATTGTGGGGAGTGGAGGATTTTAGGAGAAGGGTGCCCAGCCCTTGCTGCCCCCACAGCCGCTGCTGGCACCACCTTAATGCCCTTTGCCACACTCTGCCCCGGCACCCGCGGGGCTGCGGCCTTTTTCATTTCATCGCCTTAAAAAATAGAAAAAATCCCTGCAAGATCACCCTGAAACAACCCCCAGGCTCCCTCTCAGTCCTCCGAGTCGGTGTCGTGGCGCTGCCGGACCCCGCGGGCCGTGGGGGAGCGGGACCTGCTCCTCTTCCTGCCCTTTCTCCGTGGGGACGGGTGACGGCCACGGCCATCCCTGCTCCGGCTGCGCGGACGGCCGGGGCTGCTGCCGCTGCTCGCCGAGGATTCCGTGTCCCGCCGTCGCCGGCCCCCGTGCCGCGATGCCTCCGAGTGCTGCTGCGTTTTCCTGCGCTGCTGCCTGCGGGGACAAGGTGATTCTGGCGGTGGAAAAGGGATTTTGGGAAGTGGGAGATGCCAGCGGTGCGTTCTGATGGCGGCCGTGTGCACGTGGTTCCCGTTTTCCATTGGTGATGCCCCATCCCATCCCATCCCATCCCAGTTACCTCTGATCCCGATCTGGGGAAGAATCGGAGGATGAAGGGGCAGTATCCTTCTTGGAATGCTTGTCCTTCTTCTTCTCCTTCTTATGTTTCTTCTTCTTCTTGTTCTTTTTCTCCTTCTTTTTCTCCTTTTTGGATTTTTTGCTGCTCTCAGGTCTGCAGGGAGGAGATCAAGCGGTGAGAATCTCTGCACTGTGCACCCCCTCTGGCTCCTCATCCCTTTTTCCAGGCACATCCCACCACATCCCTCCTTTGCCAAAGAGAAACCCACAGAGGCTTTTTTGGGGATGATTCAGAGAGATGCAAAACAAGCCCACTGCCAAACAGAGCCATGGAAACATTTTGTAAGATATTTCCTACAAAATCCAGGGCATTTCTGGTGGTTTCCCACCAAACTGGGAGAAATCCTCACCGTTTCTCCTCCACCTTCTCCTCCTTTTCCTGCTTCTTCTTGGAGCCAGATGTCTCTGGGCTGCTGGAGACTCTCTGGTGCTAGGGTTGGAGAGGGGGAAAAGTACAAAGTGAATCCAAGACCCCACAGTTTGTAATTACAAGACAAAGGGTTTTTTTCCCTTTAAAAATTAAACTTAGAAAAAGCCTTTAAATTACATTTGGGAAAAATTTAGAATACCCTTAAGAGCCGTTTCCAAATTAAAGCCCCACAAATGAACTCCATGCCAGTAGGACAGAACAAACTCTGATCTCTGTGCTGCAATACCCAGATGGGTTTTTAAATGAACTATTCCAAGTGTGGGGCACTGCTTTTTGCCTTTTTCCATGTGTTTTTGAACTTTCCAAGGGACAATACCGTGAAGACTGAGAGCCCCATCTTGGCTGCCTCTCTGTCCTCCTTGGAGAGCATCACCCGGCCAGCGCTGCCACTGCACAGAGACCACAAAAAAAAAAAAGAAAAAAAAAAGCATAAAACCACTAAAATCAAACAAATTGTTCTGAAATTAGTCTGGGATCATTCCCTCTCCTCACCTGGAGCTGCCCAAACCCACCACCCGATCCACGTCCTTGTCGTCCCGCTCGGTGCCGTCCCTCTTGCACACCTCAGCCAGGTCCTGTGGGGAGGGGGGACAGTGTCCTGTGTGTGTCCCCAAAATCAGAGCCCGGGGGGACACGTGGTGCCTCTGTTTGTTACCTCTTTGCTGAGGCCTGTGGGCTGCCTCTTCAAGTTCTTGTAGCCCCTAGAAAAGCAAGAAGGGGTGATGTGTGTGTGGGGACACACACCTCCTGATTTTTGGGGTTTTTGTGGGGTGTGCACTCACAGTGCTGCCATCATGGCCTCCTGCTCAGCCAGGCGGACAGCAGCCAGTTCTTCCTCTCGGGATAACGAGGGGGCCGTGTCCTTCTTGCCCTTGGCATACCAGGTCAGGTCCTTGCCCTTCTGCCACCGCCCCACCGGCGCCATCAGCGAGTTCCCTGCGGAGAGCCCCCTTCATCAGCACACCCCAAAACCGGGGTAGAGGGGACAAGGAGGGGATTTGAGCAGGATCAGCCCTTACCCAGGTAATTCTCACGCTGCTTGTCCGTCTTGACATCCTCCCAGCTGAACTGGTCCTGGCCCCCCCGGACCCCGCCACGGGAGGAGCCGAACATGGCGCTGCACCCACAGCAGATTTGGGGAGATTCTGGTGATCTGCAGAGAGATCAGCTCTGGGTTCACCCACTTCACATCCTCCATGCAACTCTGGGGGGGCTCCTGAGTAACCAAAGGCCTTTGTGGGGGTTTTACAGGCTGGAAGACGGGGGTTATAACCCCAAATAGGAGGGGGTGCACGGCTTGGGGAGGGTCCCAGCTTGGGGGGAGGATGCTGGGTGAGGAGAGGGGCTTAGGGCAGCTGGAGGGGTTCATGGCTTTGGGGTTTCAGAGCCTCAGGCAGGGTTTAGGGCCAGCAGTGGGGCAGTGATGGGCTGAGGGGCTCAGGGTCTGGGAAGGGGCTGCGGAGCGAGGGGGATTCGCAGCGTGTGGGGGAAAGTTCAGGACTAAAAGTGGGAAGGTTCCGGGTCTGGGAAGAGATGCAGGGTTGATGGAGGGGGTTAATGCCAGCATGGGGGTTCAAGGGCAGGGTTCATGGCCTGGGGGGGGTTCAGGGTCTAGGAGGGGGCTCAGGGCCTGGATGGGATGAGAGCTGGGAGAGGGGGCCATGGCCTGGGCATTACACGGCCTGCAGGGGAGGTTGTACAGCCCGAGAAGAGGCTGCACGGCCCGGGGTGACATTACCTAGGACAGAGTGTCAGGGCTGGGAAGGGGTTCAGGGCCGGGGGAAGCTGCAGCACCGGGACGCTGCAGGGCCTGAGGTGGAAGTTTGCCCGTCCCCGAGGCGACTGAAAGCAGCTCGGAGCGCTTCCCTGTAGCCCGGGCCCCTCCGGCTCGGGGAGTGCAAGGAGCGGACGGGTCCCCAAACCCCAAATCCCAAATCCCAAACCCCAAATCTGCCCCCGCTCCCCTCACGCACCTCCGGCCGCCGAGCGCGCGCGCGCCCCGCCGCTACCACCGCGGGCACCGCCGGGGGGGGGGACACGGGCGGTACCACCGCGCCCAACGCGGGGGGAGCCCCGCAGGGCCGCAGCGCCGACACACGGATTTGTTTGGATGTATTTATTTAGGCATTTATACATTTGTGCTGTCAGCGCTTCACTTCTTCCAGAACTTCTTGTAAGTGTCCAGGTCGATGCCCTCGAAGGTTTCCTCCTCCTTGGCCTTAGGCTTGCTGCGGAACTGCCGGCGCAGACGAGCCTTGCGTTCGGCTTCGGGCAGCGTGCTGCTGTCCAGGGGCAGCTGGGGACACGGAGGACATGTGAGACCGCGGGGACACAGAGTGACACCCCTAAGACACGGCATGAGACCGCTGGGAGATGGTGTGAAATCCCTGGGACATGGTGTAAGACCCCCAGGACACAGAGCGAGACCCCAGGGACATGGTGTGAGATCCTAACACACAGGGTGAGACCCCTGGGGCATGGTGTGAGACCCCCAGCACACAGAGTGAGACCCCAGGGACATGGTGTGAAATCCCTGGGAAATGCTGTGAGACCCCAGCACACAGAGTGAGACCCGTGGGACATGGCGTGAGACCCCAGCACACAGAGTGAGACCCCAGGTACATGCCATGAGACCCCCAGCACACAAGGTGAGACCCCTGGGACAAAGCACAAGCCCCCTGGCACACAGCATGACCCCCTGGCACACACCCTGGCCACGCCATGACCCCCTGGCGCACAGCATAAGCCCCTGGCACACACCATGGTCCCACTGTGACCCCCTAGCACACACCATGGCCACGCCATGACTCCCTGGCACACACCATGACCACACCATGAACCCCTGGCACACGCCATGGCCACGCCATGACCCCCTGGCACATGCCCTGGCCATGCCATGACCCCCTGGCACACGCCATAGCCCCACCATGACGCCGTGGCACACGGCCTGGTCACGCCATGACCCCCTGGCGCACAGCAGGCCGCCAGGCCTCGCCGTGCCCGTACCATGAGGATCCTCTTGGGCTCGCTGTAGCGCAGGCGCACGGTGGAGCCGTCGGTGCTGACCAGCAGCACGGGGTAGCGGCGGCCGTAGAGCTGCCGGTGCAGGTGGCCGATGGCGGCGCGGTTGGAGTTGCTGCGGACGCAGGCCGTGAGGGGCAGCCAGGACACGGGCGGGAGGTGCAGGGCACTGTGGGGACAAGGGTGGCAGAGGGGCAGTGTCACCGTGAGGGTGACACTCCCAGAGGGTCACAGGCACACCACGCTCACCTCAGCACCCAGCTCGCCGCCATCTCAACCCAGCTGTCTCCAGCGAGCAGAGCGGATGGCCTGGGGACACCCTGAGGGTAAGGAAAGGTTTTGGGGTGGCTGTGGGGTGACAGCCCCGTGTCCCCATCACCGTGAAGGTCCCAGATCTCCTCTACAGCCCCGTGACAGCTCCTGTCACGGTTTGGCTCCATGATGGCTCCCCCCGCCCCCGCTATGGTTTAGCCCCACTGTGGTTCCCCCATTCCCGCAATGGTTCAGCCCAACCACGTCTCCCCCTGCCCAGCCGTGGGTCAGTTCCATGACAGCCCCCCCTCCCCGTAATGGTTCAGCCCACCACGTTTCATTCCCATAATGCCTCCCCCCACACCCACCTTGGTACAGCCCTCCCACTTCACTCCAACCCCACTATGGCTCCCGCCACCGCATCGTGGTTGGGCCCAACACCGTCCCTCTCCGCCCCACCATGGCTGAGCCCATGTTGCCCCCTATTTTCCCGCAACTCCCCTCACACAGTCACGGCCCTGTTTGTGCTACCCCCTGCCACCATCATGGTTCATCCCCAACCGCGCTCACCCACCCCCCGCCCGGCGCGGCGCGTGGTGCGTCCCGCCGCCCCGCACTCACGTGACCGCACGCCCCCAAGGCCCCGCCCACGCGGTGACGTCATGGCGCGCGGCGCTGGCGGCGGGCGCGCGCGGGGGCTGCCGGGAGCGCCCCCCCCCATCCCCTCATGATCCTCGGGCGGATGCGCGGGGCGGGGATCGCCCGGGCGGGTGAGCGGGGATGGGGACCGGGCTCACACCCGCACGGGGACCGCCGGCTGAGGGGCACAGCCGGCCACGGGGTGCCGAGACCCCCGTAAGGGCCGTGGACAGAGGGGGTCTAACCAGCCCGAGGAGCTCGGTCACTCACAGGAATCCTCGGCTGAGTGGCCTCGGGGCGTTCAGCCCCTCACGGGGGCCTGGAGTGAGGAGTCCTGGCCGGCTCCGGGATTCTCAGCCCGTCACAAGGGATCTTGGCTGAAGGGGCCCAGCTCCTCACAGGGTTCCTCTGCTGAGGGGTCCCGGGGTGCTCAGCCCTTCTTGGGGGCCCTGATTGAGGAGTCCTGGCTGGCCTTGGACTGCTCAGCCCCTCACATCGGGCTGACAGGGTCCAGCAGGCCCCAGGATGCTCAGCTGGTCACAGGGTCCTGGACTGAGGGTCCTCAGCCCCTCATGGGAGCCCTGAGCTGAGGGGTCCAAGGCTGCTGAGTCCCTCATGGGGGTCCTCAGCCCCTCATGGGGGTCGTGGTTCACTGAGGTGCTGATCCCCCACAGGACCCCCCAGATGAGGGGGTGACACTGAGTCCCCATCCCTGAGCTGCTCCAGGGCAGCACCAAGATGTGCCTGCTTAGAAAAGGCAGACAGGGATGTGCTGGTGGAATCAGGTGGGGTTTGTGGGCACCGTGGGGTGCGGTGAGGTAAGAAGGGTTTAGGGATAAAGCGTTCCTCAGGTGTCCTAAAAGCACGTGTGGGGAAGTGGGTGGTAAAACCACACCTGTGAGCTTCACCTCTGCGGAGGTTTTTCCAGGTGGGTAAACTGGTCTGGGAATAACTGGTTTGGACCTCCCTGATTTCTGCAGTGACCTTGAGCAAGCGGTTTGTGTTCTGTCTGCAGCATCACTGCTCCCTGCAAGGCGAGAGTGCAGCCAGCGGGGAGGTTAATTAGTGCTTTTTAGGTAATTATTTCCAGGAAAAAGCTGGCTGAGTTCCAGCTCTGTATTGCTGTGGGATGCTCCGTTCCTCACAGAATCACGGAATGGGTAAAGCTGGAAGGTTGGAGCCTCCCTGCTCCTGTGCTGCAGATAATTCCCTGTCTGTCACAGCAGGAGCTCCTTCCCTTTTTGGAACCTGTCCCAAACCTTAGAAAGGTGGGGGTGGCACCTTTATAACAAACCTGCTAAAAATAGGGGGTGGGATTATAATCCTAATCCAGGAGACCTTTCTCAAGGCTCCAGGGAAACTGCTTTAATCTTCTTTTCTTCTTCCTAAGGGGGCTTTGCCTTCCCTGAAAAGCCTCTCTGCTAATCAGTTTTAATTTGTTTAACTCTTGTGATGTCTGTCCTTTGCTCCCCTGGTTATGTTGCCACCTACGAGGTAAAATCCAGGGTGGATTTAGCAGCACAAGCAGAGCAGGAGCCATTCCTTGCCCTGGGGACATCCCCCTGTGACCACCTCACCTTTTGGCAGCCCAGAGGGGTTTGTGTGGCTGTTTGTGCTCAGTCCCAGGTGTGGTAGACAATTAATGTTGTTAATTAGTTGGGCTGTTCTCTTGCTGATTGACTCTGCAGTGGTTTTGGTAGATCAGGCTGCACCCCAACCCATTTTTAAGAAACTCTCTGTGCTGGATATTTGCAGGTTGGCTGCTCTGAAAATGCCAAAATCTGATACAAGGTGGAGGGGAAAAAATGAGCTTCTGCCTAAAATGAATACATCACTGTGTCATTCCTGCTGCAGCCAACTGGGAAATGTGATGTACTGATGCATTCCTGGAACCAAGCAGGAGAGAGAACAAAGCCCCATATCCACCAGACCTGGGGTTTGAGGGTTTTTGTTGCTTTCCCTGTGGGTTTGGCAGGGATGGGGAGCAGGGAATGAGGGCAGGGATTGCCCTGTGAAGTTGTGGATGCTCCATCCCTGGAATTGTCCGAGGTTGGACAGGGTTTGGAGCAGCCTGGGATGGTGAGAAGTGTCCCTGTCAAGGCAGGGGTGGGACAAGATGAGCTTAAAGTTCACTTCCAACCAAACTTTTCTGGAATTCTGTGCAATTCCCAGTTTGCCATCTTTTCTCCTGTGAGGGCCCAGCCCCATGACCTGGGAATGGAAATGGATTTTGTTCCCTCAGTTTTCCTCTGCAGATCTCCAGCAAGAGAAGGGATTCACAAGGGAGGCAGGAGGAAACACCTGCAGGCCTTCAGGTTTATTTTTAGCTGTTTTGAGACAAGTGAGGCGTGATCACAACCCAGGTGTCTTTTCTCTCAGCTATGAGTATTTTGGAGAAAGAAAAGGGAGTAAAATGAAGGAGAGGGTTCCACTGTAGCAGTGCTTTGGATCTGTGAGCAGGAGGAGGAATTTTGCCTTTGTGGCTGTGGTGAAGCTGTGTGGATTTGGTCCAGAGGAGGAAGAATGTTCCTGCAGGAGGAAAGTGCCTGGAACTGTTCCAGGTTGGAGCAGCCAGGTCTAGTGGAACCCCCCCATGCAGGGATTTGGAATTCGATGGTCTGGGAGGTTCCTTCCAACACAAACCACTCCAGGATTCCACACAGACAAAATCCCTGTGCCTTCAGTGACAGCTTTGCTGTTTTCCATAATCCCAGAGCAGCAAGGGCTGGCACCCCACAGCCTTTTTGGGATGTTGGATGCAGCTTTTCCAGCCAGGAGAGCAGGAAGTGGAGGAGGAACCTCAGGGAAGATTAAAGCTCAGCAGGATCGTTCTCATTGGCCATGTTCTCATTGCAGCTCGTTAATTAAGGCTTTAGGAGCTCACAAATAGCCCAGCTCTGTCCCCAGAGCCTGTGCTGCTGCCAGGGGCTGCACTGCTTTCCTTGACTGCAAGGGAGCACAAGGAAAAGGTAAGGATGTGTTGGAGCCTGCTCCCAGCCCATTCCTCTGCCCCCCCCTTCCCAATTTGGGGTTGAATGAAATGATTGGAAGTGATTTGGGCAGCTTTGCATTTCTGCTGGTGCGTGCTGAGGGGCAGAGGGAATTTTAAGGGAGAAGAAGGGAAAGCTCTTTTCATTCTGGCACGGATCTGGGATTTGTGCATCCAGTACAACTGGATCCTAGGAGGGAGTCTGGAACACCTGGGAATCCATGCTGGCATCTCAGTGTCACTTGTGGGGTTTTAGGGTGTGTGATGAAGGAGCCTTGTTTGGGGGAAGATGTGAAGCACACTGGGATATCTGAAGGGGATAAATTTGTGGGGCGAGTTTTCCAAGGGATGCTTGGATTCCTGATGGAATTACATGAGAGAGAACTGGGAGGGACAGCAGGGAGGGAAATGCTTTGGGTAACTCCTCTGCTCCCTTGCTGCAAGCACTGAGTAGCATTTCCCTGGTGCTTTCTTCAGGTTTTCACTCAATGTTCAGTACCAATGTTTTTTGGAAATTACAGAAATGTAAGGAGTGAGGGATTAGGGAACGGTAGGAATATCCCCAAAGGATTTCCTAGAGTTTGTTCAGCCTTCTGTTTTTGGGAATGATGGAACCAATGTGGTGATGAGATTGGTCCTCCCAAGATTTTATCTGTTGGATCTCTGAGGCTGCAGCCCTCAAAAAACAACAGCAAAGAAGGAATAAAGGAATTTCCTTATGGATAATTATTGACCGCGGGCGCTTTCACCTCCCGTGCTGCCGCTGTCGGCACCTCCTCAGCCTTTGTGAATGAATATCCCATCCCTGCACAGCTGGGATGGACTGTGGTCAGGATGGGTAACCTCAGGGAACAGAGGGAAAAGTTGTGTACAGTAATTTCACCATTATAAGC
>PYHW01009766.1:1950808-1972754 GCA_013186435.1 Turdus rufiventris | reverse complement strand
ATCACACTCTGTCTTGTAACGTGCAGCTTATACTCAGGTGCGGGTTATAATAGTGAAATTACTGTAATATTAATCAGAAGTGTTTTAAATCCCCATTTGATTTCTGTGATAGGCTGGGCTTTGTGAAGTTGTGAAATTCAATTGTGCTGCTCTGATTTGAGTAATAGTACCGTATTAAAAAAAAATAACAAAAAACAAACAAAAAGAAAAAATCTGTGTTTCTGCAACACCAACTCCCTCCACTTACTGGGGAGACCTTAGATTTGGAGCTGATGAATCAGGTTGCTTAGATAAATATTTAATTTAGGAGTGTTGGGTTGCAAAAGCAGGGAATTTAGATGAATGGGGGCGGGGGGGAAGTAATTTCTGCTGTTGCTTGTACTGAATTCCCAGATCCTTGTGGATTGGGTAGGTCATGACTGAAGGAGCTGTGGGGACATTCTGACTTGCAGAAGGGATTAATGACATCACAGATCTTTAACTTTGCTGAGAAATGTTGGTTTGAGAGATGCAGATGGGTCTCAGAGCTGTGAGAAGTCACTTGGGTGGATCCCAGAATGGTTTGGGTTGGAAGGGATCCTGAGATCTTGGCAGGGACAGCTCCCACCATACCAGGCTACTCCAAGCCCTGCCCAGCCTGACTTGGAATAATCTCTCATCAATAATTAGAAGAGGCAGTGTCCTCTGGTGAGTTCTGTATCTCATTCTATAAATCCACAGCTTCCCCCCTCTCAGGAACCTGATCTCTGTTCTTGCTGTGCTGCAGAACCTGGTGAATGACAGAGTTCCTTTTGTTCTTCATGGGTTTGAGGGTGGCTTGGCAATTCTTGAAGAAAATAGGGAAGAACTCAAGGTCTGCTTGAGTTTAATCAAGATAATTTTACCAGCATGATCCAGTTTGAGGATTACCCCCAGAGCAAGAGGGACTGAAATCACTTAGATTTGACAAATAAGATGGGTGGAGATGTATCAAAAGTTTAAACACAAATGGGTGGATTTAGAGGATTGGCTGAATTGGTGGGATATTGCTTTCTTAATTCTGGAATCCATACATCCATTTTCAACAGACATCTCTCCTGTTGTAAAGGAGATTTTCATGGAAAAGATGGGTTTGTTGTCCTGGTAGATCCCTGGTATTGCAAAGGCTACAGGTAATTCCATTAAAACTCATGTCCAGAAGAACAAACAGCTCTTTAAAAGAGGGATTAAACAGAGCAACTCTCAGCTATTAATGGGGGAAATAAAATGTCTGGCTCGTGTCAGGGTTTTTTGTCAGGATACTTGAATGGAGTCACCAGGAAGAAACAGGGATGGAGGCTTGTCTGGAGTTCACTCTTGGGTGTTTATTCAGCCTTCACAGGGTAAGTTATTCCATTCTTCTTGCAAATCATGGAATCCCAGAATGGTTTGGGATTGGAAGGGACTTCAAATCTCATCCAGTGCCACACCTTCCACTGTCCAGCCTTGGACACTTCCAGGGATCCAGGAGCAGCCACAGCTCCTCTGGGCACCCTGTGCCAGCTTCTCCTCACCCTCCCAGCCAGGAATTCCTTCCCCAAATCCCACCTAACCCTGCTCCCTTTTATTCTGAAGCCACCCCCGCCTTTTTCTACCAGAACAAGTCCTTGTCCCAAATCCATCTCTGCCCTCACACCCGTGTTTATCCAGCCCTTGGCCGTGATGTCCATCATGTTCTTGATGTTCCTGTCCTGTTTGTGCAGCTGTTTCTGTGCCAGGGTTGGTGCAGCTCAGCTGAGACCACTGCTAAGCCCAGAGAAATCTTTTCCCTCTGCTCAGCAGAAGCCTCATTTATCATGAGCAAAGTTACATTTTACTTTAATCAGAATCACTTCAAAATTCAGCCTGAGTATCAAAGTCAGATTTTAAAGACAATTCTGGCAGGAGCTGTGAAGCAAAGCTGTTCTGGGATGTATATGTGAATGAGTGAAATCTTTCCTGGGTGACTGATTTGTGTTCCAGCTGAGGAACATTTAAGGGCTGAATTCTGTTGTGATGTGGGAAGGAATTGCCTTTCTAGGATTATAAATCCATTGTGCAGGCGCTTTGTGTTTTTCAAGTGTGGATGTGCATCCTGTTGGGACATAATCACACTAAAGGTCTGTAAGTGACACTGACTACAGCCAGTAGTTGGATAAATAATGACATAAATATCCATCATTAGATAAATGGGGCCCTTTGAGGAGAGCACACTTGAATAAAAACCTTGGTGCTTGCTTCTTCTCTCTTTCCTAAGGGATCTTTGCCTACCAGAGGGCAATAAAAAAAAAAAACAAACTAACAAAATATTTATACATGTTCATATAATATAAAAAACAATTCAAGGTAGTTTTCATGCAAGTAAAATATTTCATATAGTTTTATTAATAAAAATAACTTGATTGTCACAATTTTATCCAAATTTTCCTTTATGCACCAATTCTTTTTAGCCACTTTGCTGAGACTGTCACATGTGACAGATTCAGCTTTTCAGAGGCACTGATGGTGGTTGGATTGTACTGGGATTGATCCCTCAGGGGTGTTGGAAGAATTTAGAGGTCAAAAACCTCTATTGGCTTCTCCAGCAGGTCCAAAATTGGATCACTGTTTGGAATTCCCTGGAAAGCAGAACTCACCTCACCCATTACCAATGGGGCCAGGAAAGTTTTTTTTTTTGAGTCACTACCACTGGTTGTGGGTTTTGGCAGAAAGGGAAATGCTTTCTCTGCAGCTGATAAATGGGAGAGGCAGAAAAAGTGTGTCTTGGAGTCAGTGAGAAAAGAACCTGCCTGAATCCTTCAGGCGGAAGTACAGGAATTGAATTAAAGCCCTTGGATGGATTGAAACATGTCAAGCCACCCACACACAGAATGGGAGTTTAAGTAGAAGAATAAGCATAAGTTTGAGTTTAGGTATAAGTAAGAAAGTCAGTCAGTAAGTTTTTAGTGTAAGCTGTAGTGCTTTTAGTAAGTGAAAGATCCAGATGCCAGAAGAGAAGAACAAGTTCTAGTGAAGGTTAACAAACACACTGATGGTTTCAGTGCAGGCTCCAGGAGTTCGTTGGGAGACCATGCTTAAACAAAATACAGTTCCAGTGAGAATATTGCTGACATTTTTCAGAGAGAACAAGACGGATCGTATACGTGGTTTATACGCATTTTAATGTGTTAAGAAATTATAATTCTCATAGGTTAAGTAATAACGGTTTAAATTTACGTGTTAGCTTGTTGGAAAAATCCTGTATAAGATTATGTATTGGGGAGAGCCACTGCTTTTTGCCACTGCTTTTTGCTATTGCTTTCTATTTTGCTGTGCTGTGCCTGGGTCTCCAATACCCGAGAAGAAGATTGGAGCTCCGGCAGCAGAGGCCTTTAAATTCTTGTGCAGAATGACATGGGGTAAAAAAATCAAATTAAATTCTCTCACAGAGACAAGCAGGAATATTTTTTTTTTTTTTTACAAAAAAACCTGCCTCGTTATGCAAAAAAATCTCATACTTCAGAGGAATATTGAAATAAGAAGTAATGCCTCAGGCCTTGCTAGTTATTATAATTCAAATAATTTAAATTGAATTATTGGAGAAAACCCAAACACAGCTTGTAAACTCTGGTTAATTCTGTTTGGCATCCTTTTATTTCCAGCTGAAGTGTTCAAATGAGCAGGTTTGGAGCTCAAAGTTACAGTTTTCAGGTGAAAAGGAAGATTTTTCTATGTTTTTTTTATAAAGTGCACAAGTTTCTGTTTCAGGCACATCTTCCTGATGATTATTGTGGGGAGAAAACACACTCCTGGAAAAGCTCTCAATTTTTATTTCAAAGAGGAAGGGAATAATGTTGTGCCTGCTGACATTTTATTTATTTTCATCCAGATTCAAGATTTTTTCCAAGCCTTTCACCATTCTCTCTATAAATTGGAACTTTTAATAGCTGTCTTTTAAACCCATGCTCCTTTATTTTAAACCCACGACAAGCTGTACTTCCTGACTTGATTAATAACCGATTTGTACTGAAGAGATTTCCCTCTTTTTAATTTTTAGTGCCTTCTAGGGGTAGCTCAGACAACCCAGCTCATGTCAGGAGAATTAGGGAAAAAAAAAAAAAAAGGAGGAGAAAAGGAGATTTAGGAGGGACCTCAAAAAAGTGAATTTGCTGTGGTTTGCTCCAGCTGGACTCTGATTTATTCCAAATTACTGGCTTTGGAGTCTGCTGATGCCCAGTTTGTGGAGCAGTGGAAAAGTTTCTGTTCAGAAATCAAACCTTGCTATTCAAAGATGCTGCCAACACAGGCTGGGCACATTCCTGGTCTTTGGAAGTCTCTAAGTCCTGCAGGAAAAACTTTAAAACCCCTTCAGAAGGGAGGGAAGAACGAGCACAGTGGGCACTGTGGGAGGGATGAGTTTTTCACAGAGATAAATATTGGCTCAAATCCCTCAGCCAGGGCACAGGGAGCTCAGGCAGCACCTCCAACCTTTTGTTCTCCTCAGTCCTGGAATTTCATTATTAATTTTGGTAGAAGCACAGAATAGTTTGGGCTGTGAAGGACTTTAAACCTCATTTCATTCCAAGCCCCGTCCAGCCTTGCCTTGGACAATTCCTGGGGGATGAACCAAGATGATCTTTAAGATGCAACCCAAACCATTCTGAAATTCTCTGATTCTCTTCATGCCCTGCTTTCAAAACTCCCCTTT
The DNA here is from genome assembly GCA_013186435.1 of Turdus rufiventris. NCBI lineage: Eukaryota > Metazoa > Chordata > Aves > Passeriformes > Turdidae > Turdus > Turdus rufiventris. Next base: position 1,968,070 of record PYHW01009766.1, on the reverse strand, counting down.
GCTGCCCTGGCGGTGGTTTTGTGCCCTGAAAAGTGATTTAACACAACCTATCACTGTGTCTTCAGAGCCCTGGGCTGTGCAGCACCTTATCTGCTCCGTTCACTGCCAAAAATAAGTGTATCTTGCAGTTCTGATACTTGCACAGAGCTGAAGTGGCTGTGGGGGAGCCTGCTGGGCTCTGTTGTAGCTCTTCAACCATTAGCAGAAATCAGTTTTAAATTTAAAACACTGTGATCGCCAATAAGAATTGTTTCTAAAAACTAGAAATTTCACTTGTAAATAGAGAAATTATGATGTGGAGCCTCTGAGATGGGATGGGTTGGCAGCTCAGGCGATTTTTGCCCAAAGTTCATATTCATGAGGCAAAAAGGAAATATATGACCTATGTATGTTTGAGTAAGGTGAAGGGGCTGAGGCACACTTAGGATTATTAACCTGCTGTTGATTTGCCATTGTAACAGCTCCTTTTTTATAACAGGGAGGTTATAAATAAACCCACTATTGATCCGATGCCTTTGGGAAAGAATTCCTGTCCGGTGTGCCACGCTGATAACAGGCCATGCCTGGCTCCCCATGTCACCTTTATCACTTGAGGGATGGTTCTGACCCCCCTTGTCCCCCACACCACCCAAACACCCCCTGATGGGGATTCTGCCCCCTCCTGCTGCTGGGCTCTCCCTAAAACGCTGCCCTTTCGCCTCAGCGCTGCAGGAAATTTAATCTCCCCGGTAAATGACACCCAGAGCTATTTTGGAGCTGGGCTGTGGAGGGCAAGGGAAGCATGCCAGCGATTTGACTGGAGGAGGACAACCCAGAGGAGGGTCAGAGGGGGTGGCACAGCCTAACCCTGGGCAGCAGAGCCACTGCCAGGGGACTTGGGGGGACCTTCTGCCCGTCCCTGCATCGCTGGGGTTTCTGTTTTATTTCCCTGGAGGGGAAAGGGGGGGCAACCTCAAGCCACCACCACCATGGTGTCCCCATGTCCTCTGCTCTCCTCTTCCCTCTTCCCCCTCCTTTCATCTCAGTAGGAATCGGCTGTTTCTTCCTCTGCCCAGAGCTTTGTCCTCCTCAGACTCAGACAAGACTCCAGGTAAGACCAAAACCTCCAGTGGTGGATTTGGGGATGTCCAGCAGGCAGTGGAGCAGGTTGCTGGTAGCTGAGGGAGGGGTGAGGTTGTTTTTGGTTTTGTTTTTTTTGGGTTTTTTTTGTGGAGGATGTTTTGCTTTATGAAACATATTTAGGGATGGAGCAGAAGGTGCAGGTAGTAAATCCATCCTTCCTCTGCTCTGAGCCAAATGTGGATTGTTCTGCTTAATTACTTCTGAGCAAAGATCAGTCAACAGAGGAGAAAAGTGAAAAAAAAAATCAGGTTTGTAGTTGTACACTCAACGTGATACACTTTGTCCCCAAATCTGAGACAGCACTGGGCATGGAGAGCCTGGAAAACATGGGGAGAGGTGGCAGAAAGGAACTTCTGTAAAAGTTTTATTTTTATTTCCAGGTCATAATCTCAGTGCAGCTTTTCTCTTCAGCCAGAAGTTTTTTCCCCTCTGAGCTCCTCTCTGGTGTCAATAGAGATTCACTGTGCCACCCCCCACCCTCCTCCCATTTCTGCACATGGCTCTGAGGGGAGATGGGGAGAGATGGAGCTCGACAGCTGAGGCTATTTTGGGACCTACAGCTCAATGGGGTGGAGTGACTGTCATGGCAATGACGTCCACTTGTTAAAATACAAGGGCTTAGGTGGGAGCCGTGGCTGATTGTCACAGGGGAATTCTTTGTCCATATGGGAGCTGTGATCCTGCAGCTCCTTGGTGTAGGAAATCACATGGGCTAAACCAGGACTTTCTACCTTTGCAAGGTTTTATTTTATTTTGTTTTATTTTATTTTATTTTTATTTTATTTTTTATTTAATTTTTTAATTTAATTTTTAATTTTTTTATTTTTTATTTTTTTATTTTTTATTTTAATTTTATTTTTTATTTTTATTTTCTAATTTTTTATTTTTATTTTAATTTTTTTTCTTTTTTCTGTTTTTTCTTTTCTTTTTCTTTTTCTTTTTTATTTTATTATATTTTTATTTCTTAGTTTTTATTTAATTATTTACTTTATTTGTTTTTTATTTTATTATTTTAATTTAAATTTTTAAAAATTTTTTAATTTTTTAAAGGTGTTTTTTTTTTGGTTTTTTTTGTGTTTTTTTTTTTGTTTGTTTTTTTGGTTTGTTTGTTTCGTTGTTTTTTTTCTGGGGTTCTACCACAGCTGCTTCTCTCCAGGCCTGTGTGCAAAGCAAAATGCAGTAGGGTGAAATTTGTGATGAAGTTCCTAGGTTTACATGTCTCCTTTTCTGTCTCCTGGGTGGAAACCCCAGAATTTGTGTCTTTTCTCTTCATTTGTCTGCTTTATTCTCAGCCCCACAGAACAGGAGTGAGCATCCCACTGTGCCCAGACCTCCCTGGTCCTTTTACCCTTGTCAGAGCAGCCTGGGGAGGGTCAGACAAATAGAAGGAAAAGTGGCTGCTCTGGAGTCTTGAGGGGCTGCTCTGTGCAGTTTTAGCCTCTGGAAGTTTCAGGGGTGGTTTTGCAGCTCCATCAAGGGTGGAATGTGAATTCCCCATGTCACAGTAAAATCCCTTCCCTGCATGGAATTAGTGTGTTGATGGAAAATGGTTTCTGGCCAGGCAGTTGAAAGTGGGATGAGTTTCATAAGATATTCTGTCTCTAGAGAGGAAAGATAAATGTTTTAACCATCCAAACCATCTGAGTGGCCTGAATCTCTCCTGTTTTTATGAAGTGTGTGCTGCTGGAGTGGCTGGAAGGTTTCTGAACCCCCCTTGCCCAGTGAGATGCACAACCCACAGCATTTGTTCTTGCTCCTGGTTGGAATTTTCTAGATGGTTGAAGCCATGTTTGCTACCAATCATTGGGAACATCCAGGTTATTGATAAGGGATAATAGGGGGATATGAGGGGTGCAGGTCCCTCTGAGGCACACCTTGGTGCATATTTAGCCCTGCCCTGAAGGTCAGAATTGCCTGGAGTTTCTCCTTTCCCCGAGGGCTGCTCACCATGTTTAACACCATGTCAGCCCCTGACCTGCCATGAACTTTCCCTCAGCATCTCCCGCGGGTTTTGGCTCAGGCTGGAGGCTGTGGATGGGAGGGAATGCAGACAAGCCTCCCTCTGATTCGAGTTAGGGGCTCCTTGCAAAGGTTCTGTGCGCTGCTGGTTCTCTGTGTCCAGCATCTCTTTCTGATCCACCGCAGAAACCTCTCCCATTGCTCATCCACTGACCTTTGGACATGCCAAAATCGCTTCTCCCTCACTGAAGAGGAATTCAGAGTAGCCCAAGCTAAGCCCTGAGCCCGGCTCCTCAGCCACAGATCCCATTGCTGCTCTGGTGGAGCGGGATCAATCCTGCCTGCCTGGATTAGAGCTCTGGCACAAATCCTGGATTTAGGGATGGCATTTCACCCCCAGAGCTCCCTGTCTGCTATGGTGGCTCTGAGAGCCCCCAGAGCTGGCTGCTGACACCCAACACTTGTGCTATTCCCTTTCCCTGGGAGGCTGCTGGAAGTGAGGGCAGATGGGTTATTGCTGTTTCCCCTCAGCAGAATTTTAAACATCAAAGGGAACACAAACTTCCCATTTGACAACTCGTCCACTTCCCTTCCCACCCACGGATTCCATTTCCTGATGTTTGTAGATGGAACAATACAGGCAGATAAGTCATGTAAACTGCAGCAATACCGGGGCTGCCTTGATTTTATCTGGAGCTGCTGCTTCAGTGATGTTCTTTGAAAGCTCAGGATTCAGGGACAGGAGGTTTCCTGTCAGGAAAAAGGAGTGAGAGGATTAGAATTTAGCATTGCAGAGGAAGTACAGGAAGCAAACTCCAAAGGCAAGAAAAATACCTCAAATCAACATATTTTGACTTGGGTGAAAAAAGGATAAAAGAGGAGTGAGGAAATGAGCAAACAGGGATATGATGGGTCTAAATATGGTGTTGAGAGGAATTCTCTGTGATCTTGGTGACCCCTCAGGTTTCATTTTGTCCCCAAAGTCTCTAATTTTGGCCACCTTTGGCTTGGGAATAGTTTATGACATGGATTGCATAGTGCTTTTTGCTCTTTGCCCTGAGTCCTGGTGGACAGGATTCTTTTTCTAATCCTCAAATGGAAAGGCTTGGACAGAGAATAATCTGTTACCCTGTCCTCTCTCACACACAGCTTCATCACAGGCTGCTGCCAGCAGCAATATACCACAGGGGGGACCTTCTCAGAGGTTGCTGAAGGTTTTCCAGGTGCAGATCAGCATCATGAAGCAGAGTGAAACCAACCCAGCCAGCAGTGATCCCAGGAGGTTGGGATGGAGCCAGGCTGGGAGAGCTGAGGGTGTCCAGCCTGGAGGAGGGAAGGATCCAGGAGAGCTCAGGGACTCAAGGGGCTCCAGGAGAGCTGGAGAGGGATTTGGGATAAGGGATGGGGTGACAGGATAAGGGGGAGCTGGGTTGAAAATTAGGAATAAATCCTTCCCTGTGAGGGTGAGGAGAACCTGGCACAGAGTGCCCAGAGCAGCTGTGCATCCCTGGAAGTGTCCAAGGCCAGGTTGGATGGAGCTTGGAGCAACCTGGGATAGTGAAAGGTGTCCCTGCCATGGCAGGGGGGTACAACAGGTTGTTCTTGAAGGTCCCTTCCACCCCAAACCATTCTGGGATTTGGTGGCACCACCACCAGGGCTCTCCACTCCTGAGCACTCCACCAGGAGCTGGAGCTCCAAGCACAGCCCTGGGGCTGTTCCCAGTGCAAGGCACTCATCCCCAAGGGTGGGACAGGAGCCCTGGACCAGCTGCACGTTGGCTGCAGGGCAGTGATTTATTTGCATTATCTGACAGCCCTGTGCAGCTCTGCCTCCTTCCCCAAACACAAATCCCAATGAACAGAGACAGAAGCAAAATTCTAAGTGCTGCCAGTTTGCCTTGGGCGTGCTCAGAAATACCCCAGATGGGAATGTGATCTCTGCTGCAAATGATTCATCACAGAGGGATTACATGGGGAAATATGACACTGGCAAATGTCTGAGATTTATTGGAAAGGGCATTTGCATTGACTAGCCTTATTCATGCTTTGTTGTTGGTCCTTTCTCTTCCAAGGGAGCTGTCCTGGCACTTGCAGAGATTTACTATTTTTTTTTTTAAAGTTTCAGAGTTATTGGGCTTTTCTGAAGTTTGAATGAATATGTAAATAATTGAAATCAGAGTAATTGTTGAATAAGTTGATTGGCAAGTTACACAGTAGAAATATTAAATCTTATCCTTTCAGTGCATTCACAAGTTTGTCCTCTCCTGGCTCCTAAATCTATTTATCATCATAATTCAGTGTGATGTGTTTTATCCCATTTGAAGTTATAAAATGTAATTTATCTTGTGCAGCCTGTCTAATTTGTTAGATGTGTTAGATACACACACAGCCTCATCCTTGCTGCAGGTTAGGATTTCATGCCTCTTACCGAATTTCATGCTCCCCACACCCATAAAACAAGTTTCCTTCCCCCTTTTTTCAGATGGGGACTAGAGATGAGAACTGGAGTGCCTTTCTCATAATTATAAAAGCAAGCCAGCAGCACAGCAAAGAATAAACCCTGATTTTTCTTTCCATGTTGGAAAAATCTCTAAAATAATGATGAGCACACGCTGTTCTCACTGATCCCTGGATTTCGTCCTGGCATCCTGGCCATCCATAGTGGTGTAAAAAGCTCAGAGTGTGAGGGCATGTGGTGAAAGCTGCTGGAGGTGTAGGTAAGAGCAGGGCATGAGGCTTTCCACCCCTCTGGGAGGTCTGTGGACCTCGTATTGGATGGGGAGAAGTGAGTTACAAACACCAGATGAGTTTTTGGGAGCTGTGGCCGAGGGAGGCTGGACCTTAAGAAGAAACATCTTGGATGGATTTGCTGCAGCAGTTTGGTTCAGAGGCAAAACCAAAAGGCATCTGGTGCAGGAACTTCCCTGTTTTTGACTGCTCCTGACTGTCAGAGGCACCAGGGAGCAGCTGGGACGTGCTTGGGCACAGCTCAGGAGAGAAGGGTGCACTTTAGGAAGTGAGCAGCTCCTGTCAGAGCCAGGCTTTGAGAGCCCTCACTGTGCTCCAGCAGAGCAGAGCTCTCCTCCAGGCACAGAAAGGTGTTGGAAACAGCACCCAGGTGGGTTTAGGGCAGCCTGAGAGGTCCCTGGCTGCTTCCCAAGAGCACCTCTCGTGTCTCTGTCCATGCTGTGCAGAGCCCAGTTTGATGGAGAAGTGAAGCAACTAGATTTTTCTGCTCTTTTTGACACTGTGAAGCTGGAAATGAGTCAGAGTGATGCATCTATTAGAGCCAACAGGAGCACAGCAAGGGTGAGGCATGGCAGTGTCTTCTGAAGGTGAATCCAAGTGTTTGGTGGCAGAGTGCAGCCTGAAATTCAAGCTAATCCCTGGCAAATATTAGGACATGAGCTCTGTGTGTTTTGATTAGCTCTTAGTTAATGCAGTGCATGGTTCTGCTGGGCCCTTTTTCAGTATGTGATTCAATATAGCTTGGATTTTTCAATCTCCAGCAGCATAAATGGAACAAAGTTTATAATCTGTTATCAATTTTCATGCACAATTTATAATTTACCTCAGCAAGTACATTGTCATATATGCACTGTGCACATAATTATTTGCAAGCCCATTGCCTGATATGAAGAAGTGGGAGACAAGAAATTGGGAAAATAAGTGATTTTTTTCCCAAGGTCATGCAGCAGGTGAATTCAGCCCTTACTCCCTGATGCCATCAGTGATTTGTGCATTAACAGAAATGCACTCACAGGAGCTGGAGGAGGATGGAGAAATGGTGATTTAAGAAATTAAAGCAGGTTTTTGGCCTGCTCCTGTTGATTTCTGTAGGAGCTGTGGGGAGATGGTGAGAGCACCTGCCATTGGGTGAGAGGATGGGTGGATGTGTGGCCAGCAGGGAAGCCAAACTGCTGTAGGATTAAAGAGGATATTTCTGTCTCACTGACTGGGTTTTGTTTCCTTTCTGAGTTCCAGCACCCAGAGCCCTGCTCCTTCTGCTGGGTGCAGCACTTGGAAAGTGGAAAAGCAGGGATGTGCTCACCTGGAGTAGGAGCATTCCCATGGCTCAGAGAGAGCAGTCAAACAGCTTGAAGAGAAATGGTGCACTCAAATCTTCTTGGAAAACCTGGTCTAGGGGGTGACATCCCTACCTGTGGCCAGGAGTTGGAAGGAGATGATCTTCAAGGTCCCTTCCAGCCCAAACCATTGTGTGATGGAGGCAGTGTCTTGATGGGCAGACACATCTCTCAGAATTTAGTGTCCAGTTCATTCCTTGTGGCTGCAGAACCAGCCAATCTGCCACACAGCTTTAGTGCAGGTCCCTCTCTGAGTGCCACAGAGGAAAGGCATCACGTGTTCCTTCTGTATCAGCAGCCCAAAGAATTCTCTTTTTTTTTCCCCCAGAGGCTCTGTGGGGAAGTGAGCAGCACTTTATGGACCTCAAATACAAGAAACCCTCAACACCAATAATATTCCAAAACCTTCTCACCCACAGTGAGAAGGGCATTGAGAAATGGGGGTTCCAGGTGACAAACACCCTGATACCATGGGAGTGCAGTGGTTCTCTGGCTGCACCCTGTGCCCTGCTCTGTCCTGACCCTTTTCTCTGTCCCCTTTAGGATGGATTACAGCTCCCTCAGCGGGGTCCCGCGCTTCCTGACCCGGCCCAAGGCGTTCATGGTGTCTGTGGGGAAGGATGCCACCCTCAGCTGCCAGATTGTTGGGAACCCCATCCCAGTGGTGAGCTGGGAAAAGGATAAACTTCCAGTCCAGTCTGGGGGAAGGTTTAAAACCACAGAGGATGGGGATTTGTATCGGCTAACCATCTACGACCTGAGCCTGGAGGACAGTGGCCAGTACATCTGCCGGGCCAAGAACACCATCGGGGAAGCTTTTGCTGCTGTCAGCATCAAAGTGGGACAGGAGACCACAGTCACAGAGTCGGCTCCTTACTTCATCCAGAAACCTTCCAACATCAAAGTAACCTTGGGAGAAGATGCCATGTTCAAGTGCAAAGTGCAGGGCAGCCCTCCCCTGTCTGTGAACTGGGAGAAGGATGGGAGATACCTGAGGAACAAGGCGGATGCTGGGCGCTTCCAGATCGAGTCTGCCGGGGAATCCAACGCTCTCACCATCCAGTGTGCCCAGCTGGGGGACAGTGGCACCTACACGTGCCGCGCAGAGAACCTCATCGGCTCCGCCAGCGCCTCGGCCGCGCTGGTGGTGGAAAAGCACGGCTCCTCCAACCCGGACAGCAGCTGTGGCAAGACGGCCTCCTTGCTGTCCCACCTGCAGAAGAGGCGCGAGGAGATCAGGAAGACGGACATCTCCCACACAACTCTTGACTCAACCTCTTCCCAGTCGTACTCGGCGGTGGAGGGGCTGTCCAGCATTGGCTACAGCCTGTGCAGGGATTACGAGCGGGCGGCAGGACTGACCAAAGGGGCTCGCAACGCCACGTTCGGGGCTCTGACGCGCACCTGCAGCGTCACCGAGGGCAAGCACGCCAAGCTGAGCTGCTACGTGACCGGCGAGCCCAAGCCCGTCATCGTTTGGAAGAAGGACAATGAGGTCATCGTGGAAGGCCGGCGGCACGTCATCTACGAGGATGACCAGGAGAACTTTGTGCTGAAGATCCTCTTCTGCAAGCAGACGGACAACGGGCTGTACACCTGCACGGCCTCCAACCTGGCGGGGCAGACCTACAGCTCCGTGCTGGTCACCGTCAAAGGTGGGTGCTTGTGGGTCTTGCCAGGACACAGCCTTGAGTTGGGGGTTTGAGCAAAACTTCTGCCTCCAGACTGTGCAGGGGAGCGTGTTTAGATGTGAGTAAAACCCTCCTGGTGGAAAGGGCTTTGAATAGGAGGCCTGAGGAGAGAATCCCACTGCTGGTGGTTTTAGGAAGGGCAGTAAGAGGTGCCAGGCAGGGGTGATGATGTACAACTGACTGGCTGTGGGGATGCACCACATCCCTAAGGCTCCTGTCAGTCCTGGTTTTACAGTGGTGTAACAGATCCCTCCCCATGCTCTGGGTCAGTGACTGCCAGTGCCCTGTTTCACCCTCCAGGCTTTAATCACATCTGGGTTTGTGTTCACCATGGGGGTTACTCACACATGCCAATTGCAGCAGTAGTGGAAACCCCTCCCTACAAGATGAGCGTGTCAGGCTACCTTGGATCCCCTGGGGGACCAACTCCCACTCCAATTACAGTCCAGCTCAGTTTTCCTTACAGTGACCCACCAGCAGCCTTGTTCTTGCCAGGCTCTTCACCCTTTTCCCTGGAGTTGCTGGATAGTCTGTGTTCCTTGAATGCTCCCAGAAAACCTCCCAGGTCCAGGATGCCTTTATTTGCCACAGTCAGTGGTGAGGAACTTGCCTTCAGAGGGTCACTCCACTCTTGTGAAGGTCAGACCAAGTTCTTCAGTGTGGCAACCAAAGTTTTTATAGAATCCAGAATGGTTTGAGTTAGAAGAGATCTTAAACATCTCATTCCAACCTCCTGCCACAGGCAGGGACACCTTCCACCAAACCATGTTGCTTCAAGCCCTGTCCAACCTGATCTTGAATAATCCAGGAAGCTCTAAATTTTCCAGCTGCTCTCGCATTTGGCAAGGGGACAGCAGGCACTTTGCAACCCAGGCAGCACCTGTAAATGAGCTGTCAGAGACAAAGGATTTTGCCACTCAAGTGGTAGAACTGATGATTTTTCACTGGCAGCAAAATAAATTAGAAATCCAAATAATTAGGAATTATCTGTTTCATACTCATCTTTAAGACTCTCAGGGGTTATTTGATTTTATGTTTTCCCTTTTTTGGACATCTCCTTTTACACTCAGAGCCTTTTCCAGCAGTGGTTCAGTCCCTGTGTCCATCAGTGACACCTGATCCATGGAACTCACTGGCACTCGTCCCACCCATTGCTGTCCCTTGGAGGTGCTGAGTGCTGTGGGGAAGGGCATTTGTCCTGTTCCATAAAGCTGTGATTACCTCATGAGCTGGGACTCGGAGCTGAAGATCAATCCTGGCCCTTGGGTGGGTGATCACTTTTAGGATGGATCAGGCTCAGTTCCCTGCCCAACACCTTGCTAAAGCAAACACCCCCTGCTCTGGCCGTGCTTATCTCACTGCACTCCTGGCTGCGACCTGTTCCAAAGGAGGTGGGGAAAGCAGGAGAAGCAGCCAGTCTGGGAGCACCATGGGAAAAGGTTATTGATCTATGTCCCTTGTCCAGAGCTGCCTGTGAGTCAGGAGGAAATGTTTATGGATTGTTTCTGTTTTACGCTGGACCACGTTTGGCTCCCTGTCCAAGGCTGCCATGGAAAATCTGCGTGTGTTGGTTATAATTATGCCCTGATACATGACTCTCCTGTGTGTCACCAGAAGTTCTTCTCAGCCCTCCCAAGACAGGTCAGGATGATGCAGCAGTGAGAAAAGCTTTCAGTTCTGTTGTTTGTGTCACTGGTGATGCCATTGGTCCATCTGCTATCAGCCTCAGGGAGGGAGATCTTCTTGCCATGGAGACTTCTCTTTGCTCAGCCTTGTAGGGGAGGTTGAATTCTCCAAGCAGCCCCCCTTAGAATCATAGAATCAGAATAGTTTGGGCTGGGAGGGACCTTAAGGCACATCTGGTTCCCACTCCCTGCCATGGGCAGGGATGGCACTCACTAGATCAGGTTGTTCAGAGCCCTGTTGAAACTGGCCTTGAACGCTTCCAGGGATGGGACATCCATAGAAAGCCTCCTGTAATCTGTCAGTCTAGATCCTAGGGACCTAAGGACCCAGGAATCCAACATTTGTAAACACTTTGCCTTAAAGATCACTAAGCTAGGAAAAGAAAAAAAAAAAAAAAAAGGATTTTTGAGCCATTCCTAAATGAGATTTGGTGAATCAGGCTTAAATCTCAAAGGCTACAGGGCAGAGAATCACTCTCCTAAATAAGGAAAACTGAAGCCTTGATTAGATTCAGAAATATGCCTGGAACAGAGATAAAATCACAGTCTATACACTGAAATGTGAGCTGTAAAAGGAGTTGGGGAAATTCTTCCCAAGAATAAACCTTTAACAAATCAAGGAGTGGGGAGGATGGGAGGGACATAAATAACCAGCTTGGGTTTCCTGAAGGCTTTGGAGATTTCTCTAGGCTGTGTGCAAAGTTGGTTAGAGCAGAATTCAGGTCTCTACCCTGGGCCAAGCCCTGAGTAAAGTAACCAGATACTGGGTGAGAAGGTTAAAGGTTACAAGCCAAATAGGATGGAGATGGGAAAAACACCCTAGTGCTGAGGCCACTTTATTCTCCCTCTGATCAGATGTGATTTTGGATGGTCACTGTCATGACAGTCACATTGGAGATCTGAAAGGGAATTGCAAGTTGAGGAATGAGGAGGTAGAAAGGAAATTTGGAAAGCACAGTAACTAGGGGGATCAAAGGATCAAGATGGTGGAAGCTTGCCAATCCACCTTTAGACAGCTCTTACTGAGAGGATTTTCCATATTCTTACCCTTCCTGGATTATTTTCATTAGGCAGAGGGAAAACTTGCCTCTGGAATAATAAATTCCAGAAGAGGAAATGTAGGCAAGTGAAAAAGTGAGGTCTGGAGGACAGATGTGCCTTGATAAGGTTAAAAAAACCTTGGGCTTCTTTGCAGGCTGCACCTATTCTTAGCAAAATATGTGTTAGCAGGACTTGCTTTTTAAAAATGACATCATCTCATTGCCAGTTTGCTTGCTATGGACCAAACAAAAAAGCCTATGACAGACTGGAGAAATATCTCCTCGGAGTAAGCTGCAAAATTAATCTCTGATCTAAGTTCTTGCAGTTTCCTGCTAATTCCATGAGCTGCTCTTGCTCTGTGCTCCCTCAGTGTTTTGCTCTGCTGTGCCTCACGTTTTTCCCAGTGGGCAGGTTTTGGCAGCTCTTATTTTCTCTCTTATTTGCACCTTTCTGACCTGGTGTGGTGCTGGTTGTGGGTCAGATGATTTGGGATTTTTTGGGATGATTTGGGATGCCTGCTCTCAGACCTGTGGTCCTTCTGACCCAACTCAGCCCCCTCTGCATGACCAGGCACATTCTAGACCTTGCAAAGATCAGGAAGGAGCTCAGGAGGAAGAGGCTGGTGGGTTTTGAAACCACTCTCACATCTCCAAAAGCCCTGGGCTGGGTTCATCCCAGGCTTCATTTCACTTTATCAGCTACTGTTGCTCCGCAGCTCCATTCAGAGGGAGATAAGACGTGTGTGCACATGTCAGCAGGACGAAAGCAGAGTTGTTTTCAGGGGATATCTGTGACCCCAAGCTGCCAAAGATAGCCTTGCACTGCCTTTCTCTGGCTGGGAGAGCTGTGCTGTAACTGCTACATGTTCATGAGAGTCAACCAACCCTTCTGTGCTTGAATGTTTAAGAGCTTTTTCCTGGAATAGCTTTTTAATTTTTTTTTTTCACTTTAGGTACTGCTTAGTGACTGTAAAGGGAGAGGGGTTAATGATATGGCCAGCTGCTCCAAGTATGGGAATACACTTGTGTGCTTCTCAGGTGCAGCTTGTGTTTCTTTTTGGCCCTTGTGCAGGTCTGTGTGTTCCCAGTGCCAGCTCCAGCCTCTCTCTGATCAAAACTTGCTTGGCCTCACAGAATCCCAGAATGGTTTGGCTTGGAAAAGACCTCAAACCTCATCTCCTTCCACCCCCTGCCATGGCAGGGACACTTCTACTATCCCAGGCTGCTCCAAGCCCTATCCAACCTGGTTTTGGACATTTCCAGGGATCCGGGGCAGTCTGTGCCAGGGCCTCCCGACCCTCAGAATAAAGAATTTCATCAAAATATCTTATCTAACACTGAAAAAAAAATGAGGAAATAAAAAAAAAGAAAAGGATGATCACCATCTGGAATGTGGGCAGATCTGTGGAACCATAGCTGAAAGCTTTTCAAGGCAAGACTTTGGCTTGCCTTAAACTGAGGTGTATTAAAGCATAATACATATATATATATATGTATATTTTTTTTTTTAAATGACCAAGTTGACATGTTGAGTTAGTGTCACCTTCCTGTTCCTGGACATGTTGTATGGGTTCCCAGTCAGGTTTTAGCCTCAGGATAAAAACCAAGGTGTTTGCAGGCTGGTACTGGCATTGCTCCCTCCAGATATCCCTGGCAAGCCTTTAGAGCCTGGTTACTTATTGAAACAGAAAGAGGGGAGGTTTGTATCAGCTGTTAGGAAGAAATTCTTTACTGTGAGGGTGGTGAGGCAGGACGGAGTCACACAAACCAGCTGGGAGGTGAAGGTACATATCAGGGCATGATCTCTCACCAAGCATGAGCCATGTCTCAGCCCTGGCTAATCCAAGTGTGTGACCTGGCTGTGGCACCAGTCCCTGACTGCTGCCTGTCCCCTTCAGCCCAGCTCCCCTTTCTCCACTTTAGGGCTAGGCTGTCAGGGTGATGTCACAGCGCAGCTGTCGCTGGAATTCATTGTTCACTTCATGAAATGACTTCCCTCACTGTCATGCAGCTGCTTTGTGTGTTTGATCTATGCTTGGGTTTGGCCCTCAGCCAGAGCACTGCAGCCCCACTGCTGGAGGAGTTGGGAGATGTTCTCCATTTCTCCATTTCTCCATTTCTCATTTCTTTTGCTGTCATTAATGCAGAGCCTTTGGTGCTGGTGGGGAGAATGCAAAACTCCTCCTTTTGTGCTTTCCCCCACATCTGACCGTGCACAGCCACCTCACAGCTCTGTACCCTGTCAGATCACTCAGCTGGGCTTATTTCTGCTGTAAGACCCTTAAAACATTGGTTCTCACCTGGAATTTCTGTCCTGTGCATGACCAGCTTGTTTTTCATTAAACCAATTCCAGAAGGATTCCTTTTAAGGCTTTTCCTCCAACCTGGCCTTAACCATTCCCAAGGATGGGACAGCCACAGTTTCTCTGGGTAATTTGTGTTAGGGCCTCACCACCCTCACAGAGAAGAATTTCTTCCTAAATTCCCATCTAAACCTACTCTCATCATAAACTTTTATTCCTCCTTTCTGCTTTCACCCTCTTAAGAACCCACCATACCCTTCAAGGCAAAGCTGAAGGACCTGGAAGTGCGGGAGAAGGAATCTGCCACCTTCCAGTGCGAGGTGCCCGTTGCTGGGACAGAGACAGCTTGGTTCAAGGAGGAGACCAAGCTGCAGCAGAGCAAGAAGTACAACATCGAGGAGGAGGGCACGTACCGCCGGCTCACCGTGCAGAACGTCACCACGGACGACGATGCTGTCTACATCTGTGAGATGAAGGAAGGCAGCAGGACCATTGCAGAGCTGTCTGTCCAAGGTAAGAAGGGCTCGTGCTGCTTCAGCTTGGCCAGAAATGTGGGATTCATATGTGACACTCCAGATGTGGCCTTGTGAGCTGGGTTTAAGCGTCCAGGTGGGCACTGAGGAGGAGCAGAGTCCCTTACGGTGTGAGGATGTGGTCAGTGGGTCCCTGGGTGTCTCTGGACACAGCAGGGACAGGTTGTGTTGTGCCCAGTGTGAACCCATGCTGAAAGAAGCTTCCTTCAGCTGCAGCCTGACCCTGTAGACTTCTCTTTGATGCCTTGGAGTGGCTACCTAAAACAGGCTAGAAAAAATGAAGAGAATAGAGCAGGTATTTATTAGAAGCCTTCAATAGGTGCACCTTGAGCAGTTAAAGCAGTTAAAAGAGGCTACACCCAAGATGGGCAGTGGTCACAAGTTTTTCACGCAGCTATAAGTTGGGTCCATTTGCATACCAGGCATTAATCCTCCAATTATAGTTTCAGGTAATGAAGTCGTTTACTCCAAGTTTGCCCCCCAGGTTCACTGCTGTCTATATCTCTTGGGGCTTGGGACAGTCCTTGAGTTTCAGGCCCAGAGAGGAATTGTTTTGTCCGAATAAAACAGGAGAACAGCAGCTGACAGGCTATGGAGTTTTAGGGTTATGCACAAAAGCAGCACAGGATCTGAAAAACATAAAAGCTAAATCCTGAGGCATCACCTTAACATGGCCCCAATCACCAGATGTGTTCCCTGGCACTGTCACACACATCTTGTCCAGTGAACAGAGTGGTGACTCTTGTCCAGGAGTGGTGCTGACCACAATGGAAAGGGGGTTTAGCAGATGTGTGCTGCAGGCTGCAGTCAACACCAGCATGATTCAAGTTGGAAAACACATCCACGCTCCAGATCCTGGGCAGCTGGAGCTGTTCTCTGCAGTTTGAAAGGACCAAGTGTGGATGGCCATGTCCAAGTGTCCTGAGCCTGGTGGTTCACACTGAAGTGGGAGTAGGTGTAGCTGGGTGTCTCAGTGAGCAGACACAAACCCCAGAGCTGCAGGCACTGGAGACTGCCACAGCTCTACAGGATTAATGTTTTCCTGTCTCATCTGAAGCCTGAAGATACTCCCAGTGAAACCAGAAGGAATTCTTCATAAACAACTTGCTACAAGACAGCTGGGTGATGTGAATCCTCATGCCAATTCCTTTTTGTACCACCAGTAAAGAGCTGGAAGTGCAAGAGGTGGATGCAGAAGGGAAAATTTAGTGCAGAGACTCAGAAGAATTCACACTGACATCTTTTTGTTGCACCTTCCTTAGGTCTGGACCAGCCCACCCCGTAAATGTGTTTGGTTCCAATAGGACAGCTGGTATTTTTTCACTTGTTTGTGCTATAATGGTATGTTCCATCCAAAAGAGAGTGACTGAGCCAGGTGGAGCTCTCTGGAAAGGAGGCAGAGCCTTCCTGGGACAGCCTTGTGCCTGCCCTGGGAGGGGACTGGAGAGAGCAAGGTGGGGTTGGGACAATGTGAGAGCTAAAGGGCTGTGGGATGGAGACACTGCTGGGGGCAGAGAGGTCAAGGAGGAGGATTAGCAGAGAATCAGGTCTTGAATCTTGTGGTGAACCCTGTGCCTGACCTGTTAGTTCATGAGGGAGTTCAGCATTGCTGTTCATTTAACAGCTTCTTTCACCTCTCAGGGACTGCTCTGGAGCTGGAGCAGTCACTGTTGGTCATTTGGGGTGGTCTCCTTGTGGTTTGTCCCATCCTTTCTGTGAATAGTCACATCTTACAGCTTTGGGGTTGTCCTAGTAAGTGATGATAATCACAGTCACTTGGAAAGGACATGAATTCAGTGTGGATTCCTGTGTTGACACCAAAAAGAAACCTGAGATTGTTGGTGTCTTTCTCATTGGTTCAGGTAACTTCTGTGTCTGCTGTGCTGGTTATCTGACTTAGTTTGATGGAGGTGAAATCCTAAAGGCAGAGGAGAGACCTGTCTGGCCTGAGACTGACCAACTTCAGCAAAGTTTTAATTTGAATTCCCAGCATATGTGGGCAATAAAAGCTGTCAAATCTGTTCTTCTGCAAAGCCATGTATATTTTGTGTTTGCCCAGAAACTGGCTCCGCTTGCCAGATAGGAAACCTGAGTGCTGCAGTCAAAAAAGATTTGCTTTTCTCTCTTTGAAGGCCAAAATGAATCCTTGGGGTCACCTGCTGTGTGTGACTCAGAGCCTTGGAGATGATTTTCATGGTGTCTATAATGTTCTGATTGGGTGTGGACTGGTCCTGTTTCTGCATGGTCCAGCGCTGCCAAAGCCTTTTAACATCTGCAATTTGCTGACTGTGATTATTTTGTCATTTGAAGGGAACATCATAAAAAAACTGCCCCGGAAAACCGCAGTGTTCATCAAGGACACAGCCACCTTCTGCGTGGAGCTGGACAATGACTGCCAGAACACCCGGTGGCTGAAGAACAAAGAGGAGGTGAAGCCCAGCGAGCGAATCTCCATCACACGCTCTGGCAAACAGCACACTATGACCATCAGGGAGTGCAAGATGGAAGATGCTGGAGAGATTGCCTTCCTGGCTGATGAAAGCAGGACTTCTACCCAGTTCACTGTGACCAGTAAGATTCTCTTTGGTTTGGCCTTGGTGTTGTGTCTTCCTGATAGTAGATCCACCTTATTTTTGTTTTTTTTCTTCTACCTTCACTCAGAGTCAGGATTGAAACTTGAGATGGATTTTTGTGTTTGGACTTGGCTGTTTATAAAATCTTATCTATAGAGAGTTCTTCAGCACTTCTAGTTAACAAGCTAGAAAATGTTGGTGTATCTAGCTAGTTACAAGGTCATTTAAAGGCTAGCTAGCCAATTAAGAGCTAACATTTATATTATTTATA
>PYHW01009766.1:1905272-1928437 GCA_013186435.1 Turdus rufiventris | reverse complement strand
GTGAATGAGATCTCAGTCTTTTGAGATGTCTTACTATTCCTGCCAGGTGCTGAACTTTTGCTGTGAAATATTCCAAGAAATTGCTTTATTGTGTCTGAGATCTCAGGTAAAAGATATTTAGGAGCTTGCAGTGATATGTAGAACACAAGTTCTTTGGGACGGTTTGAATGAAATACATTTTCACCTGATGACTTGCAACTGTAGGGTTGATGTCAAGGCTCCTCTTGGTAATTTCCATTCCCAGGCTCTTAGTTCCTGATTTTCCAAGTGACAATTCCATCCCACAGAAGGGTAGACACTGCTCACTAATGGCAATTTGTTTTGGCAGGTGACAACCTAATTAATCTGTAAGATTAATCTCAACCCCTCAACGATTTTCTTATTTTTCTGTGCTCAGAGCCCAAACCTGCATTTATAAACCAAGAAAAGGTCCAGAAGGAGGTGAAGGCTGTCCTGACAGAAAGTGCCACTTTCATGTGTGAGGTGGCACAGGATACAACCGAAGTGAAGTGGTACAAGGACGGAAAACTGCTCGTTTCCTCACGAAAATTCAAAATAGAGACCGTGGGCAAATCCCGGCGCCTGGTGGTGGAGCAGCTGGAGAAAAAGGATGCTGGGGAATACATCTGTGAGGCTGCAGGCCAGAGGCTGACCTTCAAACTGGAAACAACTGGTGAGTGCTCACATTGTGTGTGAAGAACCCCGTGGCTCAGAGGAAAGCTGGATGTTCCCAACACCAGTGAGCCACATGGCACATTAATTCTTAATCTTGCAGTGTAGAGGTAGGAAATTTGGACTTTTTTGGGGGTCTGGAAATGCTGCAAAACTTTTTGCTTATTTCTTTCACACGCCATGTCACCCAACCTCTTTCAGTGGTGGGGAGCTGGAAGTAGAAGTGGGAAGTTTTGAGGAGCAGCAGTGGAGCTATGGAGAAAACTCAGAAAACCTGGACTGCTGCTTGTGTGTGCCCCAAAAATGCCTGGTTTTGTGTGTACCAGATAGAAAGGAGGCCAAGAAGGGGGGACTGGAATCACAGAATGGTTTGGATTGGAAGGAGCCTTAAAGATTGAGTCCCAGCACTCCTGCCAGTGGAGCAAATAGCAAACAGGCTATAAATTCAGCCTATTAAAGTCTCTTATTAATTTTATCTAAAATCCTAAAAAGGGGAAGGGAAAGAATTATATAAGTTATATAAATTATATAGGTAATTTTACTTCTAAAAAACAAGCCTTTTATGGGCTGCAGATAAAATAGAAATATTTGCATTTCCTTTCCTCTGCTTCTCTTCTAAGCAGATGTTCTGGGTTGTCCGAGAGATCATTTTCTTTCCTCCTGCTCAGGAAAAGATGATACCAGCAAATATTCAAATTAAACAAATATTCACCCATGTTCCCTGGATTATTACAGGCTATGGATGAGCTGGTGGTGTGAGTCCTGAAGAGAGAGCAATATAAAGCTGCTGTATCAAGGATTTGAGCATAAAGTTCTTAATTTTCCTGGTTTATTGTCTTTTCTAGAGCCAGAGGCTAAATTTGAGAAGAAAGCTGTCCAGAAGGAGCCTCTCATCGTTCAAGAACATGAAAGCATCACGCTGACAACCTCAGTGACGCCTGAAACCGCTGCAGTGAGGTGGTTCAAGGATGGCACCGAAATCAAGGCGAGCAAGAAATGTGTGATCAGGAGCGAGGGGGCATCCAGGACACTGACAGTGAGCGCAGCTGAGAGCACAGACTCTGCCCTCTACACCTGCCAGACAAAGCATGACAAGCAGGAATTCAGGGTGCAGGTGAAAGGTGAGCAGTGTCAGGGCATGGCCCAGCCCAACAGCTGCCCTTCTCTCATGGTGGGGTGGAGGTGAAACCCAAACTCTTCTGAAAGCTGCTCCAACCTCAGAGCTTGTTGCACCTTCTCTGGGTGCCCCACCATCGGCCAACAAAGTTCTCCAGCTTCCACATTTTCACTTTTTGTCTTTTTCTGGCCAGTTTGGAACATGGAAATCTATGATGGGTGCTTGTGGTGTTTTCTCCCCTCCTGTTTCTGTATCCTCCTACAGAATGATGGGGAAAATACCATGCCTGAATTTCCACATTTCTGGTTAGATTTTCTCTTCCCCTGAGCACCAAATATTTAGGAACATTTAATTAATTAATTTATTTCCAAAGTTGGGCAGAACCAGTTTCTTAGAACGGGTTTCTCCCATTTTCCTCTCTCACAATTTCCCCCTCTCCTGGATCTCAGAAATCCCAGTGAAGTTTGCCAAGAAGCTGGAGGCCGTGAAAGCCGAGATCGGCGGCAGCGTGTCCCTGAGCTGTGAGCTGAGCCACGCCAAGGGGAAGGTGACGTGGAGCAGGAATGGCGTGGAGATCAAGCCCAGCAAGCGTTTCCAGCTCCGTGAGGAGGGAACCAAACGAACCCTGACCATAACGGGGATCCGGGCTGAGGATGAGGGAGAATATTCCTGCCAGTCCAGGGATGACAAGAGCAGCGTCACCATCGTCCCCAAACGTACGTCTCTAATGGTGGCAGTGTGGAGGGATCCTTCTGCTGTATGTGGTTCCCAATCAGTGAAAGGCACTCTTACAAGAGCAAGAAAGCATTTATTCGAGGAAATCATGGGTTTAAATTGCATACATTGTGCTAAATAATTTAGAGAAAGTTCATTGGGCAGAGGAGCAATACCCTTTTAGAAACATGCTCTGTGACTAGTGTCACATACTCTGCAGATGTGTAATCTTTGTTTTGGGTTCCTGTCCTGGAGGAGCCTGACAGCAAAGATCATCCAACCTGGGAAAAATCTTGGCTGGATTTTCCTAGGCCTCAGACAGCTGTCCACAGGATCACTGGGTTTTGTCCTCAACTGTTACAGCCCTGCAATGCTGGATTTGTTCTTGTGTCTGGGCTGACTCATGTGTTGAGAACAAAATACAGAATTCCACTCTCAGTGTCAATGGAACCTCTGTTTGTGAAAAACATAGTGAGAGACCTATTGGGTTCATGTCTCTTAATGGGTCTTAATATTGAAAGTCTTAATATTGACCTTCGTATTGCATTTGAGGCTGGAATTTAATTTCCAATATATAGGATGGGGTTCCCCCTGTCTTTTTTTACCTCTCTTTGTACACATATTTTACTCAGACATGGGAAATGTGATGGCCCAGTATTGTGGTCACTCACTGTAAGTAATCAAATTGCTGCTTCCAGTAAAGTCATGGAAGCTCTTGGCTGTTGGAAGGTGCTCATGCCATGCCTCAAGGACATGCTCCTGAATGTTTCACTCCTATCCATCAGCTCCCAGAGTGGTGAAATTCGTCACAAGTCTCAACAGCGTGGTGTCTGAGGAGGGAAAAGAGGCTGTGTTCAAGTGCACCGTCTCCCCCAGTGATGCTGTGGTCACCTGGTTCAGGAATGGTGCCAAGATTGAAGCCAGCAAGAAATATGTGATCTCTGAGAAGGACACCAACCACAGCCTCACCATCACTGATCTGACCCTGGAAGATGCAGCGGAAATCACGGCCAATGCTGAGGGTGTGGAAAGCACAGCCAACCTCAGAGTCCGAGGTGAGAGGGGGCAGTGCCCCTTTGACAGGCTGGAGGTGGCACCCTGCTTGAAATCAGGTGGTCTTTAAGGTCCTTTCTAGCCCAAACCATTCTATGATGATAATTCTATGATATGGCTTTATATGCATCTAATTAATTTTTTTAGAAGCAGGGAATTTCTGCTTTTGCATCATTAAACATGGGTGTCCAGAATGCTTAGGGTTTGGAGATACATGAGCCACTGGTTTTATTTTTTTCCACATCCTGTTTCCTGGATCTCTTACATTCCCACTAATATTTCCTCTCTTGCAGAGGCCTCAATCTCCTTCAAGAAGAAGCTGGAGCCCAGAACAGTTGAAGAGAGGGAGACAGTGACCTTGGAGGTAGAGCTGACCAAGCCTGCAGAGGTGAAATGGATGAGGAACAGCATTGTGCTGAAGCCCAGTGACAAAATAGAGATCAAAGCTGAGGGAACAAAGCATACCTTGGTGGTCAAGGACATCTCCTTCGCAGACCGAGGCTTCTACTGCTGCGAGAGCCCTGACGACAAAACCCAGGCCAAGATCAATGTGGAAAGTGAGTTCAGTGATCCCCAGTTCTACAAATACCCCAGGCAGGGTTTGGAGGTGGATTCTGGTCTCTGATTATTGTGGGGACACAGGGACAAAACGTGGGCTTGGCCACCAGTCAAAGGGCTGAGAGGAGGGGAAAGCTGAGCAGTGAACAGGGAATGTCTGACTGGTTCCTGTTGCCTCCATCTCATCCTCCTCCATCCAGCTTTGACCATTAAGTTTCTTAAAAGATTGTTCTCTTTACTCTCTTTCTCACTCCCTGATATACTCTGTGTTTTTCCTTGGTATGATTTTTTTTAGCAAAAAAAAAATTCTTCAGCCATCATTTGCCCTGATCTTTCTCTGCACACCACCTCATTCAGGATGTCTCTTTATATTGAGTCAGGGTGTAAAAAACTACAAAAGCAAATCTTCTCCCTGAGGGTGTTTCCCTCTTGAGTAAACTAATGGTGCCTCATCCATAGCCCCGCACTTTTGTCCCTTTCCTACATCTTTTTTGTTGTTATTGTCATAGAATAGGTGAAGATAAGATTTAATCACTCAAGGACTGTCTAATTTTGTCCATAAAGTCCTTACCACCAGCTGGTGCTGGGCTAGTCCTAAATAATCGGTGAGGAAGGACTTGAAAACAGTCTTTTGGGTATTTAATTTCTTACAAAATGGAACAATTTCCATGATGCCAGGAAATAACAGACTTCACGTGCAGTGAGAAAGATCCAGGTTATAGTCTGAAAAAGCTTTTTAATGGTCAGATGACTGAATAAGTTTTCTGGAGAGGTCTTGGAACCTTCACTGTGGTTTAATTTTTTTTTTTTTAATTTGCAACTGAATTACTTTTAGTGCTGATGCAAGTTTAAACACTTAATCCATTTCACTGGATGATAGGGCATGGATGTCTTGTCAGAGGAATGGGTAATGTCCACCCAAAACATGGATGTTTTGGCCACCAACCTGTGAGGTGTCAGCACTTTTTGACCCGTGTCATGGATTGGCTTTTTTTTTCCTTTTACTATAGCTTTTTTTGTCCCATCCTTGTTTTATCCTAATTGAAGAACTACACAGCATTGGTGTGGGTTTATTTGTTTTTCTTTTACTAAAAACTGATAGATCTTGGTAGAAAGTGGGGCCAATTGTGTTTTCTGTGATATTTGGTTGACCTGTTTGTCTCAAAAGCATCCATTTAAAAAATAGCAGCTATGTTCACAGTGTGGTTTTATCTCCTGTAAAAGTGGTTGTTAATTGCAAATACCAACTAATGGGCAGGTACATGAGCAATAGGGAAATAATCCATTTTGGGAATCCTCAGGTTATTTCCCGGTGTGAGATCTCCAACTTTCCCATGTTGTTTTCCAGTGAGGCAGATCAAGTTGGTGAAAGGCCTCCAGCCCCTGCAGGTGGCTGAGAAAGGGACTGTCACCTTCGAGGTGGAGCTGTCACACGAGGACGTGGAGGGCACCTGGCAGAAGGATGGGGTTCGTCTGAAACCTGCACCCAACGTCAGCTTCGGTGTCCTGGGCAAGAAACACTCGCTGACTCTGTCCTCGGTGGCTCTGGAAGATGCAGGACTCATCTCCTTCAAAGCAGAAGGCGTTAGCTCCTCAGGGAAGCTCACTGTGACAGGTACACAGGCACAGAGGGCTCCAGTCCTGCTTGGGGTGGATGCAATTGTCTTCTCCTGACCTGCAGAGCAAACTTAAGAGGGTGACACATTTTCCTTGTAGCTGCCAGGGATGTAAAGCACAGTGATGTTCCCTTCTAACAGGATTATTGTGGCATCACTGTCCACAGAACAATGATAAAGTGCCCAAACCAATAAAATTTTATTTATTACAGCAGCCAGGCTCTGCCTACCCATCATTGCATGTGTGACCTCATTCACTGGAATTTTCTTTTCCTTCCCAGAACTGCCTGTGAGGATCAGCAAACCTTTGGCAGATGTCAGTGTAACTCAGAAGCTCAAGGCCACATTCGAGTGTGAACTGTCCAAGCCCAATGCCAGTGTGAAGTGGTTCAAGGTACAGCACTTAATGGATGGGGATATTTTAATTTCTGACCTCTCTGCAAGGGAATGGGAGCCTTTAATTCCAGGGAATACAAATCTGAGCCTTTGCAGTAAAGTTCTTAGCATTGCTCTCTTGTCCTTATGTTCATTTACTCTCCCAATTTATCGCTCAGGTTTTTATTTACTGTATTTGTATATTGGACTGAAAGTTAAACTTTTCTATTCTTGCACAGAATGTGAGCACTCTTGTTATGGATTTGCAGTCTTGTGCTTCACTCCACACCAAGCAGTATTCACCCAGAATTCCTTTTTGGGAAATGAGATATAAAGGGAAGCCTCAATTTCCTTTGTCAGTGACAATCCAGTTCTCTTTCCCTAGACAGTCATTTTGGGGATCAGCTCTGACATTTCATGTACCTCTCTTGGGGCTCACCTTCCTTAATTTGGGGTAGCAGCAATTCTTCAAGGTGGAATTTGGGCTGGAAGGGGTCATCTCTTTTCAAACCTGTTGCTATGAGCAGGGACATCTTCACCCAGATCAGGTTCCTCAGAGCCCGTTCAACCTGCTCTTGAGTGTTTCCAGGGATGGGGCATGCACCTCTGGGCTACCTGTGCCACTGTTTTGCCCTACTCATTGTGAAAAAATTCCTTATTTCTTGTCTAAATTTGACCCCTTTTAGTTTAAAACCATTTATGTCTGAAGGAACTCACTGCTAACCCTGGATGGCATTTTAAACCTTTAAAAAGGTATCTGAGATCACCCAAAATTTGTGTGTTCTTCAGCAATTCCAACTTCCTGAAATCTTTGCCCTGTGATGAACATTCAATACAAGTTCCTTTAAACACAGTTTTCCATTCAGTCCAATGAGAATGATTAAATAAGCCCAGATCTGAATCTGTTTTGCTCACTGCAGATGTACAGGAGTTGAGGATGATCTGCTTTGACCTTTTCTCCTTCTAGGATGGGAAGGAGATCCGGCAAAGTAAAAACATTGGGATGCTCTCCCAAGGAAATAAGAGAAGCCTCATTATTCACAAGTGTGAATATGAAGACCAGGGAACCTATACATGCCAAGCAGATGAAGACAAGACATCAGCTACGCTAAAGGTTCATGGTATGTTTGGCTGAAGTAGGAAAATGCATTTACTGCAGTGGTTTTGGCTACGCAGCAAGAAATTCTTTTCGCAATTACTCGTTTTGGTTATGTTTATTTTCCTGGTGAGAAAATGCTGGCAAAGCTGTCCTGTGCTCGCTCTATCCTTGCAGTACTTTTGGAAGAGATCCTAACTCAGTTTTCCATTTAGCATAAGTGATTTTGTTCTCTGGAATCTGAATGGTGTTTCTGGGTTGGCAGATCAGGAACTACTGGACAGCCTGGCCCAAAGCAGGGATTCAGTGGCTGCTGCTGATGTGGTTTGGTGGCACCATTGTCACAGGGGAACTTTGCCTGAAATGGGACTGGACAAGCCTTGGGTGTGAGCTCAATAAGTGCCCTAATTTTTAGGTTGTAAATGCTAAGGAAAGGGTCATTATTTCTGCCTGCACCTCTCCTTTATGCTTGAGGCAGTTTTTCCATCTGAGTGTTGCACTGAGCACCAGGTGTGTTTTGTCACCAGGCTCTGAAATACCTGAGATAACTTCTGAGATAAAGGCAAGTTACTCAGCAACAGCTCTACTGTGCCCTGGCAGATGTTATTTCCTGAAGGGGCATCCGAAAAACTGATCAACTATTTCTTAGTGAAAGACAGAGCATCTTTCTCATTGCTTACTAGATGCTGTCCTCCTGTGGCTGCTTGGGTTCTGCAGGATCTTCATGAACATCTGTCCCATTGCTCTGTTGATAGTCTCCTTTTCTCCCTGGTTTTGGGATTGGGATAGGTTGTTGTTTGCAGTTCAGCTCTGCTCCTTGAGCTAAGGTGCATCAAGGCCTTCCCTTTCAAAAAGAAAGGACTGCAATAGCACAGATAAATAAATCAGTTCTGACAAAATGAATGCCAAGGTGCAGAGATAGATAAAGAGGATTATACTCAGTTCAGGAGACTCTGAAAAAAGACATGTGTGTAAAACAGAGGAGACCATGCAGAGAAGCATGAATGAGGCAAGTTTATAATGAGCTAATATTGTAGACTTGTGCTTAGTTTTTCCTTAAATTTGCTTTCATTAATATATGTATTTCTTTCATTAATACCTGTATGAAGTTCCAGCATCCGTAAAATCCTCTTGCAGTAAGCTTCTGCCATAAAAAGTGTTCACTGTGTTGCAGAGAGAAACTACCCAGGAAGAAAGACTGGTCTAGAATAAAACACAATCCCATTTTTTCCATGTAATTATGCAGAAAGTAAACACACCGTATTCACTTATGGAGAAGCCCCCAAGTGTAAATATTTATGATTTTTATGATATTTATGATTTCACAGCCCGAGATATCAAGATTGTAAAACCACTGGAGGATGTGGAAGTGAACGAATACGAGAGTGCATCTTTCACCTGCGAGATCTCACACGACGAGGTCGAAACCCAGTGGTACAAAAACGACAACAAGCTCAAGACTTCCGACAACATCAAAATGCGGCAGGATGGTAGGAGGGGAAAAGGGGATTTGTTCTGGATTGGGGATGGATTGGAGGAGGGGCTGGCATGGGAGATGAGAAAATAAGGTTTTGCTGTGGGATAGCTGAGCTGTGTCTGTCTGTCTGTCCAGGAAAGACTTATTCCCTGACTTACGCACGTGTCAACGTCGAGGATGCGGCTGAGATCAAATTCGTAGCAGAAAAGGCAGAATCTCGTGCTCAGCTGACTGTAAAAGGTATATTCTGCTGTTCGTGCCAGCACTGCTTCTGCTCTGTCACGTTACAAACCAATTCACTTCCCCCACTTTGGATGTGGAGGTTAAAAAAATTCCTATAGTGTTCAGGGAAAGAAAAACTGCCTGGTAAATATCAGCTGGGAGTTTATTTTGGCTAAATCCCAGTTCATTTTCTCAGGAGGTTGGATTTTCACCTTTAGACATTTAAAGTTGTGTGTGAAATATGAGGGACAAAAAGCCGTATCTTGACTTTTTGTATCTTGACTTTTTCTTGTATTTTCACATTCTGGTGTATGTTATAACAAAACCCAGATTTTTTGGGTGTGTTTAACTAAAACAATGTGATAGAAAGAGAGAAAATGAAGACGTTTGAATTAATGCACTGCTGAGGAACTCAGGAAACTGGAGATCAGCCCCTGGTTTTTCTGTAGCACTGCTGTGAGGTATTGAGGAAACCACCTGTTACTTCTGCAGTTCTGGCAAAACATGGAGGAAAAATTTCCCTTTCATTAGCTCTTACTAATTAAACTTGTTAATCGAGTGTTCAGCATAGCAGGGATTCCTGTCATCATCCAAATTACGGAACATAATGAAATATCTCTGAGTTTCTTGTGGAGATAATACTGATTACTCCACTTTCTTTGCTCTTGCAGAACTCCCTGTAAAAATTGTGAAGCCCTTGCGGGATAAGATCGCCCTGTGGAAGCACCGGGGCGTCCTGGAGTGCCAGGTGTCCCGGGCCAACGCCAGGGTCCGCTGGTTCAAAAAGGATTTGGAAATTCATCCCAGTGAGAAATACGAGATCGTGAGCGAGGGCGTCTATCGCAAACTCGTCATCAACGGCGCCGACTACGAGGATGAGGACACCTACACGTGTGATGCCTTCGATGACAAAACCAGTGCTAATTTCTTCGTTGAAGGTAGGTGATGCCTTAAGTTTTAGCTTTTATATTTATCAGATTCTGCACTGTATTAATGTACAACTCCAAACTTTGTACAAAGTGTTAAAAGTTCTCACAGCTCAGTCACATACAATAATCATTTTCCAGCCCCAGAATCAAGGACACGCTGCAACTCCAGCCCCAAAAAGTGCAAAAAACAGCAAACTGGGGAGAGCAATCTGGGTGGATGCGACTTCATAACTTGAAGCTGTAATTGGAAAATTAACCTCAATAGGGAAATGGACCAAAACTTATAAAAGTGTAAAAACTCGTGACTTGGGTCCATCTTAGGTGGATCCCTGGCCAGGCTCAGGTATCTCCTGTGAAGGTCTTTTTAAATAAATATCTACTTTATTCTTTAATACTTCCTAACCTCTCAAGGCATCATAGAAAACCCTTTTTCCCCTTTTTTTTCACCTCCAGAATTCCTGGAGGAGAATGGGCTGACTTGTTGTTTACTTTGGAAACACATTGCATCTTAAAAAGGATTTTTATTTCATGTTATTTATTCTGAAATTCATTGGTGTTGTATCCTTTTACACAAAGGAACATCCTGAAAAATGAATATATGGTATATTCTCCTAAGAAAAAGGAGGAAATTCCCATTCCAGAGACATTTATCAAATATATTGGAAAAAGTCTGTTTTTCAGATAAACGTTGCAGCTCCTTTTATCAAAATCTCCATTTCAATGAACCTTCTTTTCCATTTTATAGCACTACATGTTTGATACCAGGATAGGAAGGTGACTTTAGAATTGGGACTAGGAATCAAGAGATACAGATTCACTTTCTGGCCCATGACCAGCAATATCTGTTTGCTTTTATACAGAAAATAAAAGGTGTTTTAAGGCCTTTTGAGTTCACAAGTGCAGAAAAGATGCCACGGGCGTTCAGGCTGATAATGGAAAAGCTTTCATGACTCCTAAATCCCTGCTTTCTTGTTCCATCCAGAGCAAGCCATTAATATTGTAAAAGAGTTGTGTGATGAGGACGTGACTGAGCCTGAAGAAGCCAATTTTGAATGTGAGACCTCCATTCCATCTGTGAAACCTGCCAAGTGGTTCCTGAAGGGAGCAGCCTTGCAGGCTGGCAGAAACTTCATCATGCAGCAGGAAGGCACCATCCACAGGCTGACAATATTAAAAACAAGTGTTGATATGACAGGCACCATCCAGTTCTCCATTGGCAAATCCAAATCCACGGCAAACCTACTCGTCAGAGGTAATGCAATTTTAAAATATATCATGTAAATCAGAAAAAAGATCTTCCCTCTTTCAGTACCTGGAAAATAATTTGTCATAAATATTTTCTATTCTGGGCTTGGTTCTTGGAAATGTGGGTGTACCTGGAAGATCTGTTTAGTTCCCAGCTCAAGTTGTTGGGAGCTGGATGCACCAAATGAGCCTGAAATGTCTTAGGAAGGGAACTGACTAAATGACTTTGATGTCCCTGGTATTCAAATCCATCAAGCTAAAACTGGTTTCTGGTTTATTTTTATTCTCTTGACTTTACCAAGGAAGACAAAACAGATGAAATTTGCCAGGAGAGTTTATTTTGTCCCATTTCTGAACTAGACAAGATGATAGCTCATTTACTTAATTCATTTTGTCATTGACTTGATCTAGGACGAAGCCTCAAGGTTTTTTGTCTTCTGCTGTCACCATGGCAAATCTCTCCAATCACATCCTGAAGTCCTTGCTTTGTCTTTCATTTGCTCTTACTTGAATGAAAACCTCAATTAGAGAGCAATTCAACAAGCACTGAGCCAGAAGTAGACCATGAATTTGGTGGTTAATATACAGAATTATCTTAGAGAAATCAGCTTTCCTTACAGATCGTTATGCTGTTGTAGCTTCAAAGCACGTGGGCTCTGTTAGAGACACTTGTAGCAGGATCTGAGCAGTTCACAAAACAGCTGTGAAAGTCATACATGACATTAATGGGCATGAAATACAGATTAAAACCTTCCTCTTCTTTAGATTGATCCATTCTTCTTCCCCACCCCTGCTTTGCAGATTACCACATCCAGATCACCAGGAAGCTGGAGGACAAGACCGTCCTGGAGCGGCACTCGGTCGTGCTGTCCTGTGACTTCAGACCTTCCCCAAAGCACGTGAAGTGGTTCAAGGGCCAGGTGCTCCTTGAGCCCTCGGAGAAGTACAAAATCAAGAGGGATCAGTACTCAGCAGAGCTCAAGATCATGAAGGTGAAACCTGAGGACGCTGGCGTGTACAAGTGCAGGGCTGGGATCGCAGAGACCGAAGCCACGCTGAGCGTTGAAGGTACGAGAGGTTTGCAGCAGCAGGGCTGGCCTGTGCTGGTTTTTATGATTCTCTGTTTCACTCAGGGCTCCTCCTCCTGAGGAGAGGTAGATCCCCACAGTTATCTTCTAATTTTGTATAAATGCAGTGTCACAAGCAAACTGCTGGTTCCACAATGCTGAAATCCAGCTCTTGCTGTGAAGTTGGTAACGCGTGTGGGAGGGCAGCATCTGGGCAAGGTACAAATTAACATTTGTCAAGACACGTTATTGTCCATTTTATGCAAGGAATTAGGCCTCTGGTGCTTCTAAGCAAAAATATCCTCTATGTTAAACTGCTACAGGCCTCTGATTCTGGTGATCTTGGCTGTGGATTTCATTTCCTGACCGCTGTGTCAGCTTGTCTATCTGCTACACATTTGTCTACTTGCTATTTATATATTTTATAACTACTATTATATATCTGAATAGAGTTGTTATTCATAGTTCTATCCCATCTAGGCATGGAACTGGTTTTAGCCAGTTCTTCCCCTCAGGTGACACTGCAAGAAAAAATGTTCACTGTGTCACTTCCAGCAAGAATTGGAGCTGAGCCACACTAATTTCCAAATGTCCAGGGAGCTCTTGGTAGCAGTTTGGCTTTGCAGAGGTTCTTACTTGATTGTCAAACATTAAAATGAGCTGCTCAGGGCAGTGGTGATGTCACCATCCCTGGAGGGTTTGAAAAGTTTTGGGGATGTGGTTTCATGGTGACCTTGGCAGTGCTGGGGGAATGGTTGGACTCAGTCTTAGAGGTCTTTTCCAACCTAAATGAGTCTGTGGTTTCATTCCATCCAAACAAATATATATATATTTTTTAAATTTGTTTTTTAAATCAATTAATAGTCTCAAACCCTTGAAAACAGCATTCTATGAGCAGAGAAGCTGCAAGGAGAAATTTCTGCTCAAGAACTGGGAAAGAAAAGAATCAAAATCCTCTTCCTCCCTAAACCTGAGCACATTGCTTAATCTCTTTGCCTTTGTGGCCAAAATCATTCTCATCTCATCCCCTATCACAGTTTCCCTGGAAATGAGGGACAATTTAGTTAAAATGTGTTTGTCTGTGCAGTGACAAGCACACAGGGATTGGAACTCTGTGGGATGCTTAGGGTCATTGTAACATCATTTCAGAAAAAAATGACTTATTTTTAAACAAAACCTCCAAGTTGATTTATATATAAAAAGAGAATGGAGGGTTCTCAGTTTTAGACAATTTTTGTTAGTCTTTTAAATAGATTTTTTTTTTCTGTTGGAGCAAATGCAGAACCAAGTAAGCAAAATACGGTAATGAAAGGTGTGCAGGAGACCAGAGCAAATAATCCAATAAACTCCATGAAATCGCTTGTGATTGCTGATTTATGGTGGTGGTGGTGACGGTGCCCCTTGGTTTCCCCCAGCCCGCAATGTGGAGATCCTCAAGCACCTGCAGGACGTGGAGATTGAGGAAGACAGCTCTGCTGTGTTCTCCTGCGAGCTGTCCCACGACGATGAGGACGTGGAGTGGTTCCTCAATGGCACCCTCCTCTACACCAACAACTTCAACGACATCAAGAGCGTTGGCAAGTGCTACACGCTGACCATGAAGCAGGTGAAGCCTGAGGATGCTGGCACGGTGACAATGAAGTCAGACAAGGTGTCAGAGACCGTGCGGCTGAAGGTGATAGGTGGGTCTTGATCGCACCCCTGAAGGCAAATTAGAAATGAAAATTAGAAATGAAAAAATGCCATGATTTGCCAAATCCATGAAGCTTAACAGATAAATATTGAGCTATTAAATATGGGCCATGAGGATGGTGAAGGGTATGGAGGAGAAGCCTTGAGAGGAGCAGCTGAGGTCACTTGGTTTGGTTAGCTGGAGAAAATTGAGGGAGACCTTGCTGTGGGCTTCAACATCTTCATGGGAGGGGAAGTGGAAGGGCAGTGACCTCTTCACTCTGGTGCCCAGTGACAGGACTTGAAGAAAGAGCTGGGCCCGAGTAATGAAGTTTTAGGTTTGCTATCATGAAAAGATTCTTCTCCCAGAGGTTGGTGGGCACTGAACAGGCTCCTCAGGGCATGACCATGGTCCCAAGGCTGCCAGAGCTCCAGGAGTGTTGGGGTATCTGCAGGGACAGATGCTGCTCTGGATGATCCTTGTGGGTCCCTTCCCACTCAGGATATTCTACAATTCTATGGATTTTAATGCATCAGTTCTGGACAGGATTCAATCAGTCATGAGAAGACAGTTTCCTGCTGTCCTTCACACATTGTAAAGTTCTGTCACACAACTGAGTTTCTGTGGTTTAACAGGTTCTTGGGCACCCTCCGTGAGTGTGCAGGTGACACATGAGGCATGAGACCTTCCTGGGGGTTGAGGTACCATCCAGAGTGACATGGACATGCTCATGTGAACCTCTTGAGGTTCAACAAGGCCAGTGTGAGGTGCTGCACCTGCGCTCTCATGTCAGCACAATCTTGGGATGAAGGGATTTGGAGCAGGATCAAGAATTGAGAGCAGGATGAAGGACTTGGGGTGCTGGAGCGTGACACTAATTTAGGTTCTGCATTGGTATCAGCAACGTTGCCAAGAGTTTATTAATGTCTCTAAATATTTGATAGCAACTGTGAAAGTGTCCCAAACATCCTGGTTGTTCTCTGTTTTGCCTCTTGACCTCCAGAGAAACCTGCTGTCTTCATGAAATCCTTGGATGATGTTTTTGGTGAGGAACGAGGAGTGATCAAACTGGAATGTGAAGTCTCCAAAGAGAAGGTCAAACCTGTCTGGAAAAAGGATGGTGTGAAGATCGCTTCCAGCAAGAAGTATGAGGAGATACAGTCTGGGAAGACCCTGTGCCTCCTCATCCATGACCTGGAAAAGACAGATGTGGGGTTGTACACCTGTGACATCGGCACTGATGTTGCCAAATCAAAGGTCAGCGTTCAGGGTAAGTGTTGTAGACAGGGGCCTCTCAGGGTGTTAAAAATATGGGTGGGCTTGGTGCCTTGGGCTCTCACCTGTTTCTGAACAAATCTCACATAATACTGGGATGTCTGAGCAATCCCTGTAAATTTTGGTGTAAGTATATCCAGGGTTTCTAAGTGAAAAATCAGTGTCAGGAATGTAGTGACAATATTTTCTTCCTGAACATTGCTAGAGTGCAGAAATCCTCACAGAAAAGCAAAAGTTTCTAAAAAAAAAAAAAATACCAACTAACAACAACGAATTCCCTGAGCAGCCTGTTTCATGTTTTGAGTTATTGACTCAGTAGGAATACAAAAGCAGGACAACAATATCTGTTTAGGAACCCAGTGGTTTAGCCTGTCCTCTAATCCTTGTGTCAGCCTAAAGAACAAAGAATTGTTCATGGCTTCCAAACTCATAATGTTAATGAGAAAAATTTAGAATTTGCCTGGTTTGAACAAATCAGAAAAATTCAAACATCCCGTTTCCCCTATCAGCATGAAGAACCTCACCCATTGTCCAGAGGATTCTTTTCTGACATCTTTTCTCTAACTCATTGAATCTTGAATCTTCCCCACTGAGCTGTTCTTCATTCAGTTCTTCCTGAGCACAGCCAGGTCATTCACATTTCTCTTTTTGTATAACTTTGGGATGATTCTGAGTCTGAAAAATTCTTCCCATGTCACAGCCAGCTGTAAGGAATGCAGTGTCCTGCCAATCTAGCTGATAAACCCCTCTTATGAGTTAAAAACACCATTACTCCACTCCTGTCTATCATAAAATCATTTTAAACTTGTATTAATTGTAATTTTTGTTGTCCAGAACTGAACATTGGCATCACCAAACGGCTCAAGAGCACTGAAATCCAGGAGGGAGAAGATTGCACTTTTGAGTGTGTTTTATCCCATGAAAGCATTGATGACTTTAGCTGGACGCTGAACGGGAAGAAAGTGGAAAGTGGGGGGAGATTCAGAGCCTCCAACGCGGGTCGGAAATACACTCTGAGTATCAAAAATGTGATTCCTGAAGACACTGGAGAGGTCACCTTCACTGCCCGTGGGCTCACCTCCAAGGCTTCCCTGGTTGTGAAGGGTAAGGAGATCAGAAAAGTCCTGGGTGTATTTTCATAAGGTTTGTCAGCAAAATTTCTTATGTTCTGAGCCAACAGCAGCCTTTCCTGTGAGCCTTGAAGAGCTGAGATTTTTCCTTAAAAACAAATGAAATGCTGAAACTTTTAATAGATATTTGACAACTGTCTACATTAGGTAGTGTGTTCAGATAATTACAGCCCAGACTGTGCATCAGAGATAATCACCCAAGGCTCCTGGGTGGTCAGTGGAGAGAAGAAATTGGTAATTTTAGAACATAGTTCATAATCTGTAGTAAAACCTTTTCCACAGAATCAGGAAATGACAGAATGGTTTGTGTTGGAAGGAACCTTCCATCATCTTGGTCCAAGCTTGCACAGGTTTCCCAGAGAAGGTGTGGCTGTCCCTGGATTCCTGGAAGATCCAAGGCCAGGCTGGACAGGGCTTGGAGCAGCCTGGGATGGTGGGAGGTGTCCCTGCCATGGCAGGGGATGGAACTGGATGATCTTTGAGATCCATTCCAATCCAAACCCTTCTGGGATTCTGTGATTTGATTTGCAAAAGCTCCAACCATATCGAGATGATTTTCATTCAAAGGTCTTTTTTATTCCTTTTTTAATCTCTTCAGAAAAACCTACTGAGGTCACAAAACAGCTGGAGGATAAGACATCACCAGCAGGGCAGGACATCAGCCTGAGCTGTGAGCTGTCCAAAGCTGATGTGACCATCAGGTGGTTCAAGGATGGCAAAGCAATCCGGAAAAGCCAGAAATACGAGCTGCAGCAGGAGGGGACACGGGCCACGCTCATCATCCGTGACTCCACGGTCAAGGACAGCGGGGAGTACACCTGTGAGACAGAGACCTCCAAAACAACAGCCAGGATCACCGTGCAAGGTCAGCTGAAGGCTGCAGAGGAGCTGTAAATATCCGCAACCATGCGAGGTTTCTTCTCGTCCATCTCCCTGGGCAGGATCCATTTTTAGGTTTATAAAAAATAATTTATTAAAGCTTAGAAAAATTAGATATTAAAAACCACCTTGTGGATACTGAGCAATCTTATGGGCTCTGTAACAAGGCAATCAAAACTGGCAGTTTGAATGATTCTGTTTTGAATATGAGTGATGAAAACTGCAAGAGGAGACCTCACCAGTACATGGAGCATGGCATTAAACTTTCCTGGAGATATTTCACCTGATATGTCCTGTGGCAGGAGGGGAACCTGGTGATTTTAGATGCATTCCATCTGATGGTATGAGAGGAAATAGCCTCAAGATTTGGGTTAGATATAAGATGAAATTTCTTCATGGAAAGGGTGGTCAGGCATTGGAACAGGATGCCCAGGGAAATGATGGAGTCACCACCACTGAGGGGATTTAAAAGATGTGTAGATGTGGTTATTTGGGATATGGTTTAATTAAGTTAATACTTGGACTTGGTGACCTTAGAGGTTTTTTCAGCCTAAATGATTCCATGATTATTTTTTATGATTCTATGAGCTGGAGCAGAGAGGCCACTCTGGATGCTCAGGATTAGTTTGGGCAACAAATCTGTCTCTCATTAATTTTCTTTAATTTCTTTTTTATCCTTCCAGAAAAGCCTAATTATTTTATCAAGGAACTCTCAGACCTGAAAGTCGACGAAAGTGGAACTGCAGTTTTTGTGTGCCAGAGTGAGAGAGCTGCATCCTCTGTGGTGTGGAGGAAAGGCATCGCTGAGCTCAGGGCTGGCAGGAAATACGAGATCACACAGAAAGGACAAGTCCTCCAGCTGACCATAAAGAACTTGGAGAAAAGTGACAGTGACACTTACAGTTGTGACATTGGGGACGCCCAGTCAAGAGCCAAGCTAACTGTGCAAGGTAGGAATGAGAGGAATGTGGTTGTGCATCCCTTTTGTGCCGTGCCAGAGCTGGATCTCAGCAGGGCAGCAGAGCCCCTGGTTTCTGGCTCTGTCTCTCTCATGATGGCAGGAACTGAACTGTCTGAATTCACTCTGAGGTTTTTAACACCAGCTTTTCTGAATGGAAAAAAACACTTCTCTGTCACAAACTTCGAAGTAAAACACTCCTGTGCTGGTTTTGTAAGTAGGAGGAACATCAGAGATATTTTTGTATACAGTGATAACCTTATTATATAAATATTCACAGTGAGGTTTATCTTTGTATGCATGTTTATTTTTAGCTTGGGATGTATATATATATATATGTATATATATATATATATATATATATATATAAGGCTTTCAGGGCAGATATTTTGGGGTTTTTTTACCAAAGCCAGTCAGATATTTTCTCCATTTCCCCCTGTGTTTATGGTTAGACTGAACTCGAAGAAGGTCTGGGATCAGTGGTCCTATCCCATAGAAATAGTTATTTTTGCTGTAGGAAATCAGGCAGGCTGTCAAGGCAGAGGTCATCTCTTGGTGATATTTAGAGCCCAATAATTCTGTCAGAGACTCAACCTTCCAACCTTTCCAGGGATTTCATTAGGAGAAAATTTACAGCCCTGGGTTTGCATTGTACTGGCTACTTGTTCTGCTTTATGTTTTCTGGTGCTTTGAAGTTGTCTTCACCCTATTTTGTGTGTCCTGTATATATTGTCTTCCTCTGAGTGGGTTTTGTGATCAGTGTCAGGGGAATTCTGTTTCAATCTTCTGTCATGAAATTATTTCTTACTTGAAATGCTCACGTGGGAAATCTTGGGAGTTTTCCATGTCGATTTTCACTCCAGAAAGTGAAGATTCCAGTAATTGATGTATTTATGTTCCTTTCAGGCCAGAAAGTGCTAATAACAGAAGACCTGGAGGATGTCACTGTGTTAGAAGGAGAATCTGCCATGTTCAAGTGCAGAATCTCTCCCATAGACTATAGCAGAGTACAGTGGTTTTTGGATAAAACCCCACTCCATACCAATGAACTTAATGACATCCAGTCCCAGCCTGGTGGATATCACCTGCTAACGCTGAAAAAACTCTCACTGAAGGACTCGGGGCTCATTACATTTGAAGCTGGTGATAAGAAAACATCTGCCAGTTTGGTTGTTAAAGGTAAATCCATCATCACAACTGCAGGAGAGGAAATGATGAGTAGAAATGAGTGGGGTTAATGTGGGTAGGTGGAAAAAATCCCAACGGAAATGCTACAAATTTAGCACCATTGTTGTGTATCTGTACGTGCTCAAGAGTGACATTAATTATATAATGAAATTAAGGCTGGAGAATTAATTTTTGTAATCCTGGAGGTCTCTTGGAGTGTTTATTGGATTCAGATGGGATGTTATAGTGCACTGATGGTACAGTGGATGCCTCCTTCAGTTTTCCTCAAGCTGATAAGGTGATGATTCATGAGGAGAAATCAATTAATTCAATGAAAACAAAACAAAAAAAAGGGCAACCAGCAAGTTTTAAATTCAGTTTTCATTGTTTGAAAGGCAACATTGCATCTGCTCTCTGCTATTCATTGTTGACAATGGATTGTTTTCTCTGGAGAAGTTAAACTGAGGTAAAACTGAAGTGTTTGGTAGCAAAGACATAAAATGAATGCCAGACAGCCCAAGAATGTGGGATTAGAGAGATGTTTCCTTACTGGAAATAGAAATACTTCTTGTTGCCCAGAGATGTAAAACACACAGTCTCCACTGTGTCACATCATAATATTTTTTTTTCACAATAACCACATTTATTTTGAAGAACTTTTCTTTTCACAGAAGCTGAAAGTTTGCCCAAATTTTACTAAGCTGCAGAAATGTGAATGCATTTCTTTTTCCTGAGGGAAAATGAAAAGTTTGATTTACAAAAGGCTGATTATTTATGTTCTTCAGCAGGAATCTTCTCTTCAGTGTCTCCCAGATATTATTTGATAGTTAAACACTTCACAGCATCACTGGTGCCTTCCTAAGGGCTTTATAGTCCCAAACACCAAATTATTTGTTACTAACCCTGATTTATAGCTTTGATACAAGCAATCCTGGATGCAAATCTCACAGATTACTTGTGATCTGAGAATATACACATCTTCAGAACCATCTCAGATGTTTTTTATGAGTCTGGAGGAGCCCTGTGTGTTCACAAAGGAACTGGTTGACACTGAAGTCACTGAGGGGGAGGATGTGAACCTTCAGTGTGAAACCTCCAGATCAGACAGCCCTGAGAAGCGGTGCAAGGATGGGAAGAGCCTTAGGAATTCTTCCAAATATAACATCAGGCAGGCAGGGTTTGAAGCCAAGCTTGTCATTCTCAGGGCAGAAGAAAGAGGCAGGGACAGACGTGGGTGTGAGGCTGGAGCAGCCGAAAGTGGTGCAGTCATTGCTGTCAAGGGTGAGAACTTTTGGAATGATGGTTTGGGACCTTACATTGAGCCCAGAGTAATTAATTGAAATGATAAATACACGAAATTGTGCTGAAAAGGAACCCTGTGGTGTGCACTGAGGTGTTCTCATCAAATAATAGGGGACAGAACGTGGAACAGCAGAATATTTTATCTGACCTGGCTCCAGCTCTGAGGAACTCTGAAAATCATGGAATTCTATAATGGTTTGGGCTGGAAGGTGCATTGAAGAGCATCTCAAACCCCAAA
This sequence comes from Turdus rufiventris, assembly GCA_013186435.1. Lineage (NCBI taxonomy): Eukaryota > Metazoa > Chordata > Aves > Passeriformes > Turdidae > Turdus > Turdus rufiventris. Next base: position 1,907,675 of record PYHW01009766.1, on the reverse strand, counting down.
AACAGAGCAGTGAATACATCAGGCTATAATCTGCAGAAAGGAGGGATCACCTCTCCACGGAGGGAACTCACAGCCCCACATTTGTCTGTGCTTTGGGCAGCCAGATTTATTCAGAGCAATCAAGTTGCTCTCCTGCTTGGCAGGACGTGGGGAGATGGTTTAAAGTGAAATAGGGTTAATTTAATTAGATTTAAGGAAGAAGTTTTTTACAAAGAGGGTGGTAAAACACTGGAGGAGGAGGTTGCCCAGAGAGGTGGTGGATTCTCCATCCCTGGGAACATTCAAGGTCAGGTTGGGTGGGGTTCTGAGCAGCCTGGTCTGCTTGAAGATGTCTGGGGTCATGGCAGGGGTTGGGATAGATATGAATAATACAGATATTAAAGGGCCCTTACAGCCCAAAGTGTTCTGTGATTCTGTGAATCAAAGGGCTGTTGTCTGAGCTGAGGCAAAAGTTCTCTTCTTAGATGGATTTTTAAACTCTGAGTTAGATGTGGGTTGGATTTCATCCAGGTCAGAACCAGGCTCACCAAATATCACTTTATAATTGCTCCTGCCTGTCCTGAGTCACTGTCCCAGCCCCAGCTGAGGAGGAGCTCTGTCTCTGTGGGTTAAATCACTTTGTGAGTGAGTTAAATCACTCCCCTGGGCAGGATCAGGGAGGATTTCACAGGCTCTGTTCATCCACACCAGAGCATGTCCTGTGGGCAGCTGGAGTTACACACTTGGGATGCACTGAGCAGAATCTGCATCTGGATTAGGGAAGTCAGCAAGAACAAAAATTTGGGTGGCTGGAATGATCATCCTGAACCCAGAGCACCGAGTGGGAGGACAAGCTGCTCACAGGGCTTTTCTAGAACACAAAGAACCAGCTCGAGGCTGTGCAAGGAAGAGAAGATCTTGAAGATGCAATGAAGAAGAGCTGGTTGTTAATGATCCCGATTTTCTTTCTGTAGCACAAGGATGTTTTCCCAATATCCATTACCCACAGAACAAAGATCTGTGCTGACTCCAGCAGCACCTGGCTGAACAATTTTCTGTTAGAAAAGAACCATGTTTGCAATGATCCCACATTTTACCCCTCGCAGAGAAGGGTGTGGATGGATGTGGGATTCAAACACACGGATTCAGGTCAAGGGGTCAAGCCATGAGGATGTCTACAAGAAATTGCACTGTTGGAAAACTTTATCAGAGCCGCATCAGAACAAGAGAATGCAAAACCAGAAAATAGAAATTCAGTAGTCCTGTGACACTGAGTGTCCCAAACTAGAGGTGAAAGGTAACAGGATAATAGGGTGTGGATTTCCAACAGCCACAGGTTGAGTGCATAAGACATCATAATTCAAGAAGAATTTACTTTTTCCTTATCAACATTTCATTTGAGTTTGTTTTCCCCCAAAAGTGCCTTCCCTGCACTAGCTCACCTTAAAGCCTTGTGACAGAGGCTGCAGGGGAATCTCCACAGGGACCCTGCCACGTTCAGCTGTGCTTCCCTCTCTGTGTTTGCTCTGTGCTGGTGTGAATCTGTGTTCATGCTGGATAAAAAAAATGCACTGTAGGGGTTTTCATGATGAGAAATCAATACTGCTGGTGATGACAGAAAGTGCTTTGCCATTCCTCTGTGTCCTCTGTGTTGTGTGTGAGCTGACCTCAGTGAAGTTTGATGTTTTTTGTGCTGGTGGTCCAGCTCTGAGCAGCCATCTGCAGCACAGTTTGTGTCATTAACTGCAGTGCAGCATCTGCCACTGATGTTAATAATGAAAGCAGTAAGAGCAGCAGCATCTTCAGCAGTGCAGATTGTGGTTAAAAAGAAAATAAGCATCTGGCTTCAATTTTTATTTATATATTTTTTTTAAATTTTCTTTTTCTGCTGTAAAGTGCTGGCAGCCAGATGTGAGATGTCAGGATCTGTTCACTCTTTGCTAGTGATTTTTCATTCCTGCTGCTTTCTGTCCCAAAAAACGAAGTCTGATACTAAAACAGAAATGCATTTCTTTTAACATTGCTGTTATTCCTTTTTTCAGAAACACCAGTTATTTTCAAGCAAGAGCTCCAGAATGAAGAAGCCAAAGAAGGCAAGCAGGTCAGGCTGACCTGTGAGCTCAGCAAGCCTGGTGCCCCAGTGACGTGGATGAAGGGAGACACTGTTCTCCACGCCAGTGAGAAATACGAATTTAAGCAGCATGGGACTGTGGCAGAGCTCATAATTCGAGATGTGAAATCCATCGATGCTGGGGACTACACCTGCAGTGCTGGGGAATTGAAAACAACTGCTCGGGTCAAAGTGAATGGTGGGTACAATTTGAGACATTGCCACACTTCATCAAGTGCTTAATAGACTTATTAAACAGAAATAAATCACATAACACTTTTTTTTTTTTTTTTTTTTTTTTTTTTTTTTTTTTT
>PYHW01009766.1:1890228-1903256 GCA_013186435.1 Turdus rufiventris | reverse complement strand
ACAGATGGTGAGAGAATAGATACCTTTTATCACACTGTATTGTAACCCAAGACAAGCAGCTCAAGAGGGCTTGTCCTAACCCCTGGCTCTGTGTTCCAGCTGTACCTGTCCTTTTCAAACAAGCCCTGGAGAACACGGATGTGGAAGAAGGGAAATCTGTCTCCTTGCGCTGTGAACTCACAAAAGCTGATGCCACCGTGGTGTGGAAGAAGGGAGAAGCCACGCTCCAGGCAAGTGCCAAATATGAAATGAAGCAGAAGGGAACAGTGGCAGAGCTGGTGATTCATAATGCAGAGCCAGAAGATGCGGGAAGATACACCTGTGACACTGGAGAGCAGCAGACCACAGCCCAAGTCAAAATCCATGGTAGGAATGAGACGCCTGCTTGTGACATTTGTTGTTGTCCTTGCCATGGTACTGCTAACCCTGGACACTTCCAGAGAGTGTTCAGGAGAACAGGGATCAGCACAAACATGAGGCAGCTCTGCCTGGGTCCGTTGTGTTCTTTGTTTTTTGGGATGGTAACTTTATGGTAAAATTAGAGGTACCTGATTAATATCTTTTCTTCCCTATGAAATGTGTCAGATGCTTTGGATAGACGTGCCTGTCCAAACTCTAAGCCAGAAGGTAAGAAGGGTTTCAGCTACACCCTTTACTAAAGATCATTCCATTCTTCTCTCCACCTTCTCAACAAGTTTTTACATGTCTGTGACCAACAGCTTTGGACAGCAGAAGGAGAATTATTTTGGTGTTCTAATCATTGGGAAATAATTGTTCTTTTTTTATTTGGCCCAAAACTCTTGTTGCTACTGTAAATCTCAGCAGTGTGCTGGAGGTGCAGGTAGGTCAGAGCTTCTTGGCTGCGTGTGCTAAGAGAATTTGAATTTGTTTTGGCTTTAAGTCCCGTGTGAGGTCACCAAGTGGTGACGATGCGCCTGAAGTAAACTGAGACCGCTTCACTCCTCAGCTGTGCCCGTGCTCTTCACAGAAGAGCTGAAGCCCGTGGAAGCTGTGGAAGGTGGGACAGCCACCCTGCAGTGCCAGCTGGGCACAGAGGCCCCCGTGGAGTGGAGGAAGGGGCAAACTCTTCTCCGGGCGAGTAACAAGTACAAGATGAGGCAGGAGGGCACCGTGGCTGAGCTGCTGATCCACGACCTGGAGCCAAAGGATGCTGGAGACTATTCATGTCTAGTGGGGAGCCAAAAAACCACAGCAGCCTTGTCAGTGAATGGTAAAAAGGCAGAAATAACCTGTGAAACTCTGGAATGTTTTTGTCCACCTCTTCCTTCCTCCTCTCTGCACATTCCTTCACGACAACTTCCTTCCTGTCCTTCTTCCACTGCTTTCTTCCATCCACTTGCTCGTGTCACTCCTGTCCCCAGCCTCCATTTGACAATAATCCATGTTGGATGTGTGTGTGTTGTGTTGTCTTCTCATCTTCCCTCGAGTGAAGGTGTTGTCCTGCACGTGTGTTTTCCTGGATTAGCATGGAATCCTAAGGTTCCTTGGGGTTTTCTGTTTCAGAGGGCTCATCATGTGTAACGATGAGAATGAGTTTGTCTCTCTTGATGCGTGATCTCAGCCAAGATCATGGTTTTGTTGATTCCCACAGAGCAATTCAACACAGAATTTCTTTTACTATCCATGAAAAGAACGGCAGGGTGTGTTTAAGGTTAAGGGTGATGGAGTAAGGCTTTGGTAGACCCACAATAAACCACAACTCATCCTCTGAGTAGGGTGTAGTGTAGGAGAGAGTAACAGACTTGTGAACACAAAATTGATATGATTATGCAGAAGCTGATTTATTGTTTACATTTAGTCTTAATTATACACTCTAGAACTACTTCCCATGTGGTTACACATTAGTTGATTGGAAAATCTTGCTCGAGGCCCCCCAGGTATGCAGATTGGTCACTTGTCCAGGCCTTTGCCGCCCACCTTTATCTTGGGTCTTCTAATCTCGGCATCCTGTTTTTCATTCCCTTCTTTTTTGTTTTAGCATGGTTTATGTTTCAGCAACCTTGAAGGGTCTCAAAACAAGTTACAGGAAAATCCCCAAAGTTGTCGCCCCTTTGCACCTGTTATAAACGTGGTTCTAAACTAAGAAATAAACAAAAACAACCAAGCATGGGAAAGTACAGCAAAGTAGAGAGAAAAGCATCTAAACAGCAAAATATGAGCAATAACTAAATATAGTTTGGCTGGTGCACACAACCCAAACCGTGGCCTGGACTCAGCCATGTCCAAGGCCCAGATTTTCCAATCTTAATACAATGCAGGGTGGCAATCTGTGGATGATACAATTCCCCCAAAACCATCTTCCCTGGCATGTAGTTTAATAGATAAAGTTTCCTAGATACCAAGGCTGAGCTGAATTCCTTAAGAATTTGGTCACTCTCCTATCACTTTGGAAGAAAATTGGTTAGAAATTAGTTTGTGTAATTGGTTCAGCTCACCTTTAGAACTTTTAACTTAGATTGGATAACTTTCTATTGGTTGTAGTTTCAATCCTCCTTGAACCTATCAATATGACTGTCTCCCCTTTGTCTCTGGGGATCCTTGCTAGACCACCCTTGGCATGGAATAAAAATTCTTGTGGAACGTCTCGCAAGGCCTCCAGTCTGCTGAGAGATCGCTGATCCATATCAGCACTGGTAAAACATCTACCAGAGATAAGAAATACCAGTTGACAGCAATCCCTTCTCCTTGTGCATCTCCCAGCCCTGCCAGTGCGATTCAAGCGGGAGCTGAGGAACGAGGAGGCCACGGAGAGCGGGACGGCGACGCTGCAGTGCGAGCTGAGCCGGCCGGGCGGTGCCGTGCGCTGGAGGAAGGACGGCACGGAGCTCAGCCCAGCTGGGAAATACAAAATGAGGAGCGAAGGGCGCTTTGTGGAGCTGGTCATCCAGGACCTGGAGCTGGCGGATGCTGGGAGCTACACCTGCGTGTGTGGAGAGCAGGAGAGCACGGCTGCTTTGAGAGTGAATGGTAACTCTGCCACCAGCAATTCTCTTTAAACCCCAAATCTAGCACTTTTGACAGAATTTCCTGGTCAAACAGAGCGTGGTTTCTTAGGCTCTTGTAGTGCCAGAGCCATCCTATGAGAAAGCATTCCCTTGTTCTTTTTTTGCTGAGACAGCACCTAGATGTTGTATATTAATTTATTTCTCTCCCCTCTAGGAGGTTTTACTCCCCTTTTTGACAGTACCCACCTAGAAACAGAGCATTTTTGATAGAGTGTGCACTCTGCAGCCCAGTAACTCCACATTTCATTCTGCTGATGATTCCTTCTCTGTTGGTATTGCACCCTTCAGCCTTGCCTGTCCTCTTCCAAGAAGAATTGACGAACAAGGAAGCTACAGAGGGGGAGGCAGTCACTTTGCGCTGCAAACTGAGCAAATCAGCCCCAGCTGAGTGGAAAAAGGGGAACGTGGTGCTGAAGCCAAGTGAAAAGTACAAAATAGAGCAGGAGGGTCCCTTTGTGGAGCTGACAATCCAGGATTTGGATCTGGCAGATGCTGGGGATTACAGCTGTGTGTGTGGAGACCGACAGACGACGGCTGCTCTGGCAGTAAATGGTAAAAAAGAAATTCTCAGCACGTGCCCCGAGTCAACCTGTGTCATTCCAAGATCTCTTCCTCTCTTACTTCTGCTTCCTCTGGTCCCTGTGTACTTCCAGTCCTCCTTTCTGCTGATTAATTTTCCTATCCTTTCTTCCTTCTCTCTTTTTCTCCTTTCACCTTCTTGATGTGCTTCCAAGATGCTTTAGTCAAAAGACAAGTGGAGAACAGGTTCCCAAATCAACACAACCTCCCTAGTCCAGAACAGCTTGTTGTTTAGAAATTTTCCCATAGGAACTGACCTAAAAGTAGGAATAATATTTATTTTTCGTGACTTAGACTGTGGCACTTGTTGCTCCTAAGAGGAACAAGTTTTCATCAATGTCTGATGCTGCACAAGGACAATCTTAATAAAAAATAGGCTTTTAATACTCCTGCTATTCCCAACTCTTTTTTACCAATTTTGGCTTCATACTTCCCAAGCAAATATTTTATTTCTGCAAAAAACTGACAGCATGTTTGCAACTGCTCTGCTTTAAGGGAGTATTATTTATAAAAATTCAGACAGTGCCATGAATCAGGCCCTTCTGTAGCACTCCTGCTTTTCTCAAAGGAAGCAAAATGCTCTGAGTCTCATATTGAAATCCAGACTCTAATTATATGTCTTTGATTTTATGGTGTATAAAGTAAAGGGTAGTCGGCTTGTCAACTGATTTGCAGATAGACTTGATTTAAAAGAAAATTTTAAAGTGTGAGGACAGAAAAAAATAAAATTAGACTGAATAATCTTTTGAAGGGTTAAAGGTTGGAAAAAAACTGTGGAGGAACTAAATCCACCAAGGAGGTCTGGTAGCTCCAGGGAGATAAGAGAGGGATTAAGTCATGGATTGAGGCTTTCCCAGGGTTGATGCCATGTCCGTGTTTGCTCTGCAGTCCTGCCTGCTCTTTTCACCAAGGGACTCATGGACAAAGAAGCCACAGAGGGTAAAAATGTCTCCCTGCACTGTGAGCTGAACAAGGCTGCTGCTAACGTGGAGTGGAAGAAGGGGTTCAAGACCCTCAAGCCAAGTGACAAATACAAAATGAAGAGGGAAGGTGGTGTGGCTGAGCTTGTAATCCAAAACCTAGACACGGCGGATGCTGGGAATTATTCCTGTGTGTGTGGAGACCAGCAGACCATGGCAGTTTTAACAGTTCATGGTAAAACAAACAAAACAGGGCACATCCTGAAAGTAGCTCCCCTGATTTCTCTGCTCCTTTGGACAGACCCCTGGTTGCACTCCCATCTCCTTCTTCAGCCAGACCTTTACCCTCAGCTCACCAATGCCAGTGAAATGCATCCACTGGCATCTGTGCAGCTGCAATTTGGGACACAAGAGGGATATTGCAACCAGGGTTGCTGCCATTCTTTTAATTAGGGGCCATCATTTTGCTTTTCCCTTGAAAGGTTCTTTCTTAGACTCCCTGTTATGCTCAGGACAAAAATGGGTTGCTTCAAATCTTAAGGATTGTAAAGCTTCATAAAATTCCTAAAGATCAGGTGATTCCATGGAATCTTATGCCCATACTCGATTCCTGAGGCAACAGAGTGCTTTTATACTTTCAGCCCAGTTGTCATGGAATTCATTTGTAAATTCAGTGTAAAACAGGTCCAGAACTTCTAAAGGACAACCATTCTCAGGGAAAACTTTGATTTTTACTGAACCTGACATCTTTGAAAGGGTATGTCAGTTCAGGTGAAAATTCTTGTTTTCCCACCATGTCTTGAAATGAACAATTTCATTTCAAACTGACATTTAAAATGAAACTCCAATGTTTCATTTTTAAAAAAATGTAAAATGTCTTTTTGTTTGGTTAATTATGTGGAAACACAGCAAACATCCTCCCATTGTGGTTTAAAATGTCATAAAAGAAAACCATTTTCTTTCCCGAAATTTCAAACTGGTGTTTGTTCTTTTTGATTGAAATTTCACAGGGGGAAAAAAATGGTGTTTTGACCTCTATTTGTATTGATTTGTGACTCTAAGTACATGTAAAATACCTCTATGGATTCCTGCAAGCATTACATCCTCTCCTGCTGATGACATTTCTTTCCCAACACTGATTCATGGACACCCATGAGAATCTCTGTTCTTGCGTTGATAAATCAGTTGAAGATGAGAAGGGAAAAGGAAACTTAAACATATTTTTAACTCTTTGGAGCTACATCTCACTGCTGCTATTGCTGTCCTTCAGCTTTGCCTGCATTTTTCAAGGAAGGGCTGAAGAACAGGGAAGCCACAGATGGTGGCACAGCCACCCTGCGCTGCCAGCTGAGCGCCGTGGGCGTCCCGGTGGAGTGGAAAAAAGGGGACAAGGCTCTGAAACCCAGTGAAAAGTACAGGATGAGACAGGAAGATACAGCTGCAGAGCTGCTGATCCGAGATCTGGAGGTGGAAGACACAGGGGAATACAGCTGTGTGTGTGGAGAGCAGAGGACCTCGGCTGTGTTGACAGTCCATGGTAAAAAAGCCGTTCTCTGTCGGGGTAGCAGTGCCTCAAGGACTCCCTTTTCTCTCTCTCCTCCCCTCTTGCTTTGGTGTTTTGATTCTGCTGCGTTTTCTTGTCCTGCTGGTGCTGTTCCATCCCCTCTCCCACTCTCTGTCACTTTGAAACTGATGGGTTTATATCAGAGTAAAGAAAAGTTGTGAGAATTTCTCATCTTAAAGCAAGAGTGAGCAGAACCCCAGCAGAGCGTTATTCTCAAGGCATTTCTCATTGTGTCTCCCTGACATCAGTGGATTTTCATGTTTAACCTGAAGGAAAGTTCTTTAAATCTGCTGAGCTCACTCAGTCAGAGGTTTTTCCATTCAGGAATGAGTGGCCACCCTCCTCTTCTGCAGGTGTATTCTGCTGAGGAAACAGTTCTTAAATAAATCCTCACTCCTCAGCATTATTCTGCAGGTCCTGACTTAGGGAATAATGGGGGAAATTTTGTTCCTGGCTCTGCTGTGGTGAGTGGTGATGAGCTCTGGTTTCCCCTCCAGAAGGAGCAGTTCATGTACAGCTCCCATGGATGGAAGAATTTATTTAAGATATCTCTTATGGGTAAAAAGCTGCCAAGGACAAATAGAAATTGAGGAGAAATCTATTCTTCCAGATTTGCTGCACAGTTTTTCTTTGTCTTGTTCCTCCCCTCTTTTGACCTATCATTTTCACACCTAGGTCACTTCCATTTTATTTTAGTGGCACATCATAAGACAACTTTTTGGATACTGCTAAAAAAATCCTGTAATCCTGATATTAGTGTCATTATATCTTTAGAAATCTTGGGTTAAAAGGTGCACCTGAAGCTATGTTATGATTTTTTTTTTTCTGAACCAGAAATAAAAATTATGATGTTAGGAAAGGCAGGGATCTCCAGCAGTGCTGTCACATTGGCTGATGACTTTTAATCAAAATTCAGATAATTTAATGTTCAAGATAGATTATTTCAGAGTGAGATAGGTAGAGAGGAGTATTGGAATCAGCTGTGAAGGGGTGAATATAAACAAGTTAATGTTGGAACTATCCCAGTGGGATCCTGTGCTGTTCTATTAGAGACAGATTTCCAGACTGTTATGGTGAAGGACTGGTCACAGACCCCAGCCCCGAGTTCCCCAAGGTCTGGTTCCTGGTTTTGATATCCTCTCTGTTCATATTACACCCCATAGCTCTGCCTGCAGTGTTCAGAAGAGATCTTGTCAATGTGGAAGGCACAGAAACCAGGACGGCTGTTCTGCAGTGCGAGCTGAGCAAACCCGCCCTGGTGCAGTGGAGGAGGGGGCAGGAGGTGCTCACACCTAGTGACAAACACAAAATGAGGCTGAAGGACACCACTGCTGAGCTGACAATCCACAGCCTGGAGGAAGGAGATGCAGGAGATTACACCTGTGTGTGTGGAGACAAGACAACCACTGCTGCCCTGACAGTGCATGGTAAAATAGCTGGGGCAATAGGAATTCTCTGCGTTGTCATCTGTGATCCTCCTGTGGGATCACAATCTGCTCTTCATCCCTTCTGTTATTTTAAAATGTTATGGCAGCTGTTCCAACCACTGGGAATATCTTCCACTGAAAGCCCTTCCTCTGGGGCTGACAAACAGCATCACAGATCTGTTCAGCCCCTGCTCTTTGCTGTTGATGGAAGCTGGAAGTGGTAATGAAAAGCTTGATGAAGTCAGAAATGGCACTTGGAAGTATTTCCACTCATTGATTTCTTTAGGGCATATCACTGAGATTTCACTTGGTTTTCTTGGAGGAAATTGAAAAGTTATGAAACTTTAATTTTAAGCAACGCGGTGTTCATTTCAATTCTTAAACTGGTTTTGAGAAAGAGCTGTGCATAGTTCATTGAAATCTTGAGATCTGTTTTCTGTTGTTATATCTTAAAATACCTTTAAAACAAACCTCCCAGCACTGGTATTATAGTTTTATAGATTTCCAATTCAGTGAGAGTTGAGGGGTTGAGACTGGTGTGGCTCTCCATGTCATGCCATGTTTCATGTCATTAAAAACACTCTGATTTATGAGGAAGGTGTTTTCCAGCTGTCCAAACTCACTCTTTCATGGTGCTCAGAGCTGTTATAAATTAACACTGATTTCCAAATCGTTGTGGTGTTTTGCAAAGCACAAATCAGGGATGCCCCTGAAATCATCCCTTGCTCTCAGGTTCTGTGAGTCCTAAAACATTTTAAAGTGTTTTAACCCAGTGAGGCACTCAAGACAAACTATCTGCTCGATTTTAAAGTGCTCTCTTTCACCTGTGACCTCCAGCCCTCCCTCCTCACTTTAAGAAAGAGCTGAAGAACGTGGAAGGCACAGAAAATGGCACGGCCACTTTCTGCTGTGAGCTGAGCAAGGCTGGAGCTGCTGTGGCGTGGAGGAAAGGACACAAAACCCTGGGGACAAGTGACAAGTTCACCATGAGGTGCCAGGGCACGGTGGCTGAGCTGGTGATCCATGATTTAGTCCTGGCAGATGCTGGAGATTACACGTGCTCCTGTGGAGAGCAGGAAACCACGGCTGCGCTCAAAGTGAATGGTAAAAACTAAAAAAAAAAGGAAATATGTGACAAATTAAAGAGAGAATTTTTTTTTTTTTTTAAAGAGCATAGGGGTGTCATCTTTGAAAGTACACCCCTTTTTCTAATGAGTTTAGCAATATCTGGTTGGACATGGGAATTTTTGTTCATATCAGGTTGGAGGTTCATGGCAAAAATTGCAGATATTCATCCTGGTGCTATTTCCTTGATCCTTATGTTCAGCAGTAGGTGTTAAGGAATAACAAACCACATTATTGTGAGGTTGATTGTGAAGATGTCACAATCTTGAAGTAGAGGAGATTTATTGATGAGATATTTTTGAGACAGTTGTCAGTGTTTCAGTATAATTTGATGGTCAAGCTCTGCTAGACCACTCTGCTAGACCACTCTGGAATAGTTTGGGTTCGAAAGGACATTTTAAAGGTCACTTAGGGAAAAGTGAGACTGATGCCTCAGCTGTAGGTTCATTTATAAACTTTTTCAGTAACAATTTGCATTTCCATACAACTTAGATGCTCTGGTGAGGCTTTATGTTTCATTCCAGCAGACAATATCCAGGGTAGGTCTCAGTCAGGCAGGTCTGAGGCTGAGACTAATGTAGTTCTTCACTTCATACCATGGACTTCACCATAAAACCCCTCTCTGACTTAGGAATGAGGTATTTTCCAGCTTTCCAAAGCTCTTCTGTTTCTCAGAGTGGTGGATTTGATTAGGAAAGGCTTTCCTTATCACTTATGGTTGCCAGACCACACCAAGTGGTCACTTGAGGCTGCCATGGTCCCACACTGTGCTCCTTTTGACCCCCCAGCCCTGCCTGTGCACTTCCAGGAGGAGATGAGGGATGAAGAAGCCACAGAAGGTGCAACAGCCACTCTGCAGTGTGAGCTGTCCAGGGCTGCCCCTGTGGAGTGGAGAAAGAAGCACAAAGTGCTCAAACCTGGAGAAAAGTACACCATGAGGCAGGAGGGCAGCAGAGCCCAGCTGCTGGTCCATGCCCTGGAGCTCAGGGATGCTGGGGAATACTCCTGTGTGTGTGGAGAGGAGAAGACAACAGCAGCACTGACAGTGCACGGTAAAAACCACAGAAATGGGATTTTTCTGGGTGGTGTTTGTGCCTCCTCCTCTGGGAGCCTCAGTACTGACACACAGCCAGCTCTTCCTCTAGTCCTGCCATCATTAATTCTGTTTGTAACAGACTTTCTTCATTTGATTGTGGTTTTTATCTAATTCCGATCACAACTCTAATTCCAATTGATTTTTACTAACGTTTTCCTTGTTTATTCTCCTTGCTCTTGTTGGTGCTGTATTTCCTTGTACCACACCAAAGGCTGAAGGATGTCACAGATTTGCTTTTTTAAAATTCTGTTTTATTCACTTTTGACTTGAACCTGGACAGATGGAGCAGCAGGAACATTCATAGTTCTTTAATTGAGCTCAATATTCATTGCTCTTTAGAAGTGCAATTTAATATCAAGTTGTGTCTGGATTTGAGAAGTAATTTTGAATACTAAAAAGAAAAATTGTTTCAGTGTAATTTTCTTTGTCACTCTGACCAAGAATAATGTTGATTTTTATTCAGGTACTGTAGAATACTCAGCATTAGAGTAGGAGAATATTTCAGAATCCTCAGCCAAACTTCCCATGGAAGAGAAAGAAACTTAATTTTCACTATGAAAGCAGGACAATCAGAAGTAGTTTCAGCCACTTTCTCACCTGGAAATCCAGTAGGTCTGAATTCAGGGAGTGTATTTCTTTGCTTTTCTGCCCATCTTTGTATTTGCCAATTAAAAAAAAAAAAAAAAAATTGCTACAGTCTTGAACTTCCAATTTAACCATGAGAAATAGGATTGAAATGGACTTGTACTGGTCAGTCCATCCTTGAGCTCCAAGTCACCATCATTGCTGCCAGAACATTCTTTATTTCAACAAAAGTCTTTCTTGAACCATCTGAAGTCATTATGCCTTATTTCAAATTTTATAGAAATACAGAAATATTTGTATAAAATTTGAAAATGGAAGTAATGTGACACTCCAAATTATACATCTTGATTATGAGGATTTCTTTATTTGCATCAGACTTGAATTTTTTTTGACTTGGATGTTCTCCATGGACTCTTATAATCCCAAATCTCTCACTGCAGATCTGCTCCTTCTTATATTTGTTGTTGATTTTTCCTAAGTATTTCTTCCATCTGCCCTTGCTGAATTGAAGCCTATTTTATCACCACTACTTCATAAAAGTTTTCTGTATATTAATCCAGTTCAAAGGAATGCTTTCACTCTCTCTCTATTCCCACCTTGCGATCATATTCACAATTAATGCAACTTTGCATTTCATTGTCCAAGTCACTACAGAAAATGCTGAATAATCCTGAACTCAGGGTAGTGAGAATCTCTGCTCAATTCATTCTTTCATTGTGAGTGCAAATCCCACTCCAACATCCTGGAACTGGTTTTCAGAGTAGTTTCCATTTCCCTTCTGTAACCCCAGCTATATCAAAGATAAAACTTCACTAAAATAATAATGTAGAACATATAATGTGTCTTTCTGTCAAGGAAGATTAATCTATACTAAGAAGAAGTTATCCTGGTCCACTCGTTCATGAAAAGGAAAGCTCTTGGCAAATGTGAATTTTTCAAATAATTCAATTGAGATGGCCGTAATTCCTTGGATCCTCTCTCTGCTCTCTCTCTTTTTCCATCAGTGGGATTCAGCTTCAGGACTGAAAAGAATTCCCAAATTCCCATTTCTGCCAATGGAGATCTGTCAAACTCAGACCATGGGAATCAGGGACACCTCCAGCTCATTTGAAAGCAGACATTTACATTTGGAGCTCTATCACTTCACACCAGTGATTTTTCTTTCTTTGCTTTCTGAGATTTTAGAAACTTGGTTTACATGGCAAGAGCTAAATGTGTGCATTTCAAGGTGAGATAGGTTTTCCACATCTTAGTTTCTGTTTTTTCCATACTTGAGGAATATCAGCCACTCTTTTTGATTTCTGCAGTGTCATTGCAGTGTCTGAAATTGGTTGTGCCTGCACCTTAAGAATTCCAGGACAAATTTCATCACACCAGGCTGCTTTGAGAATATATTTATGGAAATATTCTCTACTTTTTTTTCTTTCCCAAGCCAGAATTTCTATTATTTACTTAATTAAAACTAGCATTTAATAATAATGAAGAAAAAATAATTAAACACTTCAACTTTCCCCACATCCATTCATCATCAACTTATATTCCTGAAAGAGAGACAGACCAACATCTCCCTTTGTTGTTTTCTTTCCTTTTTATCTATTTACATCAATGTCTGCACAATTATCCTCCACATCCTTATTCTCAATTATTTCTTTCTTGCTGGTCAGGGTCAGGAATTGGAGACCATCCTCTCAAGCTCTTTCTCAGCTGTTTTATATCCAAATGTAGTTCCCACCCCATTCCAAAGAATTAGGGTATGCTTCCCCATATTGCCACATTTCCATCCAGTCCTACAGCCTGAATAATTCTGTTTGTTATCCCAGAAGGGATGAGGTGTCAGGAAGCACCTGAACTGCCTGGGTGAGGGGTTTATGGCAGATTTCTGCAGTGGCTACATCACTTCTCTTTCCTTTTTATTCGTACCCAAGCACTTTCAGGATTTCTCTCTGATTCTACTTTTCAGTCTTACCCTAACTATGGGCTGGACCTGAAGGCATCCTTAAAAATGTAAATTAAAAGGTTATAACTTTTTCCTTTTTCCTGCTCATGGTGTAACCTGTTGTTTTAATTTTCTAGGCTGGGTTATACTGAAAAAGTTGCAGTTTTGACCATGAAGTTTCTCTATTTCTGCTGTTTATTTTCCATAAATCTCTAAACCAATCAGCAAATTTAATTAATATTTGCTGATATTTTGTCTATGATACAAATCAGCATCTTCCTTCTGTGAGATGAGGCTCACTACCAGGCAGGGATAGATATTGGTGAGCACTGTTTATTTTGGTGGTGAGGAGCTGCTTGTCATGAAAACCTTTGCTGCTCTGTTTCTCAGCCCTTCCTGCTCTGTTCAAAGAAGAATTAAGGGACAAGGAGGCCAAGGAGGGTGAAACAGTCACTCTGCACTGTGAGCTGACCAAACCTGCCCCAGTGGAGTGGAAAAAGGGAGACACAGCCCTCAAACCTAGTGAGAAATACAAAATGAGGCAGAAGGACGTGACTGCAGAGCTGGTGATCCACAGCCTGGGCAAGGGCGATGCTGGAGACTACACCTGTGTGTGTGGGGAGCAGCAGAGCACAGCTGCCTTGGCAGTCCATGGTAATGGCCAGCTCCAGATGGATGCTGAGATTATGGTTTGAGTGCAGTAATTTCACAATTATAAACCGCACCATTTTGACTAAAATTTTGGTCCAAATCCGGAAGTGCGGCTTATA